>VZTH01013936.1:586845-861918 GCA_013397815.1 Aleadryas rufinucha | reverse complement strand
CCTCCCCTCGCCGGCGGAGGAAGGAGGCGGACGCCGGCCCTCCCCGACCGCGCATGCGGCAGTGCCGGGTCGGGGCAGCGCTGCCGCGCTCGGGGGCTGAAGTGTGGGTATCCCTTCCCCCGGCCCCGTCCCCTCCTCCCTTGCGGGCCCCCGGCAGCGCCCCCACAGATGGGCTTGGGCTGGAGCAGCGCGGAGGAGCGGCGGCCCCTCCTGCCGCCACCGCCGCAGCAGCCGCGGCCGCAGNGTGAGCGGGGCCGGGGGCGGCGGGGCCTGGGGTTCGGGACTCCCCGACCCGCTCCTGTGGCTTCCCCCCGGTCAGGCGGGGACTCCGTGGACCTGTCCCCCGGCGCTGCAGTCCTGTGTCCGGGGAAGGGGACGCTGTTAGACCGGGGACAGCCGGAGCCAGTGGCCTCGGCCTTCGAAAGGGTTGACTAATATTTAAAAGGCATCATGACTGCTGTTTTCAGTACACTGCCCAAACGAAGGCACATCAAAGTCCATTCACAAGGATGATATTTAAGCTAAGCGGAATTAGGGCATCTGACGTCGCAGCCGAGGTGTGGGTCTGGAGGAGTGTGCTCCAGTCTGGCATTGGCGTCCGGCTGTTTGGCCTGGAGATGGTCGTGATTTCTGGTTACCAGCTGTGAAACAGACACGCGTTGATGTTTGGATCAAGTAATGTCATTGCTCAGGGTGGCCATTGCATTTTGAAAGAAGTGTTTCATTTTTAAAACCAAGCTGGGCATGAAGTCTGTGGTTTTCTTTTCATTGTGCTAGGAAGAAGCAAAGGCAGGGAGCACAAAAGAGAAGTTGCACTTGGGTGTTTCGAAGAGGAGCACAAGGGAGAGTTTCCTTATTTGTGTTCAGGCCGTTGCATCTTGGTAGTAAACTTAGGAAAATGGTGTTTGTCTCTGGAGAACTTCTCCATGGTCTGCCTGGTTCCTCTGTGGTCACCGAGGGGACCATTCCAGCGAGGTCAAGTACCTGTGTTTGCAGATTTCAGCTTTTGGGCCTAAATCCACTGAAGGGATTTCTTTTAATTCCTGTTTAAACAGACCTCTAAACAGGAGATAGGCGCCAATGGACCCTTGTGGCTCCTGATCTTAAGTGCTACTTATTCCATTTATTTAGGAATTAATAGCTCGTTTGTGGGAAGGGAAACGGAAGAGGAAGGGAAAGGGAGAGCAGGCAGGGAGAAAAGTTGTATTTGAGAAGGCCTGTCTCAAAATTGGAATTACTTTTCTTAAAACTGAAGAGGCATTGGGGGAATAAAATTTACTGGGCTGAAAATACATTCTCCAAATGAGTCCATGGTGGCTGTACATCCAGTCTTCTCTCAAGCAATTTAGACTTAAGTTGGCAATTCCTGTCTAGACTGATATATAATAGTGTTGTTAATTACCTTAAAATTAAAGTAAGTTATTTTGGTTTGTACAGTGAAGACTGACTCTGCTCATGGTATGAAGGAAATAAAGGTAAATGTGAACCTGTGCTTAGAGAGCTGAGTCTGTATTTTTATTTCTGCGTTTTCTATGAAGTTGATCCTGAGCAATGCAAAATAATACTGGAGAAGTTTCGAGGTAACTCATGGGAAAAGAAACATTAGTATTTTGTTCTTCTTTAATGTGATTAGTAGTGTAGTTGTGGGATTTCTTGGTTTCACATATAGGTTGTTTTGATGAGAATATGTATACAGGTGTTTTTCTCATTTCCTTAACTGTTTGCTTTGGAGGGTGTTTTTCTGTTTTTTGGGTTTTGTTTGGTTTTGTTTTTTTTTTAATTTCCATGTTCATTGGAGGTGCAGGTACAAACAACCCCTTTGCTCTTGGTTTGTTGCTTTCCTTGTTGAGAGAATATTGGTAGGTAACCTGAATAGATCATCTCTACTCATCAGCTGTGTGCATAAGGAGTACATACAGGCACTGGAGCAAATTCTTTCCAGATCAGCAGATTTTGTTAGGGCCCTGATTGTTTTCTGATATTTGTTTCATGCTGTTTTCTGGGTCTGGATGATTCCCACAGAGAATGTGGTGCTGTTGACTTTGGAAACAATGGTGAAGTCTTGCGACGTGGCTCCTCATGGAGCAAAGAGGAGAGCTACTGAGCCCAAGTCAGCCATGGGACACACTTTCACTGGAGGCATGTTGGGGGGAGTTACCTGCTCTTTGGAGTACATGTGTTTCAGGAGGGTCTCGACTCTGCTGCTTTGAAGCTGTAAAGTTGGTTGAATCTGATCTTGCAAGGGCAGTATTTTACTTGCTGCTACACCAGATTTACTCTGGAGAAGCAATAGCATTTACTCTTTGACTTCAATCATCTGTCATTGGAGTTGGCTAGTAAAGGAGCTGTCAGGAAAAAATGTATTTGTGAAGTGTCAACATGTAAAACCTGGCATGTATCAGAAGTATGACACTGTAGATGAGGCATGTCAGAATCTGAGAGGAGATTGTGCTGTTAGATAGTCCTATACTTCACAGTCAGAGGTAAATCTAACTGATAAGTAGCTGCCTGCTGTCAGTTAAGTCTGATTTTGTGTTATGATGCTTCAGAAGAAGTTCAAGAAGTATTGGTCTTTTTGGTTTTTAGTTGTTCATTGCAGCACATAGTTCACAGCATAAATCTGTATCCATACCAGACTTCTGTTGTACGTTTTGTGCACCTGCTCCTTGTTTCAGTACTGCCTGTAGGGGTTTGGTCACTTTTTTCTTCTTTTTTTAGCTTCTTAACAAATTGGAAGTTGAAAGATTAAATATTCATGAATAGGCACGTTAATAGTTACAAGAAGCATTTCTTGGGCTCCGTGATCCAGTTCCATTATAGCTTCTTAGACAAGTGTGGGGCCTCTGAGACGAGAGGACAGCAGTGTTTATTTTTAGTGAAAGGTGTGCTAAATAAGCTCTGTTCTTCAGTTCTATACAGAAGGGTTCTAGGAGGGAGGAATTAATTTTTTTGGTTTTCTAACCTCAAAAGTTTCTTGTGACCTTTTTCCTTCTGGCCTGCTGAGGGTATCTCCTGGATTCTTTATGAAGGCCTGGTTGCAGCCGACCCAGGCAAGGCAGCTGGGGAATGGGAGCAATATGTGGACTGGGAAGGATGTATAGATGGTGTCACCTGTGGCTCCCTGAGGAACACTACCGGCGACTGTACGCCTCCCCAGAGGATGACCCAGAAGCGGTCTTGGTGCCTGAAGCAGCATGACAAAAAGTCTTGGTTGGCTTAAGCCCATGTTCCTATGGATCTGTAGGGATATCATGGTTTTTATGAAGATGAGGATGAATTTTCATCAGGAAGGTAGTGATGGTCTTCACAAAAAAAAAAAAATCTTACTTGAAGATCTGAACAGACTTGGAGATGACATTTTTTTGAAGCATGTTCAACGCTTTTTTAAAGGGTCTTTGAGGCACTGGAGGAAGCCTGGATTTAGCCTGTATCTCTGTAAGCTGTTTAAATTGAAAGCTGCTTTGTATTTTTGCTGAGCTCTTGTCCTTCTCAAAAATACATCGATTTTCAGAGGGATAGTGAGGCTCACATATCACAGCTGAAAGTTCTTTAGGGAATGAGCTCTGTTCCTTTTCCTGCCTCCCAACTTCCTGTGGCTGAATGGAGACTTTCGGCAGCCCTTGGGCACCCTTGGGGGTTTCCATGCTCCTTGGCTGGGTGTTGTATAAGGCCAGTGGTGGCATCTCTCATGTTTCTTAGTCCTGTTCTGGGATGGGTGCATTTTGAAAATCAGGAATTATATTTGCATATGTCATTTTTGAGTATGTGCCATTTTGGGTGGGTTTGAAAACTCTTTTCTGTGTGTAGGATTACAGGTGTTGTCTTGGTTGGTTTCTTAGTGAAGGAACGTGAAAAGATGGAGGGTGCCATGGAGCTACACGTATTATTTGATGCATTTTCTTTAGCAATAGGATTAGAGAGTCCTTGTTTAAATTCTAATTATCTTTAAGAGATTTAATAAGACTGAAATTAAATGGGAAATTACTTCAGTGTGCTATTGGATGGACCCTTGTTGTTTACATGATTAAAATTAGCTACAATTTGTCACATGATGCTTGAGTGTTTATGTACATTTTGTGCCTTGAGTGTTTCATTTCCTGAGAACTGTAAATACAAGCACACAGGACTGTTAGGATGTTTATATATCTAACTTGAAATCAAAAGCTTACATACTTCTCTGGATCTGGTTCACCAAGGGGGCTTTATTAAACTCCTAGTTATAAGTTGAGACCTAGAAGCAATATATGTCAGTCTTCATTATGTTCCCATATAAGCAAGGAGAGGCAATGAAGAATGAAATATTTTATGATGGTTTACATTTAACAAATTGAATAGAGTGGTGATATTTTTCATTAATTTTTGTAATACAGTGAACACAGTTTATATTGAATTTGAAGATGAGACATTACTTGTAAAAGTGGAATATAATATATTTCTTGGTCCTTTTTTATAAAATAATATATGCTTATGTGGGTTGCATGGACAATCTTAGTAACTTTATTTTGCTGAAATTAAATTTACACAGCAGTGTTATTCTAGTGATTACATTATGAAGTAGAGAGAAAACTTCAATGATCAGATTCTGCTTTTAATCAAGATTGGCTTGTCCATTGACACCATGAAAGTTTTTATTTGTATGAGTAGTTATTAGTTTCCTGAATATCAAACTCTTTATTTTATTGCTGTCTCCTAAATCATGCATCTTGGTTTCCGTCTCTGAGACATTTGATAGTTCTTTCTCTTCCAGTTGGGAATTTTGAGATGAAATCCTTTAATGCAGTCTGACAAAATTGTCATGAATATTGAGTACAAGTACTAAATTGGACCTTGCTAATGTATAAATGTCTTAATAACTGTTCTCTATATAAAATAAACTACACATGATGGATAAACAGAACTGTGCATGGCAGTTTTCATGTTTGGAGTTCCTGAATTGTCACTTGGTGCTGAAAGCATACAAATGCTCATTTTGCTTTTAGGAGATCTTTGGATACCTCTGTCTCACATGTAGGGTCACTGGGACAGAAGGGAGGTGACTTCAAGTGAACTTGTTTCCCCCTGAGATTTTAGACTAGGAAGTGTTTGTGAAATGCCTTTGGGTTTATTTTGAGAGATGTGAAAGTGGGTACAGAGAGGAAGCAGGTTGTTGTTCCAAAAGTTGGTGAAAACATGAATGGCCAAGTGAATCCAACAGGTGGGGAAGATTTTCTTAAGTGTTTCCACTGTGCTTGGCATTTCAGTCCTTCTCTGTCATTCAGGCTTTTGGACAATGTAAATATAAATTGGAGCATGTTACTAATAACTTAGAAAAATTGCCTCAAGTGTAGTTGCTGATAGGTTCCATTGTTGATATAGATGAATTATGTGAAGTACTTTCCATGGTGGCACTCACAAGAAAATGGGAGTTTTTGATGGAAGTATTCATAATTCTGTCGTGTCACAGGTGCTTAACAAGGACAAAATAGGTGACTTGTGAACCTTGAAAGTCTGAGAATTTTCATCTTTGGCAAAGAAAGGCATTTTCATATCCTTTTTGTCATGATCTCAGAAACAGACTTTTCTTATCTCAGATTCATGACTGCAAGATGAGTGCCCAATATTTCAAAATGACCTATTTGATAATTCATGTGCTGAGTTCAAGCGTGAGCCTCAGCTAAAAACATTGGTAAGACTTGGCGTAAGCCTGTAAGACTTTAATATAACTTAGTGACATCAAACCAATGGGATTTACACACTTCAACAACAGAAGAAGTTTTTAGGCATTGTGACTTTGGTAGGTTAGTGCAGTCTACAAGAAATACCATGGGGAAACTTACAGGTATAAAATTGTGAGTAGGATGGCAAGGGAGCAAGTAAGAAAGGAAAATGTGATGCAGAGGTGCGAGACTACTCGCATCATAAACAACTGATTCTACTTAGTATTTATGGTGTCAGGATTCAGTTATGATTATTAGAGAGATGCCTCTGCCCAAATTAAGGTGCAAATGAGACTATATGTCCAAGTCCATAGTACAGATTTTATTTAACAATAAATATGAGTAGAGAGAGATAGAAAGAAATAAGAAAAAGAGAGGGGGAGAGGGAGAAAGGGAGTGACAGAGAGATTGAGTAGAAAGGTGTCACCACCCATGGATCCAGACAACATCCTGTTGATCCTCTTCTGGTCTTCTCAGCAGCGGGGTTTTACCATTTATGCATTTTAGCAAACGAAGGAATCATTTGGCTACAGTTTTTTATTCTATTGGTTAAATGATTCCCTCTCTTCCAATGCTAATTAGTCTAATGCTCAGTCTTTTCTCTTTTGAGTTGGTGGGCTTCCCATCTTAAATGGGTGGGCTATGGCCTCCACCTGCTGGACCCAGTCAGAGCTGATTTTTAGCCCAGTTGCTGAGTTGGCTTTCCCTGTGGATTCTTTATGTTCAGTACCAGTGCTCCCCCAGTTAATCTCTTCCTAGTCTGAGATTATTGGAAAATAGTACCACCTTTATCTTATCTCAAGTTCCCATCTGGTGGCAGAATTTACTGTCCAAATTTCCAGGAATTCATGGAGGCATATTCAAGGGGGAGGGGCACAATGGGGCGGTCACAGATGAGCAGTTGCTTCTTTATACAGTTTGCCACAGTGTGCAAAGTCCTTTGGTGATCTTAAAAGTTTTTCAGGCTCTTATGAGCTTAAAGTCTCTTACAAATGGCAAAGTTTTAACTCCAACAAGAGCAGCAAGAAGTTCTTTTGGATTGAATGAAAGTTAAATGTGAACTTAGTGTTTCAGCTTAGAAAGGAGTGGGGGGAGAATGCCTTGACTCTTTAAGAAGTGAAAGGTGCATGTATTTGGTGAAAATGCAAGTGGTTGATGTACTTGAACCAAATACAGAAGAAGTTTGAAGGAAAATTACCTGCTTTACTCCAGTCTGTCTCTCTTATCCTGTAGACATCTATTGCATGCTATTAATGATGCGTATTTCATTATCTTGTAAGTGATAATGATCCACACCTATCAAATCCTGTGAAAGGGATTAATTTTCCTAAGCTAACAAATCTTGGAAGAAATGAGATGAAGTGTTGCTTTTCATGTGGAGAGATGAAAGAAGCAATTAGAGAGCTGAATATAGGTAGATCCCACTAGAGCAGATATTTGATCAGCTTGGTTTTACAAAATTTATTTTGATGAGTGCTGATGTGTGTATTTGTATAGACATACTTTTCCTCTATGTCATCAGAAGAAAAGCAAACAGAAGAGTGAACCAAACCTGGCTTTTGTTGCTTTGTTTTATATACTGTGGCTACATGAACGTCCACTGAGTGTTTGTGCAAGTGCTTCCAGAAGTGAGGACTCATTGGAGAATTGATTGGCCTGCCCTCCTTGGAGTCAGGCATGCTGCAAAGGACCACTTGATACACAGTCATTAACAACACAGAGTGCTTTAATTATGAGCTGATGAGTTGTGCTGATTAACTTGATGCTGCTATGATTCATCATAGCAATCCTAGCTTGATTCTTAGTAGCACTTCCCGTACCTCCTGCTGGGCCAGGTTGAGTTGAAAAGCATAGATCGTGGCTGTAGATAGATGTCCTCTTCTGGAGCTAGGTCTTTCTGTTGGGTGGGATTCCACCCCAGCTCTGATTGCTGCTGTGTTTCCATACATTTTCTTTATACTGCTCTCCTTCACACGACTGCTGTGCCCTTTGCACTCTTCACACAAGTCCTTGCAGCTGTGCAGGGGTACTGGGACAGCTGTTTAAACACTACATACTGAAGCATATCAGGAAGCTGCATGCTTGATTTGAAAGAACTTTTCCATGATGGGAAGTAAAATAATTACGTTTGCATATAGCTCATGTGACAATAGTAATGGCTGTGTTATCTGGGGATAATGCTCTTGGGGCTTTGGTGCACTGCACATACAAGCACAGTGGGCATGGAGTGATGGCCAAAAACTAAAACACAGGAAGTTCCACCTCAACATGAGGAAGAACTTCATGTTGTGGGTGGCAGAGCACTGGAACAGGCTGCCCAGGAGGTCATGGAGTCATGCCTCCTCACTGGAGACACTCCAAATCCACCCAGATGGGTTCCTGTGTAACCTGCTCCACATGACCCTCAGCCTTGGCAGAGGGGTTGGACTAGAGGATCTCCAGAGGCCCCTTCGAGCCCTAACAATTCTGTGATTCTGTATGTAACTTGATACACCATGATGTTGGGAAATTGGTGAATAGGGAAATAATTTACTGGTGTAAAATACGATCACTTGCTTTTCTTATGCAACTGCTAACACAAGCAGAGTTAAAGCACTGAAGCATCCCTGAACTGGGTCAAGACAGATAGGAAGATATTTTGTTAACAGTAGCTTTTAGAAGTTGACTACAGAGGGTACAATGCTAGGGCAGGTGTGCACTGATATCTATCGCCCTTGTTGTATGCTGACATATTTTTACTACTCCTCATAACATTCTCTTGACCCAAGTTCTTTCTAATCTGATTGCTTCTTCTCTACTTTCTACCTCACCTGTGTTGTGGTATGCCCATCTTGTCCTCCTATTTTCTCTGTTTTCTACTCTTCTTGGTTGTAGGAGAGGTTGAATGCAAGAAGCTCAAAGGGCTCAAAGGAGTGAGAAAAGCCCATGGATTTTGGTCTGCTCAGTTAAGGCTATACCATGAAGAAGAGGGAGAGAAGGGGAGAGTATGAAGCAAGGTAGTGGGTGAAGTATGGGAGGCATAGATGCAGAAATAAGGTCTGGAGCCAGAGGGCAAGAAGTGCATGGAATGGGCAAGGTGGAGGAACGAGTTGAGTAGGAGGCACAGGGAAATGGCTACTGCAAGAGGCAGTAGGAAATGAGACTGAGGTAGCCAGCAGCAAATGGGGAGGGGGCAGATGCCTGCACAGCACTGTAGGTCAGCAGCATGGCTTTTGTGAACTGCCTTGAGAGGCGCATTTAAAACCGGGAGCTGGGAATCTCTTGGGACACAATTGACCTTTTTGCCTTTTCTTACCTCCAACAAGGTCCCAGTGTTTGGCCTCTTCACAACTGAACCTCTGAACTCTGCCTGGCACTGTCTCTTGTCAGCCAGAGGATGAATTGGCCCTTCCTTCAGCCCTGCCTCCCTGGAGGTGTCCTGGCCCACAGCCGCTCTGTTCCCTGCGGGGCTCTCTGGGCGCTGCTGACGCAGACGAGGGCGGCTGTTCCTTCTTGTGTGGCTTTGGTGGTGACAGATGTCTGGCCTCGTGATGGAGGCACCAGTGGGATGCAGAAGAGGTTGTGGCCCCTCTGGCTGGTATCTCTCCCCTCTGGAAAGCCTTGTGGAATGGGAAAAAAGTGCTAAAATACTGTTTTGTTTTCCACTGCCTTGCTGCATTTTAAAAACATTGAAATTTTGCCAGTCTGCCTTCTTCTGGGTGTTTTTAATAGTGTGGCAGCCGTGCTACATAAAGGTAGTTGGTACTAACTTTTATGTGAATGACAACAATAATTTCACTATTATCTAAGTCCCCTGGGCTTTCTCATAGATTTTTATTATGGAAGTAGTAAAGTACTTAGGAAAGTTGTATTGCATTCATTTTGCTAGCTGTATGCTTATACTGTATTTATAATTCCAAGCCATTAGTTTAGAATTCTATTAAAGAGAAAGAAGTGTAGATCACCTGTTGTTCTGCAAAAGCTGAATCTATTTCCTTTAAAGAAAACTGAGTCTTTTCTTCAAAGAATTAACATGATACTTATTTTTCCTATCAGAAGAAACTAAGTACGAGCAAAGAAAGACCATTTTCACTTGGTAATGCTGAGCTAACCCCACTTTACTGATTTCTGAATTCCAGTAAAAGCATTACACAACTGCGTAAACAAAACAATTTTTAGTCATTATTTTCAGCAGATGTTGTTTTTAGGAGTTAGTTTCATGTTATGTTTTGGGTGTGAAAAACAAGTCTGAAGCAAACACAAAAATGAGGTTCATTACTTGTTAATAAAGTTTGGATATTTTCTGCATTGCCAATTTTTCACCTGTGCATTTTTTTGTTCTGGTAAGAAATGCCTTGCTTGTGGGAAAGGAGCCATGTAAAACAGGGATATTTCCTTGCCTTTTCAGACTGATGAAACAGTGCATAACACAGGTCCTGAAATAATCTTCCCTGTTGTGAAAATTTATAGTCTGGCATTGTCAAATAAAAATATCTGGTTTATATAAAATATTTGTTTAAAAACACCCAAACCCCCAAAACCGTGGTCAGTGCTGAGAAGAACAGAAGTAAATTGAAGAAATATGATGTTTTGGCAGTTGTTTCATTATTTTACAAGTTTTCTTGGAGAGTATTTGAATTCTCCCAGTGGCAGTATGGTATAGCCTTAACTGAGCAGACCAAAGACCTGATACAAATTTCTTTGAGAAGTTTTTTAGTTATATTATTATATATTATGGATAATATATTCCCAGGGCCAGGGAAATTGTGGCTTGTCCTGCCTTTCTCCTAGTGGTGACATTCAGAGCTATTCCATCACTTCCTGCCATAATTTTGGTTTTTTAATGCTTCTCGCATGCATGTGCTGTTGTGGCTCTGTAGCTGTGCTGTAGCTGTAATTGTGCTGCAGGAGCTTGTGATCAATGCTCCAACTTCCTCAAAAGCTGTAAGTTATACTTTCTCATGCAGATTTTTAGTAGAGAGGATTTTTTAGATTTTTCCTGGTTTTAGAGCTGGAGAACTGTGACTCAGCCAGAGAGAGTGACGTGTTTTGAAAGTGAGAAGTCTTCTGCTTTTTGCAAAGAATGCTGGTCTTTTTCTGGAATACAGGAGATCAAGTACAACCACAGTTAGAAACTTTTTTGTTTCTCTTCTCATTTTTTGATGAGAGCCATCCCTTTTGAATACTTGAGAAAGGTGGTGGTGTTATAATTTTAATTAGTCACATGAACCTAAAGAATTGATCAGGAACCTTAAAAAATATGATGGGTTTAGGACTCATTACAGTGCTGCAAAAGATGTCTTTTAGAATGAACTATGTACCCTAAATAGTGCCTGATGCATTTTAATGCTAAAGTAACACTGAAACTGTTCACACAGAGAAAATCTGAAAGCTCACTCCAGTGACCTTTCATATAAGTCACAAGACCTGCATGGATATTACATCAGTGAAGCTCTTCCAGCTCTTTATTTCCCCCACTCGCAGCAGGGATAATAAAAAGGAGAAACCTTGCACTTAGTGTCCTGCTTAGCGGATGTACTAGGCAGTATTTAATGGAGCTGCCAATCCTTGCTGCACAGTTGCTTCTTGATACTCTGTTGAGGCAAAGCAAAATGCCTCTGTACTTCTTAAAAAGAAGAATTTCATGCGCCATTGAGTGGTGTGAGCAAGTACCACCAAGATAACAGAACATCTTCGCTGATAGATATGTGTAAGAGAGATTGTTTTTGCTCTCTGTTGCCACAGGTAGGGCTCTGTAGTTAGTGGTGTGGTAATTGAGCCTGCTGGGCAATTGGGGGTCCTTGAAAGGAGTGGAAAGAGAAAAGCAAGTGCTTCCCTCCCCTTGTGTGGTGCTATAAGGGCTTAAGTTGTTGGTGTTCATTCAGGAATACAACAGGGAGAGCTAGAGCGAAGGCTTCGTGTCTTGTACTTTCTGTCAGCTTGTTAGTGACATCCATACTTTAGCTTCAGAATTAATGAGGAATTTTAGCCCCCAACTGCATTATTGGATATTTGTTGATTGCTCTACATCTCTTTGTATGTACATACTAGGACATCCTACTATGTGGATTTAATTTTATCAAATGGCAAAGATGGATTTAATGATTCACCTGAATCTTCATGTTTTCTGAGGTACTGGTGTTGAGAGTAGAAAGCAGCTACCTGTGGTGAGAGAAGAAAGAACAACTCATAAAAGTGTTTGTTAATGTCACAGTTTTAATAAGCACTCAAGTACCTCTTTTTTGTTGTATCCCAGCACTGCACTCACCTCAGGTGAAGAGAAAACCTGATTTATCGGACTTTCTAATACTAATGGTGAGATTGGCTCCTGTTTCCCTGTGTACATAGCCTGAATAAACAAGGCAGAGGGCAGGGGAAAGAGAGAAAGGGGAAGCAGAAGAGAAGTGGCCTTCCCAATTTCGTAAGGCATGTTGAGACATGCGGGTCCTGCTGCCCCAGGCCAGTGCTCTCTTCTCTCAGAGATGCTCTGCAAGCATTAAGAGAGGTTCATTGCACTTGGATTAGTTGCAGATAAAATGGATGCTTTCTCCAGTAAAATATGTAATAACAATAATTGACTAAAATAATTGGTCTGCTTTGAAGCCAAGAAACATATTATTAAAGAATAGGAGATATTCTAGTAAAGGGTCTAAAATTGATTCTAAAATCATCATTTTGATTTTCAGGCAAATACCATTCAGCTCAGCACTTCGTTTATTTGTTCAGGCAAAATGTCAGTCTCTGGACTGCTGAATAGAATTTGTAACACTTGTATAAAGTTGCAGTGCTGATTTCTAATATACATATTTTTCCATTTTTTCCCATTGTTGATGTTAAACTGTTAGTATGCTTCAAAACCCTTCACTGCCATGTGGAAGGAAGCTTCATTACTTGTAAACTACCTTTTCATATATCCGAAAGCTTAGATTAGGCCTGTTCAGTTCTTAAAAACAGAACTATTTTATTTACAGTGCCAGACTTTTAAATTGCTACACAAACTCTGAAATACTTGCTTTGTATTTACAGGTGTAGTGTGTCACCAACCATGGTTAAATCTCTGGTAAAGAACTTGGGTCATTAAGTTTGTAATAACTAAGTGTAGAGGAGTAGAGAGCAGGAGAATTAAGCGATACTTTCCTTGACATATTTTTAGAGATTGATTGTGCGCTTGCCTAATACGTTGAGATAATGTTAAAACAGGATAGCTCCACTGTTCACATGGGCTTGGCTTCATCCATGCAGATGGGATGAAAGCACCCTGCAGCCTCTTGATGTAGTTGTTTTAGCTTGTTTTTCTTTCTAACAAGTGCAGTCAAGTTCTTGTATCTAGAGTAAACAGAATAATAAGGACTTTAATATGCTTTAATGAATGTTGGGGAGGGGTGTGTGTGGAGAAGAATAAAAATAACTTAAAAACAGGAACAGTATTTACAATACAAACCAGAAGTGAGCAGTGCAGTTAGAGTGTGTACTTAAGTGTCTTGTTTTCCTTACAGTCAGGGTGCACATAAAGAAAGATGCAGCAGCTCAGGAATTGCAGAGTGGTTGTGTGATTGTCATAATAACTCTCAATTGCATTCTGTTTAGTTTTGTTTCTCACAATTATGTTCTGTCAGCTTCCATATCTGTTTTAGTGGTTATATATGTTCAGTCATTTCCCTCAAGATGAGTGTCTTCTCTGTGAAACACTTGACTGGATAAATTTTGTGCTTTGAGTCTCTGAGCTATATTGTGGTTTTTTACAAGATTCCTAACTAGCCTCAGAATTTGGGAGGGACACTCTCCTTACAGGGATGCACATGGCGATGTTTATGCAGAGAATGCATGTTCTTCATCTGAGAGGTACGCTGGAAAAAAGAAAGGATGTGTATTGGCCCTCATGCTTTCAGTTTGCACACAGCCTCGTTATGTCTGTCCCACAAGTGCTAGCAGCAGAGATGACTTTATCTTTGGGTCAGATCTGGTTGTTGGCACCGGTCTGTCTTCCTGATTTGGCAGGGACTTCCCTGTGGGTTCCCCCCATCAGTGATGATGACACTTCTGGGATATTGGCTCTACTGAATTTCTGACACTGATGAGAAAGTATGTCCAAATCACAGGAACTGTTTTACTTCAGCTTGTTGTGTTTGTGTACAGAGTTTGTTTCCTCACATTTAAATTTTGCAAGTAAATCAATTTATATAGAAATGTCAAACTCCTGCTGATAGCCTTGCTCTTAACTGGGCAGCAATTGCTGACAGATTCTGTTGCAACAGCTGCAAGATACTATAAAGAGAAATTGCCCCTCTGAAGATCATTACTTCCTACGTCTACATTTCAGGAAGTTTCTAGTACATGTTTCATCTGGGCATCTCAATCTGCCAACTGTTTATGTCAGACAGAAATTGGAGCAATGTCTGGTGGAATCAGCCCTGCAACCCTCCACGGAAAGGTGGAACTGGACTGTGTTGTGGATTAGTACAGGAAAAGATCTTCTTGTGCCCTAGACAAGACTGAGGGTTAAAATGTAGCTCTGGGTTTAATTTATTTCAGGCAGGTTCTGTATGATAGAGCTTGGTTCTTACATTTTGATGCCAGAAGGATGCTGTCACCTGTCTTGCAGAATGTTTAAATTGAGTTGGCTTCATTTTCAATCAGAAAAAAAAGTACTCGGGTCCTAAATCTTTCCAGTTGAAATTTGGATGCTGTCTTGGCAGTGCCACATAAAGCCAGGGGAATGAATGGACGCACTTGGCTTCAGCTTGTTTTAGAAACAGAGGTTTGAAATGGGGCAATAACAGAAACATCAGCATCAAGTAGCCAGAGAGAAAGGCAGGTCCAGGTTGTGCTTAATAGCACCCAATGATAGAAGCAGCAATTAATAGCACCAAGGATATATTGGCCACCAAACTAGGATTAGAGCATGGTGCTAATGGTGCTGGTAACACCATGGTTGTGGGTTCAATCCCTGTATGGGCCATTCATTTAAGAGCTGGACTCAATCCTTGTGGGTCCCTTCCACCTTAGAATTACCTGTGAATCGGTAATTTTGGATTAGCTATGGTATGACCTGGTAGTTGTTCTCTCTTGCATGCAGTGTTTGTATTTGGTTCCCAGTTTTTATTGATGCTAGTCTTGAGAATGTATTTATTTTCCACTGAGTTTCCAAACAGAATTTATGCCACTCTGCAATCAAGTGCCTTTGTGGAATCTGAGGCAGGCCCAATATACTGACTTTTCAAGTTTGTTCCATGTGTTAGCAGAAAGACTGGGACCACATCTCAGCTATGAAGTATTTTTACATCAGTGAAAAGGTTCTTTTCTTTCGAAAGTTGTATTGCTTGATGCAAGGATGCCTCTTCTGAAAGAGGATTGCCACTTATCCTCCTTAATGACTGTAGTCAGTTTGGCAAAGAGGAGGCACAATGCACGTTATTCACTGTGTTTAGTAGAAAGCCAATTTTTTTTTGATATTTTAATCATGGCAAAGATAATTGATGTTATGAGAGTAAATGTTGCAGCTATTAGTATAATTTTGCTAGAATTACATTCAAAATCCAAAGATTTCTGGAGGATGGTGAGTGTATGCAATGCTTTCAGGATTCCCTGATAAAGGGAGCTGTTTAATTAAGCCTTTTTTAATTATAGCTAAATGTATAGGCGTGTATTAAGAAGGGAGAAAAGCAGACCCATCATATGAAACAGAGAATTAGTATCCAGCAAAGAAACCCATTTAAAAAAGGATGCTTGAGCAATAAGGAGGGCATTTAAACAAGACATAAAAAGAATTCCATGTCCAAAGAAAAATTATGGAAGACTTGGAGCTCAATACTTGGCTTACTTAACCCAAATGTAAAAGTTCTTTTTTAGAGGTTATTAATTTAATAGAAGAAAACATGCAAGAGCTGTGGTTTGTTCTGTCAAGAAGGGCAAAACAAGAACGTCTTTGAATTTGCTTTAAATTGGGAGGAAAAGCACAGTTTAACAGTGAATTGTTGGAACAGCTGTTGCAATTGGTGAGTTTTTAATTTCCTGGTGTGTTTGGACCAAGACAGAACTTTACATTTTATTTTCTCTTAGCTAGATACGTTTTAGTCAAAATGATAGGGAAGTTAAGTAAATGCTCTCAGTTCAGTGTCAGAAGGAACCATTCGCGCTTTCAGCCTGGTCTTTAAAAACTGTGAAAAAGTGCAGCAGGCTGATGTCACTTGTTTCTGCTCAGAGCCTTGTTGTACTTGGTATTTGTGAGAACCGATTTTAGTATCTGCAGGGG
This sequence comes from Aleadryas rufinucha, assembly GCA_013397815.1. Classification (NCBI taxonomy): domain Eukaryota; kingdom Metazoa; phylum Chordata; class Aves; order Passeriformes; genus Aleadryas; species Aleadryas rufinucha. The sequence continues at coordinate 845,991 of VZTH01013936.1, read as the reverse complement.
AAGTTAGGAAACCCCTCAAATGTCACTGCATCTAAGAGCAGGGTGTGTGATCTGTGTGAGGGAAATCACTGCTGCCGTGCCAGGGGAAGGGCTGAATCCAGCAGCCTTTCCTCTGGCTAAACTTCCATTAAAAATAAAGGAGGAAGGTGAAAACTTGTCTGTTCTGCCCATCCAACAGGGATTTCCCCTAGGATGAATGCTTCATTATAGGGGGGAAACCAAACTCAAACAGCGTCTGCCATGTGTGTGATGCTCTGAGCTAGAAGGGGCTGCTTGCAGTGCTCAGTAACAGCAGTGGGGGAACCGAGGGAGCTGCTGTGCTGGGCTCAGGTGGGAAATGCACAGGAACGAGTCAATCCCATTCTCTTTGTGAATTACAAACTCTAATGTATAAATTGTTGGAATGAGGACTTCATTGTAGCCATACAAGATCTTTTGTTAAGTTTCTTATTAAACTGAGCATAATAATTCACTCATTGGGTTACAAGTCAGTAATGTGGGGGGTGGGGGGAATGCATTTTCTTTTCATATACTTTGAAAAGCATCTTGAAAGTAAGGCATGCTGCAGGAGTTGTGGGGGATCAGCACCCACGTAGTGGATGCTCTTGCTTGATGCTGTGAGGGAGCTGAACAGCTGGCAGCTGCTGCCCCCACGTTCCAGCATGGTGGGGTTCTTCTCATGCTCTGTGTTGGGCTGTGGGTGGTGGGGGATTGTGGCTTGAGAGTTTGTTAAATCTCTAATAGTGGCCACAGTTTGGAGACAGTTGTTTTAAAAAGAAATATAAAACACCAAATGCAGCATTGACTGCTGAAGTCATAAAGCAGATGGTGTTATGAGCCACAGGAGGGTTAAACAGTTGAACAATATCGACTGTTACGCTCATAAATGATAATTAATATGTCTTTTTTATTACCGACTCAATTTCTGCTTCTTGCTTGGACTTTTCTGTTGCTGTCAATGAGGTTTGGCTGTTCTGAATGAGGCCACAGTTTTCTCAAGAGCCACTGCCACCTGTGGGGCCCAGAAACCTCCTGCAAGAGCAGGATGGGAATGAGCAGCTAAGGAGACAAGGTGTAAAGAACACAAAACTTCACCCATTGGCAGAAAATCTCGTGTAAAGGAATTTCCTCCCCTTCCAGTCATGTGTCAGAAACCTCAGATAGAAAGGAGTAGAAACTGAATGATGGATTTTAACAAGCTGTACCCTCCTCCCTCCCTCCAACTATTGCTTGCATTTACAGGGTAGAATTAATGAAGTTAATTACATCTACACAAAATCTTTTGGTTGAGTGAATTACTTAGATGCTTTAAAATAGAGACATAATTTTCTGCAGGGTTCACAGGCTGTTTTTCAAGCTTGGTTACTTTGGTTTATAGTCCCCATGATGCATGGCTGCTATCTTAAGCACTCTGGGGTGCACCTTTTAGAGTAATACAAGACGTCAAATTCAGTGTAAGGACAACTGCAGCATTCAAAACAAAAATACTGAAATAAATAAAAAGACTGGTTTCTAACAAAGATGAAAAAGAGTTAAAATGTAAAGCAAAACAACAGGGTGAGGTGCTTAGAGGGTAAAACTATTGTGTAATTAGCAAAGAAAATGTCTAATATGCTGTTTGTCTGACAGTCGTTTGTTCACCTTGATGTCATCGTTTTCAACATGCAGCATTAACCAAAGGAATTTTCAGGGGTGTGTTTACATGTTACGGTGGAAACAGAAAAAAAGGGCAAAGAATAATCTGTGCAATCAAAACCTTTAAAAGGGACACCTTACAGAAAATAGTATTCAAGATTAGGACTTCAGAGAATGGAGAGATCAGGCATACAAGATTGTCAGGCTTTAACAGATAATTTTACTTTAAAATTACCTGACATATGAGGCTGACATTAAAGATAAGCCTAAATTTAGGGCTGGAGGCAAACTTCAGCATCTAATTAATTTTTCACCAAATTGCATGTTGGGGTTTTTTTAAGGACATTTTTGTGCAGATTTAATTTAAAACTTTCTTGGTTTGTATATTCTTTTTTGCTTTAGGGACTTTTTAAAAAATTAGAAATCAAATAGAAGGTTTTTATATGGAAACACTCATTTTGTGTCTTGTGGTGATTTAAACTTAAATTTCTGTTTCTCATTTACTGCTGTGTCCTGGGCTTATCTCTTGCTCATACCTTAAGCAGGGCCCTATGAGCAGCACCTTCCATGCTGTTCTTGTTCTTGTGTCTCTAGAAAGGCAGAACACACCGTGTTTTGTGAAATGTGGTTCAAAAAGATCTAGTTTACATGGAAAATAAGGTGATGGGTACGTTGCTAGAGCTTTCTTGAAACATTTTGATAGTATTTCCTAATGGAAAACTTCAGGTTTTTCAGATCAAAGATTTGTATTTCAATTTTCCATCAATAAAATTTCAATCCTTACTGCATACAGATTTTCCTTATACACAAAAGCAGTGCTAACGAAGATTCATTTCCAAGAAGAAAAGGCAAAATCACTATGTATGCAGTCCGGATACAAGTAGTTGCCCCCACAGCATAGGCAGTATGGTAGTGTGGAGTTCAGTGTGGAATGAAGACTCGTGATGGCCCAGCAAACATTGGAACCTGAAGGTTTTTAACAGCCGTATTAAATGGGTATTTAATTAGGGCTCTCTGAACACGCTTGAAAAACCAGTTTAACAGCAGCATTTGCTGGTTGAGCACAGAGTCAAGCGACTAAGTCGGAGGAGGCATTGGGAAATGCTACCAGGAGAGAAATATTTTTGGCTGATGATACTTCTCCAGGGCATTAGGGATGTGAGGTGTCCTTCGGAATCACATCACTGCAGCTGGCATTCCTTGTGTTAATGACTGAGCCTTACCAAAGGAAGTCATACTTTCAGTTCAGAAAACCTGTAACTTAACTTACTAACTTATTTTTGTTTGGTTGTCTTGGGCTATGCTGATTGAGAGAGAAACTTGTCTTTGGTCTGTTTTGTGCAGTGTCCAGCACCAGGACTTGCATTCCTGTGAGTGAGATTCTCTAAGAGCTGTCACAATATGAGCAAAATTATGTCTCATCCAGTAAAATTACATTTTAGTAAAATACATGGAGACAAAATATGTAATGCAACTATTAGTTGAGTTGTACTGATTACAGGAGTCACAGAGGGAGCACTCCTCTGAAAATGGACAGTTTTAGAAAGAATCAAAGTCTTCCGTTTGATAGGTGACTTATCATAGGACAGGTTCTTTTACCATCTGTATTTTGGGTAATTACTAGTTTTACCTAAATGTTAGAGATATTGCTTGTTTGTCATCATTAATAATTTTTATATATTCTACTAAGAACATGGAAGCCCTTTATTTTCCATTTGTTGCTGTGAAATTGTTTCAAAATTTACAACTTCACAGACGCAGACTCCCTCTGTGGTTTTTAATTGTGCATGTTTATGATTTTGGTGTTTTGCAAGATTCTGGAGCTTAAGCCCCTCAGCTGTCACTGTTTGCTGCTGATGGAAACACCTTAGCAGCAGCAAACAAACTGCTGGCAAAAGGAATTGCAGCACTAAGATAAGGTTGTTTCTAATCTAAGTGCTTCTCAGTTGAAAATCGCATGAGGAAAAAGCATATTCAAGGAATCAGTCAATTGTGGCTTTTTTCTAATGTACGATATTTACAACCTCTGACAATTTGAGCTGAGAGCAGCAAAAATCTGCCCTAATTGCAAGGACTGCAAAAAAATACTCACACTTTTTTTCCCTTGAATAAATGGTTGTTTCTTTGGGATGAAATGCATATCTGCAGTATGAAGGAAAACAATAACAGTGCTGTGTGTGTGCTCATTAAGTGGTTGGAGAACAATGAACAAGTCCAGGTTTTTCTTTGTGTCTGCCTAGATTTCAAATGACACAGTGGAGCATGTTCCCCGATGCCTCTTATTCTAAAGGGAATATTGTACATTTCAGTGATACTTTTATTACCACTTTTCACTTTCAAGAATGTCTGTAAAGATTTTGGATACACTCCTGTGCGTTACTATGCCAAGAGTAAGCCTTTGTAATTCTGGAGTGTAAGTGTAGAAAATAACTCTGGATTTCATAATGTGTCTGGAATTCATATCAGCACCAAAGTGCTTATGATTTGAAAGAAATATGTGTTACTTCTGTGAGACTGCATGTAAATATATATATATTTAAGCAACGTTTCTTTTGCAACATTACTGATTTAACTTGTAAAATACTTTTGTGTTTTCATCTTAGGTCTGAGGGTAACAGTGTTACTAACATCATCCCTCATGGTATTGGGAGCTGGCCTGAGATGTGTTCCAGTTTCAGACCTAGAAATTAGGAAGAAGTAAGTGAATTAATTATTTGCAATATACATATTTTATTCTTTATGCTAATGTAATTTTTGCTGCTACTACAAAGAAATGTTAGTACAAATCTTCTGTATGAAGTTGATACGCCAAATGTTTGTTGTGTGGCCATGGGTTTACATGCTTCTTCATGTCTTAAGTGGATTTTTCTAGTCCTTCTTCTCCATAGTGTCTGAAGATCAGAAAGCCCTTTACAAGCTTGAGTTAATTAAGCCTCACCCCATTCTGCAAAACTAATATTAATATGCTTTGCAAATAAGGAACAAGAGATTTAGAGAAGTTCAGAAACTGGCCCAAGATCACACAGGGAGCCATGCCTCAACCCCCCAAAATAAGTAATTTGTATGCAAATATTAAGTAATTAGTTCATTTTCTCATATTGAATGTATGGCATCATGCTGTGAGACCGATGAATTTGTGCAAAATGGCTTTTTTCATGTAGTCTCTTCCAGTCCATGGTCCAAAGTAGCCTTGTACTTTTTCTGCAGTGAAATGGTTGTCTGCTGTACACATGCACTTTAAGAATTTGTGATAGAAAAAGATTCCTTCCTAAAAATTCCACAAACCAAGCAATTCAATATCCTGAATCTGGGAATCCTCAGTAAGTACAGGAGCAATGCTTGTTTTGTACAGCCAGGGAATATGAATCACTTGTTGTTCACTTAACTTTCTTTCACCTCTTAGTGTGGAGGAGGTGGGAGTACGCAGGCATTACTACTCTTTCCTGCTACTTTAAAAAAGCAGTAGCACTGGTTCTTTGCTAGTTATGCTTGCATAACTTGTAAACACTAAGAAAAGATCTTACGAATAAAATGTTTTATGTGGGTTGGGTTTTTCCCCCCTTGAATTCTAGTCAGCTTGAATTCTACCAGGCAGTCCTGGTATTACTTCAGCAAGTTATTTGGGTTTGGGTTTTTTGTTTTAATTTTTTCCCTTAGTATTGCTTAACCTGAAAATCACCTTGGAAACCTTTTAAGCTGAGAAAGAAAATGTTTGGTGTGAAGTTGAAAGCTGATGATTGGGTACCATGGATGAAACAAAGAAGGAGTTTCACAGAGAGAACTGAGAGTGTAAAAAACACATTAATTGTAAAACTAGCCCCCATAAGTAAACTAAGAGCAGTGTGTCAGGTGGGTGGGGCTGCAATTTCAGTTCTTATGTGCTCAGTGAGCATATAAGGAAGCACTCAGGGTGCTCCTGATGTTGGTTGCCCAGTGTTGCCCATTTTGACAGGGTGTTCAAGGACTCTGTGAGCAGGGCAGGCTAAATTAACCATATTGTGCTACCCTTCACAGTGACCCTTTTGAGGAAAAGTACTGTTTGGGTGGCCAGGAAGAGCTGTCCTTATTTTACCATTGGTTTATGTTTTCTTAAAATTTCAAGGGGTGCTCAACATTTATTTTGTTCATTCTCATCAGTCTTGGGTTAAATATCAATAGCTTTTAAATGGGACAGGTAACACAATGAAATGTGGTGTTTTACGGAGCTTTTCACTTATGATGTATGCCAGAAGACAAGTGCTGCCCTAGGCTTTACCAAAACAAGGATGAAGACTGTAAATACCTGAGAAGATGAAAATTCCCTAGTGAGATTTAGATGTGAAGTATCATTTGGGGAGTGCAAAGGAGAGTTTCCACAAATTCTTATCACCTTTAAACAAGGTTTTCCAGTGTAGCTGCAGCAAGGAGGCCTAGGAAAACAATGCAATACTAAGGAGAAACATTCAAGGAACAACTTCTTTAACTAGAAAAAAAAGGCTTTGGACTATAGAGAGTCTGATGAGTGAGATGCATAAAACATGATGTTAAAATTTATTGAAAACTATATAGGGGAAAAAAAGAGTATGAACAGAATCCTGATGGAAAAGGTTAATAATTTCATATATTCATGCTGTGAAAATATGTATCATCTCCAGCTGAAACTGATAAATTTGCCTACTTATCCTACTCCCAAAAAAGAAATTTTCAAGAACTGTAGCTCTACATGAGGAAGTATCTTGATCTTTTACACACTTTGATTAAAAATCTACCAAGAATTAATTATGGCCAACTGTGTGAAGCAAAAGAATGGTTTTCAATGAAGTTTCTTGAGACTTTGTAAATAATTGTACAGACTGTGTCATGTTATACCATGTATCTTGCATTGTTTGGAGGGCTAAGGCTTAAGGCCAATTCTCATCCATTATTTGAGGCGTGATACCAAATAAAATAATATTTTTAAGATGAGCATTATTGCTTAATGCATTTGCCACAACTGGCTGAGCACCAAATTATGCACTTATTCTGAATGTGTGTATGCATTAATAGAAAATTTTGAATGTTACAGAGCCTGTCAGAGGGACAAGATCACATACAAGCTAATTGGAAGCATTTCAGAAGCCAGTGTAACTGGAATTTCCTTAAATGCTTTTGCGTGTTTTGTAGTGTGTTCCTTCAAGTCTGTGAGTAATCTGTGGGAATATGCTGAAGATTACCATGGGACAATTCTGTCAGAGCTAATATACATAAAATTATAAGAATGTTCATGAGGTTTGTAAGGTTTAGGTTGGGGGTTTTGTACTTTGTAGCAGTCTCTGCTCCCTAAGCTCTTGTGATTTAACATAAAGGAGAGCTGCTAAAGCCCACCACCTATCAGAGCAGTCATAGACGTAAGGAAATCACTGTTAAGACTGCCATTTAATCCTGGCTGCTTTATGCTCCTTATCTCAAGCAGACCTGTAATATCCAAGTGTTCTTAAGCCCCTTTCTAGTCTATAATTATTCTTTTGGTTGTAGTGTGTAGTATCAGACTAAGACCATCTCCAGTCCTCCGAGTCATGTTTTAAACACAGACCTTAACCTCTCTCTTCAGTACATTTGATGGCTCTACATATGAGGGAAAATTCAAGTTGCACATTTCAGCGTGTCTCTTGAAGCAGCTGTGAATTTTCTATGGTGCATTTTTGTTCTCTGCCAGTGTGTGACCTAAAACTGTACTGGAAATCCTTGCCAGAACTGCATAAATTCGGTGCAGGCTGAAGTGGGAGTACATGGTGGAAATGTTGAAGTGTGAACTTGCATGTCAGATGGAGGATCCGTCCTTGACATGGACTAATAAAGTCCCTCTCATGTACACATATGCTTTTACCTGTTTTCCTCCCCAGCCCAGTAACCTGTGGGGTTAATGAGTCCATCATACAGACAAGGACGTTAAAAAAAATTTTTCTTATGTACCATGTACTTCTGGGTTTGTCAGGTGTGCCAGATATGTGACAGTAAATCTGACTTCTAAAAATAATCCCCCCAACTCTTATTCCTTTCTAAATGTTAAGAAAACTTCATTTGCCACACCTATTGTTTTTAGTTCACAGTTAATATACATTACATAGAATGTAAAAGAAAAAAAGATGTTATCAAATTGTACCTTTCCTGAATCTTCTTCCCTTCCCTGGAGATTACAAGAACATCACGAATGCTTTTTTTCCTGCGTTTTGTCCAGTCCTTTCCTTTCTGACTCCTGCTTGTCACTGAGTAAATATTTTCATTGGATTCTTCTAGGATTTGGTTATTTTATCCTGAACATTAACATTACTGGGAGGCCATTTTTTTATAGATTAAATCAGAGCTGGTTTTTTCCCTCCACATAGCCTCACATTTACCTTGTATTCTATGTTCAGGAATAAATTTGCGTACATCTTAGGTCTTAAATCTAGGCAAAAAGCTGTATGAGCTGAAACGTGTAAAAAAGAAGGAAATAAAACTATTAAATCAGCCCACAGCCATAAATCTTTGGCTTTTAAGACTGATTGTGTGTTGTAAGACTTCTTAAAATGTTTTCAAAGACAGGATAATTAAAGACATGGAAGTAAAGGATGTAACATAATTTGTCATTTGTATTGAACACATTAATTAAGCAATTTATTAGAACTTGTTATGCTGTGGGCTGGTAGTGTTTGTCCTTCACATTAGATTTCACAACAGAGAAGTAGTTATTGAGGGCCTTGAATCATGGCAGTGAGAGGATGCTCCTTGGCAGTAAGTACCATTAAAATGTTTGTTGGGAATCCAGCAAAATAGCACAGAGAATTACAGTGGAAACAGAGTGGTTGTTTACACAGTTGTTTATTGGAGACATACCAATAGCTGGTAGATCTGTAAACGGGTCTTTTTGTTAATAATACAAGTTCTTAGGATTTTGAATTTTTTTTCTTACTCTTAGATATATTGTTGTGAACTCCTTCCTTTACTATATTTGAAGATTCACTCTTACCACATCTTTGGTACATTTTGGTTCTATTAGCTAGTTGCAACCTAGTTTGTATTTTACTCTTGTTTAGACTTACCCTTTAATAATTCCACATTTTCTCCTCTTCTGTCTCTGAAAGCCTAAAGAATTAATGGGATTGTCTCATTATTTGTCTTTTGTGATCCTAAGGCTGCCATAAGCCACCATTCTTATACATGAAAAATGCAAAGGGGCACCTCGAAAGAGGTAATTTCAGTAAAGGAAAGACATAGTAGGATTCCCATATTCCCTGGTAATACTGAACACACTTCTGTGCTCAAAAAACCCCAACCAACCCAAACTGGAGCATCTGTGGAGAAGAGGAATTAAAGTGTTCTAGGGAATGAGAAGAGCCTGTTAGGAGAGGATGGTAGACAAATCAGCCTGTAAGAAATAAAGACAGAGTGTGCTGAGTGTTTTGTGCTCCCTACCTCACTGGGGAAGAGAAATGAAAAAAGGATTTAATCTAAAGCAAGGGTCTGGGAGTAGAAAGATGAATAAACATACCTGTTAGTGTGCTGTAGCTCAGCAAGCAGAGGGGGAAAGCGTTAAGATTGAGCACTTGCCTCGTGCTGATGGTGCTGGTTTGTGCTGCAGTGCTGGGGGAAGGCTGAGCTGGGTTAATCCTTGGGATTAGAAAAAGAGGAAAGTGGGGAATAAAGGAAACAGGTCATTCAGGAGTAGGTTCACATGGGGAATACTTATTTTTTATGGTCCTGTAACTTAACAGTTTATCTTTTACCTTTAGTTTTTATTACCTCCACCAGCTTTATCTTGTACACAGGGTTTATTTTTAACCTCTGCTCCAAAGCATTTGTTTTAGATGAGAGGTCCTGTGAGTTGTTCTTAAGTGGTGATGATTTCTTCCAGCTTTGCTAATTTGTTGATGGTAGTGGGGGGTGATTTAGTGTCCCTCTGGCTGCCCAGTGGTCCCACCTGCCACTGCTCAAGTTGCGTGTCCTGTGATGCAGCAGCAGCAGCCCCTGATCAGTGCTGCCATTCTGGGGGCAGCCAAATTGGCTTCTCCTTCAGCTGGAACAGCTTTAGTGGAAAAAGGAGATGACTTGACAGTTTTGGTCATAAACGTTCTTTTCCTTTTGCTCCTGTGCTGGACTTTGGCCATGGCACTGTGGGTGTCATCCACCTGCCCCAGCAACCAGCATGGCTGCTGAATTAGCAATTTACAGACCCTGTGTAAATTCTTGGAGTACTGAATCCAGTACATTAAAGGAACTCAGACAGGGCTTGGTATTGCAGCAGTATTTAGTGGGCAGCACTTCTACAAGGCCTCAGCCAGTGTAAGCCTGTGCTGGAAGGGAAGAGAATTTATATTCTCTGTGGGATATTTAGCTACATCTCATATAATGGCAGATGGTATCCTTAACTGTAGAACGCTTTTATTTTTTTAATCATACTGAGCTCTTTGCCTTGGTTTGTGACTCATAGTATGTTGGCTAATTTCTGTCCTTAAAGAATTCATATTAATTGAATTTATATTGAAGTTCCTGCATTATAATCAAAACACCCTCTTGCTCTTTCACTCGCTTAAGAAAAATTATTCAGGAATATTGAGAGAGGTCTTGTTTATCCCATTGCTTAATTTGCTGCATCTCCTGTACGCTCCTACTCTTTTACTAAAAAAACCTACTTAGGACCTCTTTTGTACTAAGTAATCTTAATCAGCTTTTTCCCACAGCAGCCTCAATAGCAGGCAGTCCTGGTGCACTTCCCTGATAATTTTTTCAATATGTTTTGACTATTAGCCCACAATGTAATTGCCTACTTCGTGTTTACAATGTTGCTTCCTTTGGGTCTGTTCATTTTGATGAGCATGTCCTCTGTTTGTGTTGCTTTCAATATTTCTTCTTTTAGTAATGGGTTTGTGGAGTGGGTTAGTTTTAAAAGAGAAACAAGAAAACAGAACTTTTAATAAAAAAATGCTCAGCTTTGACTTTATCTGTCCTTATCCATTAAACCTGGGTAAAGTGAAGAACGCCCCCACACGCAGTTGTGTGACAGGTGTGATGGCTGCGCAATTACATGGTGTGAGGATGTAAGGGAATTTGTCACCACAGTGCCAGGGGGTCTCACTGTACACCCACCTCATCCCTTTCCTCTGTCAGCATGTCTGATGGAGACCTCAAGGGTCTTGGCCTCAGATTGCTGCTTCCTCTCCTTGCAAATCCTTGTCTCTCTCGGCAGGCTCTCAGTAATAAGTTTTGGAGTAACTCTGGTTTTCCAATCCTTTAAATTTAATCTCAAAACTCACTATCTTTCACACCATTGTAAATGCATTTGCTGTTTTCTTTAAGTGTGGGAGAAGAGACGTGAGGCTGGGATGCCTGGGAGATGCTGTGGTCCCTTCCAAGTCTCCTCCCATAATGGTCTGACTGACTGTGCTGAGGCCATGGTTCATACAGGGTGAAAAGTGAGCCTAATTCCTGATGAAAATGGCTAAATATGCATTTTAAAGTTTTTTATTTTTCACTCTATTGCTGGAGATAATGTACCACACAGTGACTCAGGCTTTCTGCTTGTAATAATATTTCTTACTGATGGGGGAAAAACCAGCTTTAAATTATTCCACATATCAATGGCCGCATGCATCAAAAACAAGCTAAAAAATGCTAATGACCTCAATGCATGAATATCGAGAAGGCAGAAAGCTTTTGTAGTATAAATGTATCATTTAATGAAAATATTGAAAGAAAGTGCATTTCCATGAAATCCATCTATCAGAATGTTATTTTTAATAGATGAATTCATGCTTTACCCAGATGTATTTTTCTTGTCAGTCTTTTTCCAGACACAGTGTGTTACTGTGCTCTCTTTGGGGTATAAACAAAACAGCATTTGCATTGGTTCTCCCTGTACTCTATAGCAGTGAATTGCAGTAAAGCATGAATTTGACCTCCCTAATTCTCTTTGCTTTAAAAGTGCCTGAAAAAGTTCCACTTACTAGGGGATTCTTTTGTTGTATTTATTTTTGTGAGTTTAAAGGAAAAGCTCTATCCACTTCTAGTAGGTTGATTGTGAAAAATCAGAAGTGGTTCTTGACAAAACTGGTGTTGGTTCCCTCTGAGGTATAATCAGTCTCCTAATATATAATGTGGGTAACTCCATGCCTTTTCATGTGCCTTTTCCTGGGCAAGCAACGTGCATCATACGTCAGTGTAGCCACTCTACAGTAGGAGGTATTTACTTGCTTTGTTGCCATGTAGTGACACTAAATTCAACAGCACTTCAGAAGTTCTCTGAAGTCCTCCAGTGGAAAGGCCTCTTTCATTTGCTTCCAGGAGTTTCCACAATGAGCTAATCCCTACATAAACCTATTTGTCTTCCAAATTAGCAGAAGTTGAACAATCTACTTGTTTCAGTGAATGAAATTGTCAGGCATGTGAAAGAAATACTAGCCATCCATTTCTATAAAACATTAACTTCTTTATCCAGAATTGCTTTTTGCGTTGTTAGGATCAGCAGTTCCAAAGTTTTCCACAGTAAGTGGCACACTACAGCACTGTCTTCCTGCAGAATAAGCATTCTCTGTGACTTCATTGCTCCTCACACTTTGCCCAACAGTGGCAAAACTGATTTACAGTTTATTTTTGTTGTATTTGCATAGAAGTTTGAATAGTGATTAAGTGGTCAATTCTCATGGCAGCGAGTGGGAAAAGCATAGTAGAAGTTTAATGAAAAAAACCTGCACCAGGATCACATCTTCTCAGGGCTCTTGAAATGAGCTGTACTCCCTCCTAAGATGCAAAGGAATTGAATTTCCCAGTTGGCTGGGGTCATTGTGTTTGGAGAGCCAGAGAAAAGCCTGGAGCTGACAGCCCTGCTCTTCATGCTGTTGTCTGCCAAAGAAAAGGTGAAAATGCTTTTTCTGTACCGTCAATCAGTTAAATTACTGATCCAACTTATCCAGTCTTAGCCTTCCCAGAAAAAGTTCAGTTAACATATCTTAGAGCTGAGCTTTGGATACTTATTTTAGTGTTGTGGGTTTTAAATCTGTTGTATTAAAAGTAATTTTTTCGGTAAGTGCTTTTCCCTCCACTGTTGTCTTTTTTCCCCCATCTGAGTACAGAAACTAATGAGATTTTCTTTCATTTAAAATTCTCCTAAGTCCAGGCATTAGATACACAGTGGTAGAAACACTAAATGTCTGGATTTTTTACCTAGAGAAAGCATTTATGTAACACACAGCTTTTAAATAGCTTAACAAATCCAGTACCTTATGTGACTGTGACCATGCATGCAAAGTTTCAACTTGTACAAGGAGAAAAAGAAAAATAAAGCCAACAGTAAATGGAAGTGCTTTCCCATCTTAACTATGTATGGTATTATCATCAATCACTAGAACCTTTTTCCTGTATAATCTTACTTTTTTCATACCCAGTTTTCTCAGTGATATTGTAATTTCCGCATTTATAGCCTTACATGGCTTTCTTTATTGCTGCCTGTTAGGATATTGCAACAGTGACTGCAAGAAGTGAATAGGGCAGGTATAACTAGGTCAGTTCCTGATACTAATATCAAGTCTTCTCAGGGAAGTGATGAAAACCACATAATTAAAGTTATTTATAACATGATAAAAAAATTGGGAAAGAGGTGACTGTATAGTATAATAAGTGTTTTTCTTCTCTAATTTTTATCGCTGTATTTGAGCCATCCCTTGTACTATATTTTTGCAGTTCAGAGGCCAATTTAGGAACAAAAGTGATCTTTGTTTTGTGCAAAAGTGTGTGTGTATCTGTGTATTTCTTTAGATAGATAGATACATAATGTAAATGTCTAAGTTACTCATTACTGTGATGCTCTGGCATGTGATATTTCACACTACCTTTTACTAACAGTCCTCAATTTTTTTTTTTTTGTTTTTCTTTAGAAGGGCTCATAAAGGGCTCCTGTTCAATTGCAAGTTACAAATTTGGCAGAGCACATAAATTCATTAGCAGAGAGGTCAGGTGTGCAAAAACCTTGACATAGCAAAATGAGTCCTGACCTGGCTTCTGAGACAGTTAGAAACAAGATATTTTAGATAGATGTTTACTTCCCCACTTTTGCTTTAAGCTACAGTCATCAATTATTTTGTAAGTCGAGGATGAATTTCTGGTGCAACTTCTTTCCAATTTTCTCTTCCATGATTGTGATTAAAAAGCCTTCTACTCGTGTTATTTTCTGTCATTTGACCTCAATAGCTTTTTACTTTTTGATACATGAAAATAATTAAATTATGATTGGATAAATAACATATCTGAAAACAGAGCTGGATAAATAACAGATGAACATTATACTCGATAGTGTAATGAGACTGAAAAATGTTTTTCCATCTGGGTGAGATCCTGAGCTAAAGTTATCTTTTCGTCCCTTTCCTCGGGAAAGAGAAAACTTGCTGTGCAGAATGAAATTGGAATAGTGATAGGGAAAATGCTGTTCCTCTTTGCACCTTTTCAGTAGCAGAAACAAGAAGAAAATCAAGGGATAACAGAAACAAACTTCTTTTGGTCGTGGAGCAATTTTTAGCATTGATGGTGTACGAGAGGAGACTCATGAGTTGTGAGACCAAAATCTAGTGCAGTGCTGATAAGATGTTGTAGCAAACAGCAAAAAGCCACCAATACTGTTGTGTTCATATTTCTCTGTCAGGTGGAGCAGCTGCTACATACATCTCCCAGAGCAGCAGCTTAGTAAATGCTCTGAATTGCATTTTGAATGTCTCGTCCCTGCCTCTCTGGGGAAATGAGTTAACGATGTGCAGAAGAACCATGCAAATAATCTTTTTCTCAGGAAAAAGTAGCTTAATTCAAGCCAGTATTGAAAAAGAGATAAAATAGGGTTTAGGCTGTTATCATATGCAGAGATATTTGAGGTAGCAGTCTGTAGATTGATGGCAATTTAGTCTGAAAATAGTGTTTATTAACTCAAATATGTTAGACTTGAGAAATTAAACAATATGAAGATAAGAGATGCTCTACCCTGGATGATAATGTCAGGCTTGGTAAATGCCAAGAATGCAGATGGAAAGGCAAATCTGTGCAAACAGAGAGCACACTAGCTAGGACAAGGCTGGAGAGAGAGCAGCCAGGAAAACACCAACAGAAGACACTTTGAGAGAGGCAAAATTGGCTCCTTTGGAAAAAAAAAAAACAACAAACCCAAAACAACAAGGACAGAAAGGTAATAAAGAATTAAAATTCTGGATTAAGGTGCTACTTTCTCCCTTGGGATCTGCAAAGTGAAATTAACATTTGTTGCTCCCTCGAGTATAGAGATTGGTTATAGAGCGTTATTCAGATGATGGAGTTTGATAGACATAATCTAAATCTGAAGTACATGGTAAGAATATGTGTGTGTAATTTTCACAATATATAAATATGGGGGGTTTTGTTTGGTGATTTGTTTAGGGTTTTTTTACAAATATTTTCTTCTTCTGTCAGATGAAGTTCCTACATGACCACAGGTGCTGCAGAACTGTTGTACTTTTTTCTGATTTTAGTGAGTTTTATTTGCAGTTAGGATGACTACAGAGGAGACATATTTGAATTAAAACAATAATATCATAGTGGTGTCAGTGAACAGAAGTGGCAGTATGGCACCCAAAGCTATAAAGGTTATTTTGTGGTGACACAGTTTTCCAAAGATACAATAACGAGAACACAATTTAAACATTAAATTTACCTTGGAGCAAGAGGAAATACTAAAATAAAATCTTTATATGTTGCAGTAGTTACCTTGCTTGCTATTGAAATGCAATTGTTTCTGGGGATGTGCCATAGCTCTGCAAATACTCTGGAACATTTTAGGTGAAGTTTGAGAATAACTTAGTGTAGTGAGATAAGTAGAATGAAAATATCAAAGTGCACAAGGATACCTTGGTTTGTCCTGAGTACACTGGAGAGTAACCGTAGGGGATTGATGTAATGTGTCTTTCAGAAAACTGTACCAGAGCATTGTTTATATAGTGCTTTTTATTTATTTAAAACTATTTCATTTTGGTTTAGTGTGTGTGACAGTTTAACAAGCATTAAAAAGGCCTGACCATGCCTTGTTGATGTCCATCTGAAGCACATCATCAGCACCAGTAATGAAATCTGTTCTATGTGAGCATAAAAAAAAAACCCACCTCAAAAAAACCCCAAAACATTGAATTGCTTATAAGTAAGAGTGGATATTATTTCTGTCTCAGCTCAGAAAGTGTTTTCTTTAGATGATATATAATAGTGCTTTTTTTCCCCCGTATATTTTTTCATAAATTTTGTTTAAAAATTTAATTTCTAATCCATTGAGAATCGGTAGCCTCTATTCCTTTCTATTGCAATCTATCTTGTTAATTCGAGAAGGAGTCTGTAGGCATTTCTTTTGCATATTTCGTTCCTTTGTGTGCTTTAAAAACCTCCTGCTACAATGTATGTTATTCAGCCATTTGTGGCTTGAAACAGTGCCTAAATGCTGGCTTATGTTTCCCCATTTTCAGGCCGTAGCTTTTTATGTCTCACAACTCAAGTCTTGCAGCAATAATACTGAATTTCTGCTATGGTTAGAAAAACACCACCCATTTGAAAATATCATCTGCCATCACTTTATTGCACAATGAATAGATTTACTTTGGAGGGTTGCAATATCTCATTTGACTCTCTAGCTGTTTTTTAGACATAAAGTTTTTATATAAATTCCAGAATAGTTTTGCCTTCCATGGCTGATTACGTTTTGGAAAAGTCAAAGTGGAAGATTTCAAAAAACAACCCATGTGTAGGAGAGCCTTCAAAAAGTCCTTTCCATATTTGTTCATTGTACTAATATTAAGTCAAACTTTGCAGAGATTTCACTGCTTGAAAGTACTATCTCTGTTCTGTCACCAGCCTTATCTGTTAAATCCCAATGAGTGTGAAAAACGAGAAGAATCTGGGTTTAGTTGGCTCTTTCAGCAGAATGTTGAGAATGGCCAGATTGCTGGAGAAGACGACTCTCTTGGAAACCCTAACAGCCCGGCCTTCTCATCTGTAGGCACATAGAGCTCATCTGAGTGTGTAAATAAAAATAAATAATGCAGTGAAAAAATATGCGGAGTATTTTGCTGAAGTGTTTCAATTTTGGATCTGCCATAACTAATTTAAATCTTCTGTTGGGATTTATGCAGGCAAGGGGTCGGGTTTACAATGTTTGTAATTTAAAGCTTTTCTGCTACTACACCTTTTCTACTTTTATATCCTGTCATGACACCTTTTTGCTGAAAAGAAAGTCCTTTTTGTTCCCTTTTCCTTTTCTCCTTTGAAGAGAACATTTGCTTCTCCATTTATATGAGGTAATGAGATCAGAGTAGCTCCGGATTCTTTAAATCAATCTAATTGGGCTTCTTTTAGTGTATAGAATATCCTTCTTTTGCACAGGACTTTCATTTCTTTGTGCAGTAGCTCCATCTCCAGCACTCAATATCTCACATGCCTTTTTAATTAAAAAAATCCAGCAAGCAATTGTCATCCAAATGGCCGTGGTGTGCTCTCTCTTTCAGGCTGATTCACGGAGGGCAGCTGTTGAACGGCTTGGCGGGGCCCACGGTGATGAACGCGGCTCCGTTCCTGTCCACGACGTGGTTCTCTCCGGACGAGCGCGCCACGGCCACGGCCATCGCCTCGCTGCTCAACTACCTGGGCTGTGCTGGAGCCTTCCTGGTGGGGCCTCTGGTGGTGCCACCTCCCAACGGCACCGCTCACCTGGTGTCACAGAGCAACACCCAGCACATCAAGGACCGCATCGAGGCTGTGCTCTATGCAGGTGTGGGTCAACCACAACACTTAAAAACATAGAAAATGTACATACTTTCGTGTGTGGTTGGTGCTTGAGAACCACTACCCTCTAGTGGCTGGTTTGCACAGGAACTAGTTTCTGGCTGAGGGAAAATAATTAAGTCAGGAGGCTTAATTTTTTTCCTTTTGTGTAGGAAAGGTTTTAAAATAGCCTTTTGTACAGACTGACTACAAAGGAAGTAATTCAATTGTTTGTATCGGCTGATCTTGGGAGAAATGTCTTTTTACAGTTTCCCTGAGCTTCCAAACTGGTTTTTGCTTATTGAATTTTCATTAAAAATATGTTTCCATGAAAAGTTGGGTTTCTTCTACTGTTCCTATAAGGATGGAAATCCAATAGTCTTTTAGCATTAAATTATTTTCTGCATTAACTGAGCCTTAATTTATGACCTGCATGTGCCTTTCAAATGTGATTAGATTATTAGTATTTAGTTAGTATTAAGAATCTAACATTGAAATTAAAACACAATAGATTTTGTTTTTAACTAAAACTACATCATTTTTACTGGTGAGCAATTTCAATGAAGTGACAACGGTTTAGTGGAAAAAATCACTGATATAAAATTCACCTGATAAAACTTGGATTTTATGTCTTTGCTCTTTTTATTGCAATGGCTTCTATGCCTCTTCCTGTCACTTAGAAAAATTAGCAACAACCTTTAAGGAAACATATTTGGTTAAGTGGTCTAAGTGTCTACATTCTGATTTTTAGTGGATATAAATTGGTACAGCATTAAGAGTTGCACATCTGATAGAGGTTTTCCCCTCTTATAATTACATCCTCTGAAATTCAGCCAGGAGTTAGTCCTAAGTGTTCCAGAAGTCCTAAGGTATATATACTGTGTAGTTCATATGGAGGTTTAGGGGATTGAGTTAGCTGTTTGTGATCATTTATTCCTGGATGTTATTCTTATGGAAATTTGTCAAGTTAATATTCCTGTTGGGTGAGGGCCACTTTAATGTTTGTTTTAAAGAAAGTGTAATAGAATTTGAATCATGACTTCAGCAAGTATTTCTGAGTAACCTACTTTTTACTGGACTCAGATGGAACAACAAGGAGATTCAGGTTTGGCTAAGCCTTTTTCGCAAGTAAATGTGGTGTTAGGCTCTGAAAATCTTGTGGCAGGTGAAAATGGCTAGTGTGAAAGAAGGAAAAATGAAAGCAAGCTCCTTTTGTCCTGAGGAGCAATAGATAATGGGAAGAAACCCCTAGCAATTAGCAATTAGCTAATCTGCAGATTTTCCATGGAGAGGGAAGAATTCATCTGCCTAAGGAAGTACTGTGTTGTGCTTGAAACCACTGTTTTGAGTCCGGTAGCACTAGGAATGTTGCCTTGAGCAGCGCATTAGATTCACATTCTGTTCTGTTCTCTTTCGGGAGGTTTTCCTAAGCATTTTCCTCAGAAACAGGGATGGATTTTGCCACCAAGGTTTAGGTCTTGCCTGCCCCATGTCTCAGCATGGCTTTTTGTACCTTTCTGAGCTGGCGAGGGTGTGGCAACACCCTTGTAGACCTGTTTGAGATCACTGTTCCCAGCAAGAGATGATCCTACAGCAGCTGTTCAACTTCTTAGGAATTGTGTTTTGTGGGGCATCTGTATTTCTCACTTAATATTTGAAAGTGCTTTGAATAGAAATGGTTTCTTTGTGCTTGTGTCCTATGGGATGTGTCTTTGCAGGAGCTGCAACCCCTGTAGCTGTTCAGACAATGACAGAGAGCTGCTTTGTGAACATTGCTGGCCTGTAGTGAATCACAGTGATGATGGAAAACCTCCAACTGGTTTAAAATTGCAAAGAACTGTCAGAGGAGTTTGCTTTGAATCCCTCATGGGATTTGTTCTGTCTCACCTCAGCCTTGTTTCCCTGGAGAGCTGAAGGCACAAGGTCCCTGCTGACTGCTTCCCTGTGCTCTCTTGTGTTGCATGGGCTCCAGAGGTGGAAGGATGGCTGCCTCATGGTGGGTGATAGTGAACAGACAGCTCTGTTCACCTGTGGGACAAAAAATACCTGGTAGGTGTGGTAGGGTAGTATTTGTCCCCTTAAACAGCTGGGCAGAAAACTAGACTCAAATTGACTTCACAGATTAGTAGTAAAGGTTTTGCAGAACTTAGAAGAACAAGGAGCTGGACCCAAATGTCCCACTTCCCCACTTCTTCAGCAAGTGTGGTCAGGTTTGGTATGAGCTCTCCTTTCAGATACTATGGGAAAGCTGGTTTCACAGGGTGAGCACTCTGCATTTCTAATGAGCTTGTTGCTTTTGTGTAAGCTAGCGTTAAATAAGCAGCCTCCAAAAGTTAGATGATGTCTTTTAAAAGACAGTAATGATGTGAATTGTTAACTTGGGATCAGTAGTGTGCCAAGAGTGTGCAAATTTTCCAAGGACTTAAGCTCAAACATGATTACGAAGCAATTGCTCATAAACGCATTCTGAAATTGCTCTGTTAACTCCGGTCTCTTCTGTGTTTTAATAAATTGCTGTTCCTTTATCTCAAACACGGACTAAGAGCTCAGCTGAATTGCCACAGCCTCTTTCTGTGTCACCTGTGTCACTGCACATTCTGGTTCACAGCTCAAGTAGTACGGATGTAGCAAATCAGGATTGAATTGTATTACCTGAATTGCATAAGGAAGCATGTATTATTCTGGACTGCAGCTAGAGCTTTTAGCCTTGTGCTTTCATACATATCGATGTAAAATCATTATTTCTTAAAAAAAAAAAAAGTGTGTGTGTAAGGGGCCCTCATACCCCCTGGAATGTTCCAACAGGACGAGGTGGTGAGGAGGGTTTCTGGGTTTCGGTAGGTTTTTGTGCTATGAGTAGCCTGTCTGAAGGAAAAATACTTTGTATCAAGGAGGCTTGTGGCTCTGTAAACCTCTATTTTTTTTTTCTTCCTTTTTTTTTGTCTCTTTGGGGTTTACGCAGACATCAGGCTGCTTGCTTCCTAGGCTAAGATGCCGGCATCTCTCTCGTCACAAGTCACTGTGGTGTGGTACCCAGCTTTTGTGAAGCATTCCAGTTTCACTCCTTAACAAGAGATGTATGTACATGTCTGTGTCTCTGCACTAATTTATTACTTGCCCCATTCCAAGTGCTTTGCTCTGAGCACATCCGTTGCACTGTTGAGAAGCCGGTAGCTCCTGAAGAAGAGCTTCTCTCTTGTGACTACAGCTCCCTCGCTCTCAGCATTGACCTATTTCTTACCTTCTCGATTTTGCTTACTTCTACTCATTACTTACATGCCCAGGAAAAGTTTTGGATTGTATTCCTCTTCCTCTAGTCTGGTAAAGTAAATGATGGAGATAAGGGTGTGGGTTTCCTACTGAGGAAGGATTTCAGTATGTAAGAAATCAGATGTGTTTGGCGGTACCTGGACTTTTGATAGAGGTATAAGTATTGCATACAAAGCTAAGATGGCACTAAAAACTCTCATTCTTAAACAGAGGGAAATGCTTTTGTTTCCAGAGTGAATTCTCCACTTTTCTGTTGTGCATGAGAGCAGACCTATGTAGGCAAATTTGTTAACCTGCAAAGTATAGCACTGGGAAACATTAAAGAGTTGCAAGAAGGTACTACAAGGACAGCATGCTGAACTTAACAATTAAAAAAAAAGAGGGTTTCTATACTGTTCCTACTACAGCAATTTGAATGGCAAAAATCTTGAGGCAGTGCATAGATGCGGCCCCAGATGGGCACCTGTTATGAAATATTTCTGTGACTTAAAATTATCAATGTGGTTTACATTCTTCAGAAAAAAACCTGGCCTTTCCCCTTACAGCATCGCAGTATAACGAAGTTAAATAATGAGTACCTTGGACAAAATTAATGGGTTTGTGTGACCACATTCTTGATTGGCTGTACCTCTCTGCAGTCTTAAATCTTCATTTAATATGTGATTAAAATGTGTGTATGCATGTACATATGTATTCCTTTAAACCTATATGTAGTCTAGAGGCAGGAGGGGGGATAAACAGCTTTTACTCAAGAGCTATGTAGAATCATCCTGTAGTGACAGAGCATCTCATCCCTTTCTTAGATCTGAGAAATGGGATAATCTGGGATGATCAGTTACAGCCAGTTCTTTATTCACTGCTCTTGGTCTCCAAAACAATGTGGACAAAGATAGAAATTAATCTGTTTTCTGGAGAGCAGAAGAGTGAGAAGGTCTAGTTAAAGTGCCCTTGGCCCTTGAAACATGCAGTTACACCACAGCAGGAAAAGAGACACCATGTAATTCAGAATGAATCCTTTGGTATTTGATCATGAAAAATGGCATTGTCACACTCCAGATATGCCTTTTTTCCCATATGCTGAACAGAAGCATTCATTTCCCTTCCCCATCTCCAGCTGATCCATTTAGACTCTGAGTGTTATTTACTTTTCAGTTTCCTGAATTTATTTTCTTCTAGTTTAGCAGAAGACCTGGCAAAGTGCCATGTTCATATTGATTTATTAAAAAAGAGAAGAAAAAAAGAAAATTAAGGCAATTGAGTATCCAGCTCTGCTGGAATTTATTTGTGGTGTCAGTGAACACTTCTTTCTTATAAGATCACAAGTTCTTTTAAGATAACACACTTCAGCTATACATTTTTCTCTCTAGCAGCAAAGAATCTTGTTTTCAAAGGCGTAGGAGAAATACTGGGATTGAGGACTATGGAGAACATGATATACATTATAAGAGGCCTGTAAAACAAATTAATTAGACTGACTGTGGGTAGAATTGTTTCTCTTCAGAATGTCTGCTCGTGGGACTTAACTGTTTTCTGTGAAGTGCTCATCACTTTTCAAACTCAAGTCCAAACTTGTGCGATGAAATTTTTCAAAGGTTTGGAATACCTGCTGCTAAACAAGCAGAGCATCCACAAACAGCTGTATTCTTTCTTTTTTCCCCCCTCTTACCTGTACTTTTTCTATTCGTGAGCCATGGTTGCTTCTGCACTTCGCTCTTTATATTCTGTTGCCATGTAGTCCTGTTTGTGTCAGAACTGCTGCCTTGCTTGACCTTTTGTTTGCCTTCATCATCTCGTGCAATGAATAATTGTTATTCCATGCCCTGGGGCTTCCCCAGTCCCATCTGTTTAAAGTCTCTAGCATGCTGTTACCTGCACTGAGTTACTTCCATCACAAGGAAACGTGGCCAAATCCTCATATTGCAGTTCTCTCTGAAGAGAAAAAGCAAAAGCTTTCCTCTTGCTTCACTGAGTTCCCTGTGTGTGAGCCTGGTTCTCTGCAGCATGTATCAGTGGAATGGACTGCCATTCTCATTGATTCTCCGTCTCAATTTGAAATCTTGTTTGTGGAAGAAGAAAGAAATTTCTCCTTCAAGTTACGGAATTCTGTTGTCAGGAGCAGTCTAGCACTTGTGGTGGGATTTATGTCTTGGAGGCTGGCTGATAACAGCACTGCAGTGAAATAAGTCTTTCAATGCTAACATCTGTTCTTGGTTTTGTTTTTCTTTGCCCTCTTGTTTAGAATTTGGAATGGTTTCCCTGATATTTTCTGCAGCGTTGGCCTACTTCCCCTCGCGCCCTCCATTCCCCCCCAGCGTGGCTGCAGCAAGCCAGCGCCTCAGCTACAGGAGAAGTTTTTGCAGACTCTTAAGGTAGGACCTCATTGGGTTTCCACTTCAAAGCAGATCAGTGCCTGAGTAAATAAAAACAAGTGTGCTTTAATCTTCTCATTGAGCAAACAAGTTGGTTTGTAGTGCTTTTAAACAAAATAAAATTAAATATTAATGTCAAGACATAAAAGGATGCTAACTGCTAAAGAGCAGACATTAAATTTTAAACCACTGTGTATATCTCCAGTCTTCATGACAGTCCTTCAGCACCAGCAGTGCTTTAGTCCTCCTGTTAGCATGGCTTTTCTTATACAATGCTTCTGTTACATCAGGTTATACAAGATTGTTAAAAGCGAGCTGTGAGAAAACAGTGAACAACACTGGGCAAAACTAACTTGTAAGCTGCTTTCTTCTGTACTTATTATATTGGAATGAATTTGGGGTTTACTTGTCTTTTGAAGGATTATTCAGATGCTTTCATTCAGCCATGGAAGCAATGAATGAACTATCTGAAACTATTACATGATCTATTAAATCTCGTTAATTGGACGTTAAAATAAAAAATGGGAGTAGGAAAAATGTCTCCAGATATATTTCTGGATAGGCTCAAAGGTGAGCTAGCTTCCTTTGAATTTTTAGGTTAAAAAAAATTAAAGGTTATAAAGACAGTGACAGTATTGCAGCTTCTCCCACTTGGGTTCTTTTGGTAAGACATAGCCCTACATTCCCCCAGTGTTTGTACAGCATCTTGTGTAATGGAAACATGATCTCAGAGGAACAGCTAAAGCAACTGTAATATTAATGGTGAATAATTGTGAAGGCCCATGCCCTGTACATGATGCAGCACAGAGGAACTTTCTGGGGCAGAGAAGAGCTGCTCCCTGGTACAGAATATGACTGACTTCATTGGGAAGCTTCTGACTCTTGCTGTAATTGTTTGGTGAGAGATGTAGTGATAGGAGCTGATCTGCATATAAACGGCTGCTTGAAGCTTGATGATTGTGGAGCTTTAGACATTTAGTTATTACAGACCTATTGTGGGCTGTACTTTCAGTAAGTGTATTTAGAGGCAGTGGAAACAACTCATCCCTTGTTGTCACTGGGTTTTCTTTTCTTTTGTTTTTGGAGGCTTTCTTTTTTCTTTTGGGGAGTAATTAGTTGGCAGGATGCTTAATCCTGTGTGTTCATCCTGGAGCAGGCTGGCACTCAGGAGTTGTGAGTACAGCTGGATGTAATGTGCTGGTACAGCTGGTATTAGTCAGCAAAGTGACCTATTCAGGGTGTTAAAAAGTAGCAGTTCCCTTAAGGACACTTAGCACACACAATGCTGTTCTGCACCCAAGCTGATGTGCAGTTAGACCCTGCCTGAGGGCTGCATTGTAAAAACGTTGCTGTTGAACAGAAATCCAAACAGCAACTGGCTCCGCAGGTGAAGTATAAAATTTCACTTGACAGTGCTCCATTTGGGAGTTTTATAACCATTAGATTCCATGTTCAAAGCGTTGTAAACAGTGGACCTGAGATACTGGTAAGGTCAGGATGTAAACAGCAAAGCTGGCTTACTGTTCACAATAATCAATGAAACTTAAGAAAACAAACTGGACTCTTAAATAATGAGTATAGTTTACAGTGTCTCCAAGAACTAAGAGGGTTTCTTTAAAGTGTGGACAGGTAGATAATTATCTCTCTTCCCTCTGGTCTTTATGCATTCTTCCATGCTGCCCTTTATCAAAGGCACTTCTTCATTCCTCTCTACACGAAACAATCAACAGTTCATCATTAAATCCACTTATCGTGGGGAGCCGTTCAGTAACAATCTGTCATGCAGGGGAGTTTTATAAAAGAAAATGGTATCTGCCGTACTTCAAGAGAAATCCATCATCTGGTTCATTAGGTTTCTAAGCTCTCTTGCCTGCCTAATCTAGGCTTCATCTTGGCTCAGAGAGAGCCTTTCTTTTGACTCAGTGGTGTAGACTGAAGGTAACCAGCAGATGAGTACCAGGAAATCATGGTTTCCCTTTATTGTAAACTTACCCTCTGGTGTAAGAACTGTGTGTAAGGCATTTAGGATGTGTGTGAGCTGGTGGGCTGACCCAGCTGTGCACCAGATACATTTATGAGAATTGAGATGTTCATCATTTCCCTGTCTTCTCCCCCAGGCTGCAGTTTTATTACTTCAAAATAAAGCAACATAACATAAATTTACCATTGAAGTCACTGACCTTTTTTTCCTAGGACACCAAAGGCATCTATCACATCCTTGCAACTCCCACACTCCTTCAGGTCCTTGGGCAGTCATCTACATGAGCTGGTTCTTGCAGAGTTACTATACCATCAACAGAGGTCAACCATCCCCTGTAGGCCCTTTTTGGGAGACTTTCTTAGGAACTCGATTCTTCCTTCTGATTTGGAGGGTTTCTCCTTCTGACAGATTGTGACAATTAGTTGATGTCTGATATCTCCTGGTACCAACTCTCTCAGCCTGCAGTGGGAGACGACAGATTGGTCATGGTTTGGGAGCTAAGCCCAAATCTTTTAACAGTCTATCACACACTGTGACAAGTGTAGTTTGAATTTCCATAAGAAAAAGTGTAGTGCCCTATCTCAGTTTCTTGGGTGAAGAAAATATCACTTGTTTTTGTTTCCCCAGTTCAGAATATTCCACAAACTTCAATGGAAAAAAATCCTAATGCAAGTAAACGGTTGATAAGTCTTAAAACCTTCATTAAAAAAACTTCTTGTGATTTTTGTTTTGAAGTAATAAGATACTTTTATCCAGTTATATGGCTTTTATATTTTCTAGGGACTGTGTAAGCAATTCTGAAATTTTGTATCAGGGGTTTTATGCATCATTATTGCTTTAATGACACTTTCATCAACATCACCATCCAGTAATGGAAGCTGCTCAGAGTGTGCCTGATGTTAACAGGCACTGTCAAAGTTACTCTACAAATGATGACTGACTTTGATGGGGCTCCCCTCTGAACCAGCCTGTCTTACAGATTCTAGTGGCATTAGGTTTCTGAAAAAAACAGAAGAAAAAATCAATTCATATTCCAGCAGGATGGTTTAACAGAGAGGCTAATGCTGATATCCTGTCATTGCTGAGAGGATGGAAAACAGTGTGGGTTCAACAGCTGATGGTGTGACAGACAGCACATTTTTCTACTTTCAGTGGAGCAATTGCAAAATTGCAAAAGCTGTGTACAAGTGACCGGAGCCATGAAAAGGGGAGCTGCTACTGAAGATGTGTGTTTCAAATGGCTTTAGCCAGCACGAGATACTGCTGGGCAAGGGGGCAGAATGACACCTGGTGATCAGTGTCTCTGTCATTGCCGGGCTCTCTTCCTCCTGGTCACCTTCCTTGTTGTGGACTAGGCAGGGGAGCAGCCTCTGTCCCTGGAGGTTGTCATCATGCAGAGCTGTTACTCTAGTATTGGCACTAGGAGTTGGATGTGGCACGGAGCAGCTATCCCACATCACAGTCTGTCTTGTTGCTTGAGTTACAGAAAACAAATACTCCACAGGAAATTCTAGTCAAATAAATGACAAAGGTCTCCCTCAAAAGTAGCTCTTTAATGAAGTTGAGGTCCAGGTAGCCAAAAATTTTGAATATTCAGCAAGTGTTATTTTGGAACACTGCATTCAGACTTGTTCCCTTTCAGCAATCTATAATATGGCTCTATCATGTCCATGCAAAATTCCTTTTTATTTTATTCTACAGATGTTGAAATGGCTTTCAGATGGGTAGTATTAAATAACACCAATGCCAAGATGATACAAGATAGACTAGGATAAGAGTATGGCATTCTTAAGAAAGAAAAAAAGTTGTCAGGAAGAGTAGCATTCAGAGAAATATAACCAGTGTACAGAAGAGCTGAAAGTTTGAGAGTTGTTTTTCTTTGCATTAAAAAATAAATCTGACACGAATTATATTGAAAGCAGAGGATATGTTCATGTGATGGGAATGTGTTATTCAAAAAGAGGATGTGTGAAAAAGAACAGTGCAAAAAGCACTGGCTGGTATGTTGTGTGTGGAGCATGTAAGGGATTAAAACAGCCTAAGCTGCAAACTTACAAATGTTTTGGATAGTAATTGAATCTCTCTCTCCCTCTTGGCTTTCCTTACTGTGCTATCAAATTGCCACTGCATGCCAAGGAACTGGTACTGATCAGGATCCATTTTATGTAAATTTTTTGAGACTGGAGGGAGCCACATTTGGGGTTACACAGATATCCTATGGGATGACTGACCTTGGAATCACCGTAAAATCTCTTCACTTTAAAACATCACTGTTTCAGATTCCAAAGTATATTTTCTTCCCCATTTGAAACATTTTTGAGGAAAACTTGGATGTCTCTTAGCAAGGATTTCACATTTGCTTTCAGTTACGGTGAGTGGGGGAAGTTGTTGGTTAAATTCCTGTTTAGCTCTATACATTGAAGATGACGATACGGCTTTGACTGCTTCATCTGCACTGAATGCTAAAGGTTGAATAACTTTAACTGGGGGGGAAAGCAAGCATGTTGACTATTTAGAGTGGAGTATTATACCTGTCTCTGGTTTTTGCCAGTTCAGATTGTCAAAATTTTCCACTCTTTCAACTGTATGTGTCTCATTTCCAGAGCTTCCCTTGCCTTTCACCAAAATAAAGATAAGTAAAGCAGGTTTGGTTTGTTTTTTTTATTTTTTAACTACCGTTCAAGAGGCATGAATCTCTGATTTTATTTTTGTAATAAGCTTTCCATCTTTTAAATTAGTGCTTATTATTCCTAACATACACTTAGGCTAAGTAGGTTGCCCATGCTAATGCGTGGAAGAATTTCTTGCAGACAAGAGAAACATATGAGCCCAGCATGTTACAGAAATCTTTGAACTATGTGGGGAGACTGGCTTTTTCTATTATCACAGTGCTAAGGCAGTAACATATCCACCAGAAATTCAGTGACATGGCTGGGTACCTTTCTTGTGTTCCCTGGCTCACTCCTCCTTCAGACCTTTGCTGTTTTTCTTGATGGGCAGAATATAGATTCTAGGGTGTGATTTACTCTGCTGGCTAATCTTGGTGCAATTTTTAATATAAGCTGAGGCTAATGGCAATGTTTTATCTTCACAGCAATTTCCGATTCTTGATGATTGCTTTAGCCTATGCGATACCACTGGGTGTTTTCTCTGGCTGGTCTGGTGTTCTGGATTTGATATTAACACCCATTCATGTAAGCCAAGTAAGTATCTCCTGACTGGTAATCAGCAGCTATTTTGCAAGTGGCATGTTTTCATTTTGCCCTACTATGCAATTTTATCAGGTTTTTATGTTTAGCATGCTATTAATACATATGGAGCACTTTACTCCCTGAAATTTTAAACAAAATGAACTGTAGCTTTGGCATCCCAAACTGTCACAATTCTCCGTGCTGACTCTCCATCAGTGGTGAGTCTTTTCAGAACTGTACACACCTTTTGACAAGAAGGAAGAAGTAGGTAAACAAATGGGAGTATTGTTGGCTGCTGCATCTCTCGTGAAAGAAAATAATGTATGCCTGTGGAAAAGATGAAGTGGGGAGAAGATGATTTCTAAGCTTTTGACAGAGTATTATAAAAAACCAGAGGACATTACTCAGATTCCATGAAGAGAGGTCACATTTAGGGCATAGACTACTTAGTCATGCTTTCTTGTAGTGAATTTATTTTCTTTCCTAGAAAAGGCCTTGCACTTCATATTACTGTAGAGAGCTGTTGTTAACAGTTTGGAGCTCCTGCACAACATTTGTTTTGAAAGTAAAATCATCTTATTTTCTCAGCTTTAGCACATTTCTCTATGTTTTGTTTTGTTTTGTTTTTTTCCTGTCAGGTGGATGCAGGCTGGATTGGATTTTGGTCTATAGTTGGAGGTTGTGTTGTTGGCATAGCAATGGCAAGGTAGGAATAATTACAGGTTCTTCTCCATTTCTTCAACTGTGATTGTCATTTAGTTTATCCTCTTAAGAACAGAACTTATTTTCTCTCATCTTCCCGAAACTTGAAATGGAAAATTCATTTTGGGGTTATAATGTGTTTCTAGTAAAGCAATAATTTGTACCATGTTAGTGGTTGCTGGGGATTGAGAACTCCACATGCATATACCTGAATTTGGAAGTCAGGCTGTTATTCCTGACAGTGGCTTCCTGTATGCTGCTTTTAAAGACAGCTCTGGTGAATTCATCTGCCTGGTGTGAGGAAGTACCTCACTGTAGCACATTTGGAAAGCATTGAAAAAATTACTGTCTGGCTCCTTCCATCAACACTTTTGGGCATATTGATTCCCAAAGGGATATAGGGAATGTAACACAGGCAGCCTACCCACAATAACATTATGTTCCTCCACAGAGAAATTAGTCTGGGCCCATTTTGGGCAGGTTGCTGGATTCCTGCTTAACCTATTTTCTGCTGTCTCCTACGGGCTACAGTATGGGTATACCATTACTTTTATAAATCCAGACACAGCTCTCTCTGGCCATCGTGAACGCTGATGACACGGGGAGTGGAAGAGCAAGAAATTGATTGCCCTTCCAAAAGGCTGCTGCTTATTCTTCATTGAGGTCCTCTTTAGGAAAAGGAATGGTGGGAGGGAGGAAAGGTCTTTTAGGAGGTACCTGAGCAGTGAGTTTATTATGTGATTAAAACCAATCACATGTTCCCCTTGCTTTGAGATATCTGAGCGTTGTCCTGGCTTCTCTGTGTCCAATCTTTAGACTCCAGTTTCTGCAATGAGTTTAGCACACGTGCAGATATCTGTAATTGTTGTGTTGTTGTGGCATTGTGGATGGAGAGAGTGATCTTTTTAGGACAGAAACTGAAACTCTCTTTTTTTCATTTGCTGTGCTTCATCAGAGTACACAATGCATAAAGAAATGTGAGGTTTCACATCCTGACATTTTGCAGGCTGCCTAGCAACTGCAACAGGGAGAGGAAAAAACTCCTGACATAGGGAAAAGAAACAAGCGCTTCTCTCCCATCCACTCCAGATGCAGGCCAAAGGACTTCATCTAGCCAAACAAAGTTCATGCCCTGGTTTCCTCTAAAAAGAGTTGCTGTTGATTAGCCAAGCTCAGATACAATGTTTTCTCTGTAAGAGAGTAGATGTTTAATAGCAACTGCTGTAAATGACACAGATGCCATAGGTTACATGTTGAAGCAGGTAGAGTGCCAATTTAATGTTTCCCATCATGAATTAATCTCTAGTGTATTTGCAACATTTCAATAGTAGAGCTTAGAAGCTCACTTAACTTTGTTAGGAGAGAATCTGCAGACTCTATGCCAACCTGCAAATCTAAGTCTTTATGGTAGATTAATTTATTTAATATATTGCCTGTGTTAAGTTTCAGGAAATGCTGGCAGTCCCTTTAACTGCTTCAAAATTGATTTCAAACCTTGTCGAATACCTGTATTTTGTAGCATTTAGTAAATTTAAAAAATACCAACAGTCTGCCTTCAAATATGTCTTTCTAACTTGGGCGATACACAGTTCAAATGGGAGGGTTTGCATACAGAAAGGGAGGGAGGAGGTGATTTGTCACTTCTGATGGATGACTCTCCCTCCTAGGCCTATTCAGCATTTATCTGTGTAGGGTTGAATCAATGACGAGTCTGACTGTAATCTGCTGAAAGTTGTAATTAGGAAAATTAAGTAATGATTCTTGTCAAAGCTGACAAGTTGATATATTTCAGTGTCAGAACTGTGATTTGCCAAGCAAGCAGCTCTCTCCCTTAACCACCTCTCAAGAAGCTGTTAGTTTTGGGGTGGGTTTTTTCCTTTTTTTTTTTCTTCTGCTAATTTGTCAGAGCAAAATTGGTGCAGCTTAGGAATTTGCTCCTTCCATTTTTGTCAATGCAAATTCTATAATTTAGAATTTTTAACAACCTGAGCCTTGCCCTGGAGCATTAGGTCCTGTACATTACAGTAGGTGTTAAATCATCTGTATTTAAAGTAATGCCCAGTTTGGAAATTTGTTTATCTGTCTCATTTTCAAAATGGTGCAAGTTTTCCTCAGCATTATACATAAATCCTTCTATTCTCCACCCACTGCTGTCCTGATAGCCATGAACTTACATGTTTAGCTAATGTGTTTGATGCATTTTTATAATTGAAAAGCCTGGCCTATTTTGGGCAGCCGGTAGGTGCTGTACCCTTTGCTGGCAGCTTTCAAATGCTACTAGTTTGAAGAAAAGCAGTGTCAAAGAGCGGCATTCATATCATTGCATGGAAACATAAATCTATTCCCTTTTCTCAGATTTTTTTTTTTATTTTTTTCTCCACACTTGCCAAGGATCATAGATATTTCTGAGGGTTTGTCCTCTGCAGCTCAGTTTTAGTTCCTACTTCTAACCTGCAGTGTCGTCAAAATGCTGAAACTTTATGGCATGGTGATAATTTCCTTAGCAACAGACAGTGTTGTCAGCAGTGCAGGTTCGTGATTTTAACTGCAGGATACTGCCTGGGGCTGGATCCTTGGCTGGAGACTTTACCAGCAGTAGGCTCAGGGGTCTCTGTCTGGCAAAGTATGCACNTGGCTGGAGACTTTACCAGCAGTAAACCTCAGCAGTAGGCTCAGGGGTTTCTGTCTGGCAAAGTATGCATCTTCTCTCCTGTTGTGCCTGCTGTTTCAGCAGCTGCAGGCAATCCCTTACATGCTAGATGATGAAGAAGAATTTAAACAGAACAAAAGTTTGAAATCAAATGCTGGGTCTGAGGATAAAAGTAATTTCTCATATTTTTTGATTGAAACAAGTATTCTGAAGAGTAGACTAGATTTACAGTCTTCTTTATTCTCCTGTAACCAGACAAGAAACAGAAGTCCTTCAATTACCAAGTTCAGGCTAGGTTGCTATGTCATTTTTTTCCCATTATTTCTATTGCTGAATCCAGTAGCTGCATAAACCTTTACCTTTGGGGTACATTTGACCCTTTTGGAATTCTGTGATATCTGAGAGCTCTTTGGAGCACACTGCTGCCCAAACTGGGATCTTTGTGTCAAAAAGAGTTGCAGCTGCTTGGTAGATATTTTCTCCACTTAGCTGTTTTGAATGGCTTAGATGCATATCATCCTCCCATCCCCACATATCCCTGGTGGTGCTATAGAGATAGAGGATCCCCTAGAGATCGCCCCCAGACCTGTTGTCCGTGCATATCCCTCCAAGAAGGCTGATATTTCTCACACTGTTTCCTTAGACAGGACCCACGTCACTGCCCTTGCCTGTAAGGACAGAGAGCAGTGATGTTGTCTGCCAGCAGGCAAAATGGGAGTCTCTGTGGAATAAGCTGAAAGTTTACACTTTGAGATGCTTCTGCAAAGCTTTTAAAATTGCTGATTTTGACCCTAGTGATCCCAAAGAATAATTAAAGAAACTGGCAAACCAGTGAGGCGATCCTTACTCCTCGATTGGATTATCAGAAAAAAGTCCACCAGTAGCAGCTGACCTCTGGCTATTGGAGATGAATGCATAAGCCACTTGAACACTGCAGTCATAAACTTCTCAGATTATATGCAGCATTGATCTCCCACTACTGCTTATTGAATTACTCACTGCTAAATTCAATGTGGCATTAAAGCACGGGGAGAATCAAAGTAAAAGGAAAGAAGTTGGTTTGGGGTAGCAGAGAGTGTTTGCATTACTGCTTCATCTCTTACAGTATATGTGGAAGTTCTCAAAATGTTGGTAGCATTTTCTGTTTTATCAAGTAAGCTATAAGGTATCTGCCTGTAGAGTGACCTTTGTCAGGACAGAGAAGGCAGTTAGCTGATGGACAGATAAATTCCATCATGCACCAAACTGGGTGGCTTATGCTACCATTAGCCTAATCAAGGTAGGAGGCTGTGGGGGCAGAAGATATGCTTTAGAAATACATACCTAACCTGTCCATCCCAAAATCACATCTCCTAAGCAGGAGATTATACAAATTACTCATGAATAAATGACATTGCCTTTTCTAATACATATTTTTCAGTAGTTAGGTTGACATCCCCTTTGAAAGGAGCAGTTGCACTAATAATTATGCCACACGAGCACTGCTCAAAAGCATTCTGTCTCCTTGAAAGAAAAAGGAAAAAAAGATGAAAAAAGCAATTGTACCATCAAGTAGTATAAAGATCATAATTCCCTTTATATAACAGCCAGACTGCCCAAGGACTTGTGGGGCTGTCCTCCTCCGGTCTGTCAGCAGGGGCTGTGTAGAAGAGGAGTGGCACCAAGCTTGTGGTTTCTGGAACTTTTCAGCCCTAAACAGCCACTGGCAGAGTGACTCCCTGTGTAAAGAGTTCCTTCCTTGCCTAAGCCACCACGAGCTTCATCACCAATGCCTCCAAGGGTTCAGAAGCTGTTCCTTGTCATCTTCAACTAGGCATTCTTTGGAATTTTTTGGAGTTTTTCCATTTCCCACAGGAATGAATCTTGACACTTAACTATGTCTTGAATGAAACGCGGCAGCCTCCTCATATGCTAATGGGGCTCTGTGTCTGCCAAGGGAGACTGGCAAATGCTGACAAAACAGCAGTGGAAGTAGTGGTGTGATATTGTGTCCAACAAATGCAGAAGAAAAAACTTTCCTCCAAGTGTATTCATTTGATGCCTTAAGAATTACTTGAGAATTGTTCTGGTGTGGTTGTTATTTCGTGACAGCTAAAAAAGTCCATGGCTCTTCAGCTTGACAGGTAGAAATATCACCATTCTATAAAAATACCTTTTTTCTATTTCTGAAAATGAGAAATGACTTTTAAATTGTTTTTATAGTCTCCAGAATGTTTAATGAGAATAAACTGAATTAATTGTCAAGCATCACATTTAAATAATATGGAAATCAGCATTTGTACTGCTCTGATGTGTGCTTTTATTTTAGATTTGCAGATTTTATCAGGGGCATGCTGAAGTTCATACTGCTGCTGCTTTTATCTGGAGCAACATTAGCATCAACCTGGTTCACTCTCACCTGTCTAACTACTGTCACTCATCTGCCTTTAACCACAGGTATTGACAGTGATTTTAATTCCTATTCTTTGTAATTGATATTGCAGGCAAATATTTGCAGTCTTCACTCCACTATCTTATAACCTGGTTTGGTGGCTTTAGTAATACAGTAGTTTTACTAAGACAAAAAAAATGTTTAGAAAGTCTGTTGAAGCTGAAATATCTTCACTGGCTTTTCATAACTTCATAAAAAGATTAAAAACTTAATTCAATAATAAGAACCCCAAATACGTATTTAAATTTGATTTGAGGACTAAGTATTTTTTTGTTTTGGGTCCTTTGGAATAACTGAAGTGAGAAATAAATCAAGAAAAATCAGATGAATGAGAATGGCGTTGCATGTAAGAAAAAGTGACATGTCTGGGAATTTAGGGGTTTGAAACTTACATTAGTTATTGGAAACACGTGGTGCATTTCAAACCAAGGTGACCTGTAGGGTTTTCAGCCATCTAAATCTGTCCCTGCACAGTGCTGTCCTCTTTTTTTGCACCTGCTTGCAGGTTCAGGGAACTCTTCCAGCCCAAAATTAACTCAGCCTGCGCCTCAAAAAGACAAGAAAAAAAGCTGTTGGCAGGAGTGGGGGAAAAGCTCAGAGGTCTAGTCAGGCTGCCAGCGAGCTGCACCCTTAGTTGAAGCTGGTACTGCTTAGTTCTTAAAAATCTGTCCTTCACCTTATTATCTGCACCCAAGGACTGATCCACCTGTGATTCCAAGACCTTTAACAGAATAGCAAGTTACAGTAAAACCTAAGCCATCAAGATTCAAAAATATATTTATTTAGTGAAGAATTCTGTAGATCCATTTTAAACAGAGTGCCATCTTTGTTACAAGCAACTTATGCATTCTAGGAGAAATGAAAACTTTTTTTGCCTGTTTTTAATAACAGAGTTTGGTGTGGAAAGTAGTATATAGAGTAGTGTTTTACTCAAATTAACTTTGAATTTCAGTAAGTGTCCTTGGTGCACTGCAAATGTCTCAACTATAAACTAAAGTGGATACAGCAAATTGAAATACATGATCAATTCAGGAGCAACACCATCTGGATGGATAGGTCAAATTAGTGTTTTATCTTGAAATTTCAATGCTTTCAAAAATTCTGCTTAAATAAAACATAATTTAATCAATAAACAAATCAAATTTCATGATGGCTGTTGTCATATTAAATGACTACACTTTTCCATCAAATCTAAAACAAAAGCAATAAAAGCTTTTTTCTCGTGCTTGCCTGCTTCATCACTACAAGCCTGCAGTAATGTAAATTTTTACAGTAATTCTATCCTCGGAATTGATACAACAAGCCAAACACATAAATGACCCTTCAAGTCTATGCATAAGAATGAAGCAGAGACGTTTCAAGAGGGGAAAGTCATTACGTACGTACTCGCCAGTGTTCCAAAACAAAACTGATGGAGCTCCTTCTGATTTGATTTTATTTTTTTTTGGTAAAGAATTTGGCATGCAACTTAGGTTCTATAAGAATTCTTATTTGTTTATAGCACTTAGGTGCACTGTGCTGCTTTTTTTTAAAAGGTGATCCACTGTCAGGGCATTAAAAGTACGTAGGGTATTTGAGGTTTGATGTATAGTATCCTAAACTAGCATTCCTTGATTCAAATACAGGGATTGGGTTGTATTTTTCATGCAGTTACCATGTCTCTTAAAATGGATGATTCCTTAAATTAAGTTGTAATTATATATCAGAGTTTTCTGTCAGCGCTGTTCTTATATATGTCACTGTAAATATTGAACCCTTTTCTTTAAAACACAAGCTTGTTTTGAATAGAAGTGCCAGGAATG
Organism: Aleadryas rufinucha; assembly: GCA_013397815.1. Classification (NCBI taxonomy): domain Eukaryota; kingdom Metazoa; phylum Chordata; class Aves; order Passeriformes; genus Aleadryas; species Aleadryas rufinucha. Next base: position 810,213 of record VZTH01013936.1, on the reverse strand, counting down.
TGGTGCATTCCTCAAAAAAAAAGGCAATCTAAAGCATCAGAGTCTAATGTGCAGCCAGAAAATAAGATCTCTTTTTTCTTCTGTTTAAATTTCATAGATGTGTGGTGGGGGAAGGTTTGTATCAGGCTTTTCTCATTAAAGTTCATATAAAATAGATGTAATGTGCCTGTTCGATTTAGTTCCTTGTACACAGAAAAGCAGTGGTATATCTTTATAAAATATGCTGTTATGGATGAAAACACACAAGCTATTTAAGCTAATTTATAGGACTTCATGCTAGATTATTCCTCAATGTAATGATGCAATACGATGATGACCTCTGCATTCACAGTAATTGGGAGAAACAGTACATTTGAATTGATTTGGATGAACTTCCTTTTTTTCTTCTCCTTTTAATTAAAAGTTTGAAATGTAGAGTGTATCAGAGTACAAATCTAGGAGGTCAAATGCTGGCTGTGGGCTGGCAGCTTTTGGAAGTGATCAGTGGTAGCTGGTAAAGGTGGAAGTCACTCTGCATATCAGTGGACCAGTGTTGACAATGGACTGCCAAGTAGTTATTCTCTGTGTGGTTTTTTGTAGAGCTGGAAGATGTGCAGAACAAAAGCAGACATCATTGTGGGGCTTTTCTCTCATTCATCTTTTTAAAAAAATTTTGTTTTATTTCTGGTTTTTTTTTTTTTCTGCTAGTGTTCTCTTTTTTCCTTCCCCTTCCCCTTCCCCTTCCCCTTCCCCTTCCCTTTTTCCAGAAAAGATCCATAAAATATTTTGTATTCCAGAGCCACTTTACAGGCAGCACTGGACACCTGCTGCAAAGCAGGGTTTGTTGTGTTATTGAAGGCAGAAGGTTTTGATGTTGCCAGAAGGTTCATAGGCTCGTCCACTTCATCCCATCCAGTGGCAAAGAGCACAAGTGTTGGTCTTGGCAGTGCTACAGAGCCAGTGGTGGATCTCAGTCCACACTTTCAGCCTTATTCAAATGCTGAGGCAGAGCAAGCAGGGTTCAAAACTGACATGGAAACTTGTGGGGGTGTACATTTGATCTTCCAAAGAGGTTTTGTTTTCCCTTCCAACCATGTAGCTCCTATTTTTGGAGGGACTTCCCCCTCCTCTCTTGGCCTGCCCTCTAGTGTTGTTCTGTTGACCAAGTCAGGCTTTGCCCTACAAAGCCACAAGCATTGCCATCTTCAGCAATACCTGGAAACTGCTGAAATACCACACGATCTGAAGGATTGCTGGTACAATTAAAAGGGAGCTCTTGCACGGGACAGGACGGTCATTTTGGGGAGGAGACAAGACACCTTATGGGAGCCTTTGTACTGGCCCAGGTGTTAAGCAGGCTTCACCACAGAGATGAAGGCTGGTTAGATGGCATCATCATCATCTGCTGTATCTCACCTGACAGCTGCTTGATCCATGAATAAAGTGTGCATCTATAGGCAGACCCTGACTGTGGTTTCCCCAGGTCAAAAACCAGTCTTTTCCTTTAGCATGGGGATATTGGGTGACATATATGCTCATCTCCCTCTTCTGAAAACCCTCTGCCTGTCTCCCACCTGGGCTCAGCAAGCAGGAGGTGGATGTGTTTTTATGGAAGCATGGAAAAGGATGAGAGAGTTTGGCCAGTTATTCACTCTAAAAGAAAGGGAAAAAAATCTCTAAATTCTTGTTTTTAAAAGGCAAGCAAATTAAGTCCCTCTTTTTACTGGTGTTCTTTGTAGCAGTTCTAGTAATGTCTGGTTTAAATATTGGGGGAGGGAAGGTATTTGAAAAAATGGTCACAGCAAAATGTATTTTCCTTGCCTTGTTTGTATAATATTCTCCTAATTCCTTTTAAAAAGGCACAACATAATTTAAAGATATTTCCTACAAAATGTAATTATTTAGAATGGAGACCTTTAATGCAGATATTAAAAATCAATGACTGCATTTGTGGTTCCTTTTAAATTATAGTGTTTAGCATTGTTTGTATTGAGTAATGCCTGCCTTGCTTTGTATTTGCATAATATGCTCCATTTTTCCTCCTCCCATGGAGGAAGACCAGTTTTCTGTCATTTCCTGACTTCTTAATGTAACTCCAAAATATTTTACAAAAAGTGTATTCAGAATCGTATATATGAACTGTAACAGCCAATGTGGGGAGAAAAGAAAGTGAGGCAATAATGATAAAGTGCCAGCTACTGTATCATCTGTCTAAAACACCTCTCATCAGCTAATCACAGCTCTCCAAAAACCTTGATTCTGGAATTGGTTTATATTTTAAGCGAGCCTGAACTTTATTTTAAGAAATTTTAATTTTAATGTATATTATTTGCATTTCAGTTTCAAAGACAATTTTATGTACACATTGAGCATTAAAATAGGTTTCTCCATTGAATTCCCAGTGCAGCTGCTGATCTATTTCTCTGTGCCAAGTTCATTGTTAGTTTGCTTTGTACTGAACTTCATTATGTGAATTTATGTACAATGGGATACTTCGACCCAAAATAATTGTGTAAGGCATTGTATTGCCAGTTTCAGTATCTTGTCACTTTGTATTGCTGCTAGTATCTCTGGATACAAATACTAGCATTTTCCAAAAATTGATATGCAACACTAGTTGCTCGCAGCTCAGATTGACTGTTTCCAGCATAGCATATCAAGAATATTCTAATATTTATGAGCACATTTAGCAGAAGTTTGCTTTACAAAATTTTTTCTAGTGCGGCGTGGCAAACACTGAATACAGTGGCAGCTCCATAAGCTGATGACTATATTTAGGTTAAGCAGCCTACAGTTTTATTTTCAGGTTCAACAGATTGAACATTATAAACACATCTGTCTCTCTGTCCTCATCTACAAAGCACAGTATTGAAAAAGAGAGGTGTTAATTATATAACACTGATTGGTTTATTATTTCAGTTTAATTTCTTTCCTATACACAAGATGTGCTTGGTAAGTGTAAGGCAGAGGGACCCAGAACATAAAACAGTGGCCTGAAAACATTAACCTGCTTAGGGCTGTGGGCAAGTCACGACCTCCACTGCTGCTGTCCTTTTCCCACTCATAAGATGGGAATAATGACCTTTGTTTTGCTGACAGCTTCTTTAACTTCAGAGATAGAAGACTGCTTAAAGAAGAACTAATTTAGGGGGTTATTTTCCTTTAACAAACAGTGTTAAATAGTATACAGTACTTGAAATTTGGGAGGAGCATTTCAGGGATGAATATCTATGAATCTGGGCACTTTAAATATCCATCGATAGCAAACCTCAAATATTGTATAATTTCCAGCCTTCTCCTCTTTCATTTATTGAGGCTTACTCAGTAATTTTTTCACTTCTTAGTTCTCCAAATGGAATGCTCTGCTTTCAAAGTGAGTTCCACTTGATTTTCTCATGAGAAGAATGTAGAACAAATCAAATTTGATCAGATTTTTGGTTACTTTCAAAACTATATCATGAGATAGAAATTTGATCAGTGCGTGCTGGAATGGAAATCCAGGCAATGAAACATATTGATGTTATAAATGTGCGCTACAGAGCCTTCTTTCTTCTGTTGTGTTTTTCCATTCCCATAAATGAATTACAGTAAAATTTACTGTCTTACCTTGAGGGAGTCACGTTTCTTGTGTAAAAATTAAGGGCGACTTCTTCCCTAACTTTTCTTACCGTGGCAGTAGCAAGAGTTAGATTATAGGGAGGTTTCATTCTACTTTAATGGACTTCAGATTTTGGCAGGAACTAGCTTGAATTGTTCAAATTGGTCATGGGGATACTGAAGCACTAAAGTCAACAAAGCCTGCATCTACATAAGGCATTGTCCTTTCACTTTGATGTTTGGGATACAGTTATAATGGACAATAACAAAAGTGCCCTAGATCTCCATAGGTTTTGCTTTAAATTGTATGCTTCTCCCAAGAGAATATATTCCACTGTATTTACTCTCCTGTTTATCTGTATAAAATTTGTGTGAGTTTTGGCTGAGTGTGTCTCAGAAGAGAGCTGTTACAAAATGTACAGAGTTCAAGAGATTCTGGCAGAGGACTTTGGAAGGAGATACTGTACCAGTTGCTTGCACTTGATACAGCATTTCCTGTGTAAATTTATCTGAAAACGATTTTTTTTAAGAAATGGTAATATTTCATAGTCTTTGTTAAAAATCAGCCAAGATACATGTGCCAATGGTTGATAAGAACTAGTCACATCAGTTGAGGTCCTTCCATCAATTTCATTTGGGTTTGGATCAGGCTCTGTAGTTATACATTTAGTGATGGTGTAATTTAAGAGTAAATTGCTAAACATGTTGCAGAACGTCCTGGAAAATTCTGGGAAATTGTTTGCATGTCAGAGATACTTGAGTCTCCTTCTGCTGCATTGCAAGCTCATCTGAGGACACCAAGTGAAGGCTGTCATTTAAATCACTTCCCTGTTTGAATTCCTAACTTCCCTCCGACCCCCCCCCTTTTTTTTTTTATTGGTATTAAACTTTTGCCACAGCTTCTGGCTGGGAGAAGAGAAATGCCCATATCCCAGGAAAAGACTGTATTTGCCATCCAGTAGCTGAAGGCCTGTAGGAAATAAGCCAGGCAGGAACCTTCCTTCTTGCCACTTTTTCTCCTCTTTGTGTTAAGACACAGTAAGTCACTACCAAGTCACTACCTTGCTTCATCTAACTGGTAACATCTCTAGAGCTGTTGTCATGACACATTTTATTCCTTGCTTCCTTCCTGGCCAGGAGAATGAGTGCTGAGGGAATAGCAAGGGTTACCTCATACCTCAAGCATGAACAGGACATGATGAAACATGGCTTGAGCCTCCTGCTGCAGCAGTTCTTGGCCAATTCTCTGAAACAGCTGTGCTTTGGACGGCTGTTTTGCCTTTGCTGATCTTTTTGCAGTGGCCAGCCTGAGAAATAGCTGCTTAATGCACAGAAACAGATTTTAAACTATTTCAATTAATGTCATGTTTTAAGAAACTTCTCCCAGTTCCATTGTTGATGTCCATAGCTGCCACTGTCTTGGATACACAACTTTGCACATAACTTCATAGGCAATTAATTAATTCCTTTTCCTAAGAAAAAGTGATTTTTTTATAACACACACAGTGCATTTTTATGACACACTTCTCCAGTGTATGCCTATCCAAGTTAGTTGTTATTCTTTAGGACATAATGTTAGCTTCTTGGTGAATCATCTCTTTTTTTTTCTTTTTTTTTAGTCAGTACTTTCAGATCCTTATATTCATTTCCAATGACTGTCATTAAGATTGTCTTAATTGAAAGAACATTTGCTGTAACTTCAGCAGCTGTTCTGCAGTACAAAATCATGGTAATTGTGTTAGTTCAGTGCAATGTCTCTGTGAGGGAAAGCCAGTGGTCCCTGCTAATAGGTGATATCTCCATGCTATCCTGTTGCCCACGAGCTGGAATATGAGATATGCTATTTAGTGTGTGAAATAAAAAACAAAAACCACTTTTGAACTCTGATTTTACTTCTTTCTGTGACTTACTTTTCTGAAACTGCGTATCTTGTCTTTGAGTTCCTGTCTAGTTGACTGGTTGGATATGTGACTTAGTTGCCAAGTTAGTGGAATAAGCTTATTTGTATAGCACTCGGAATAACCCTGGGTGATTTACAGATGCATGAAATAAAAAACAATTTCCCATGGCTACAATAAGTACCATTTAAAAAAGACTTTCAGATGTGCACATCTCCTTCATTTTCAGAGCTTCTTTTTGTGGTTTCCCAATTAAAAGCTATCATTTCCATTATATGTTAGAACTTAAATTGGCATCTACTGGATGCAATATTCTGTCTGTCCTTTTGCTTGACATTTCTGCTTATTAATTCCAAAGATGTGTGTACCTGTACCTCTACATAGACCTTGTTTTATCAGTATTACCTGTGATCTCAGCTGAGCTGCTGTCACTGATACTCAGCTGGCAGTTCTTGGCGTGCACACAAAAGGCAGGCAATACTTTGGGGCAGCCAAAGAGTGATGCTAAAGCTGCTTTGCTCCTCCTAGTATGGAAGTGTGAGGTGTGTGCCAGTGGGTGGGTTTGTGTGAATGTCGTGACAAGGAAATGTGATGAGGGTGTTGTTTCTAAGGTACAGAGTTGTTGCCCTTGTTCACTTGTGGTCCGGTCCTCGTAATACATTTTAGTGAGTGGTGAGCAATGATGTAATTCAATTGGCATATTTTAAACTAGCAAATCTAGCTTGAAGGCTTCTGTTCATTTTATGGAAACCTTGGCATCAACTGTATTAAATAGAATTTAAAGTCTTGATCTTTAAATGGCTGCTAATTTTTGCCTTCGTCTCAGTGACTCTAAGTTTCTGGAAATCATATGTCTAGACATTGTCTCTGTTCTGAGGCATGATTTCCTTTTCCTGGCTGAGGCTCTTTATAGAAGATGTTTCAGCCCTCTTGCAGAGGTGTTGCTTCTGACACTCTGTTCACTGCTCCACTTTCGATGGTGCTGTTGTGGCTTTCAGCAGCTTCTCAACTATTTCCACTGGTTGAGTTTTTGATACAGAATTACAGCTGGCTGCCACCTTCTCTTCTTTGGGGGAGGTTCTGAAAACATTCTCTAGAAGTTACAAGTCTATCTGTAGTTATCTTCAACTGAGTGTAATAAGGAGCAGATATTCATTTATCTTAAGACATTCTTCTGTTTCGTTTATGTGTTGGTCTCTCAAGCCAGTACAAAAATTTCAAACCACTGAGTGTGTTTGGATATTCTGGCTATATCTGACAGCAGTTAGAGAGAGTTAGAGCAATATGCAGCAGTGTTTGAGGTAAATGGGATTTCAAAGAGTGGCTCATGAAACTTTAAATACTGGTGAGGACTTGCAGCAAAAATCTATGGATCTTTTAACTAGGGAATCAGGTCTTCAGTGTTAGCTAGAGGAGCCCTTTAGGAAGAACATCCTAATACTGTCTGGGGATTTTTCTTTCCTCTCTGACAGCTCCTGGACACACCTTGAATCAATTTCTTTGATTTATTCTGCAGTTTATGACAGGAGAATTCAAGAGTAGGAAAAGTTACCATGGTTTTGAGGGGGTTGGTTTTGTTTGTTTGTGTGTGTGCTTGTTTGTTTTTCTTAACAGCTCAGAGTATTGTGGTATATTCAAAAAAGCCGGGCCCAGCTCTCCCTCCTTTCTCCTGTCCAGACAAGTCCTCTGTAGAGAAAGAAATATGTCTTTGTGCCTTGGAAGCAAACCACATGGAATAGAGGATGGGATAGATGGCCCTTTCTGCTTCTTAATGCCTTTATTTCTTTTCCATGATTCTTCATATTTTAAAAAGCTGATTTTTAATTCTTTCTTTTTGAAATTGAATGTTTCCTGCTTCCTAACATTTTCTCAGTTGAAAGCTTGAGCAGTGCTTAACAGAAGATGAAGCAGAGCTGTTTCAGTTCTCCCCTTTCTAAGACAAAAGAGTGTAAATTAAACTGAAATATGTACACGTATATATATTTATATGAAAAAAAAATTCTAAGGATTTTATATCACATAATCTTTTCACTGCAGTGAAAAGATGCTGTAAATAATTTACCTGCGACTTCATAACACTTTTGTATCTGAAAATTTTTTCTTTAGTGAAATAATAAGAAAACCTAGGAACCTCAGAAATTATTCCAGAGTTTTCTGGTTATTTCAAGCCTTCTGATGATTTCCTTCTTCTTTTTACTTGGTCAGTAACCTTGAGTTATTGAGGCTGAAAGTCAGGAAATCTTCCCTGTCCAAGACAACACTAAGAAAAAACTTATTTAAATTTCTAAATAGGTACTACATTTTTGTGAAGTTTTGTGGGGGTTTTTTTGTCCAGAAATAGCTATGATAGGTTTATTAAATGATAATATAGGTATATTAAGCTTCTATATTAAGTACTGTGAAGTATTTGGCAGTGTTAGAAATTGTAGAACAAAATAGTTGAGGCTACTGAAGAAATGTCACATTCTTGTGTTGGTTTGTCCAAGAAAAACAATTCGTTGTACAGCAGCGAATAATCTGCATTATCAAATCTGTCCCGTTCCTGTCAGGAGCTGGGTGCCCTTCATTTCCTTTTGAAGCCAGAAGGGATTCAACATGTTGCAGCTCAGGCTGTGCTGAATACTAATGTCTTGATAGCTGGTAGATCATTAGTATTTATTTGTAAAAACGAAGCAAAATTAGTTTTGACCTTTAGAGCTAAGTCAAAAGGTTAATCCATGTCCATTTCCAATTTGGTGCATTAATTGCTCCCTGTCCTAATTGTGTGTAGGACAATATTTTCTGTTTGTTTCAGAGGTAAATCAAACTATAGGTGATGCTTTGCATTCATAATCTTGTTGTTTGTTTTACTTACAAGTGAAGTCCAAATCACTGAATGTATCTTCATGGATTCTGTTTAAATAATTAGATAAATAAATCAGTATTTCTGATTTTTTTTTTTTTTCACAAATCAATGCATGCATTCTGCCTAAAGCTAATGGGATGTGATGTTCTTTGTGATACCACAGAGGATAAAAATAAGTTTATGCATTTTTTGGTTATTCAGGTATTAGTATTCTTGGCAGCTCTGAATAGGGGGGAAAAACATGAGCATGAAATTAATAACTGTTTTTGTTTCTGTCATAGCTACACTGTACACATCCTGCATTTTGCTGGGTATATTCCTCAACAGCAGCGTACCAATATTCTTTGAGCTCTTTGTGGAGACAGTCTACCCTGTTCCAGAAGGAATAAGCTGTGGAGTTGTCACCTTTTTGAGTAATGTGTTCATGGGAGTGCTTTTGTTTTTCCTCACATTTTACCACACAGGTAAGAAATATAAGCCACTTGGAAAATTTAATTCTCCTTAAGGACGTATCTGTGTCAGTAAAAGGAAGGACTTGTACATACAATTTCTGTTAATAACCAAATGTTTGAATCCAGGCAAGGGCAGCAAGGAAGGAGAATTTTAATTGTTCTTTTCTATATGCATGCTTATAAAAATGAAATTACTTAGCTGGAAGATAATTCTGCTTGAATTTGCTGTAGCCAGAAACACCAAGGTACACACCGCCATCATATTTGATAAAGGCCTGGGTAACGTGACCATTATTAATGTTTGTATCTCTGGGTGTTCAGAACCACAGTAAAGCTCACCCAGTCTCATGCTTTTGGGTAGATCTGGATTGCCCAGGAGGGGCAGAGCAGAAATGCCCCATTTAAGGCCAGCTCCATTCAGTGGGCCAGAGGTCCCCCTGCAGGGCAGAGAAATCTCCTGACCACTGCTCAAAGACAGAACAGGCGTTCCTTTGGGTAGTCCCGTGGCCTAATCCAGCACAACAGCATTTCACTTCATGTTTTTGTCAATTTATTCAGACTTTCTTGTCTCTCAAGCATTATTTACTTCCTCCTAACTCGTAATCATAACTTACAGCTTGCTGTTTAGTAGACTATAATATATATTATTACTCTAAGCTGTAAAATAAGAACCCAGCTTGTTTTCGAAGGGAAGTGGTCTTTATTAATGGTTTTCAAAGATGCAGATTTTTTTCTTTGTATTTTGTCATTATGGTAAACAATTGCTTCACGGTGCAATATTTTTAAAGCATTAGAAAATGTGAGCTTTAAGATGTTGTGTTTTATAACTAAGAGGAGAGTGACAAATTTCAGATTGAATTCTGCTAGAAATTATCAAGGTTTCAACCTGGGGCAATTTTTCAGCATGGTTTGTCTTTCTGCCAGGAAATTGCAAGCAGGATGATAACCTTGTTCCAAATTGTGGTCTGTGAACACAAATGGAGAAAAATTATTTAATTTTTTTTAATACTGATGCTGAACTGTATCACTGTAAAATCTGAATGCCATCTGGGCTAGCCTTGGGTGGTGTGAGAGCTACTCTTTACATTTTAAAGTATGCTTTTGATATTAATTGGTGTGAGCTCTGTTCACACATACTATTGTTTCTGACATCTGTACCTGAGCTGGAAAGATGACACAGAATATGCTGAGAATTGTTTCAGTGTTTGGCATTACATAATAAATGAGTATGGGGTTATGGTGTCTCACTTCTTATGAAAGAATTACAATAAAGTGGACTCATTCTCCCATAAATAGGGTATTTGGGACCATTTTTGGTCTCTCATATTTCTTTCCCTACGCCATATCAGTAAATGCAGTTTAGGATAAACCTGAAATTGGTATACCCATACACTTAAAATATTTTTCCTATTTCTTCAAAAGAAAAAAATAATAATTTGTGCTTAGAACAATCCATTCTTTGATAGAAAGTATGAGAGAGCACGTGGTCACTGGTGGGGATCAGTGCCAGGGGTGCTATTGGCTCCTCTGATTAAAAAATCCGTTAGAAGGAAGATAACGATCTTAATCATTTGCTTTCATTTGATTCAAATACATCCTCTAATGGCATTTAAGAAGCTTACAGATAAATCAGAACTCAGTCAAATTCATCCTGTTCCCTTGGTCTTTCCTTTTAGGCCAAATAATCTTTCAGTAGTTTTCATTCCAATTTCTCTTTTACTCCTTGTACTGATATTGCAAATGCTGTGAAGGACCCAAACCCTGGAAGCTTTCCAGTGCACTGAAGATTTTGGTTCAGCTAGCAGAGTGGGGATGTAAACCTGCCTAAAGCTCAGCCTCCTTGCTAGTGCTGTGCTCCAAAGCTGCAGCCTCTGGATGAGGTTTCCTTGGCCTTTTCTGCAGGGACTTGCAAGGGAAAAACAAAAGGAAACTGACCTTTGGCTTCACACGATTGATGCGTTCCCTGCATCACCAGTGCTGTCACAAATTCTGGATCAAAAAAGACATGAAGGATTCATAAGTTCAATTTCATCTTTTAGGATATTTGAGTTAAAGTCTGTTTAATCCTATTAAGCAGGAATGTTATAAGGAAAATAATAGCAAAGCATTTGCCTATTGGCTTCTGGCATCACATAACAGTCTTCTCCAAGCCTAGGAAAATTTTACTATGGTTTTAATAACATTACTGCATAAACAAATCCATATGGGTTTTTGGTGGATCAGGGAGGATGTTGTTGAAGGTAACTGGTTTTGGAAGGTTGATTTTTCAGGCTTTCTGACTGTTGTCCTTCGCATTGTTTAAAATAAATCATGCTTTTGCTTTCAGCAGTATAAATTAAAAATTTAAGAAAGTAGCAGTGATGAAGCCTTGATTTTGATTAACTCAGACCTTGAAGGGAGAGTTTAGATTCTGTAAAATTAAGTAATAATAAGAGTAATAATAATAATATCAATAGTAATAATAATAATGGGAAATTTAAAAAAAAATAAGTAAAACACTTTATCCAGTGAAATGAATGTTTCTTGGGGAAATTGACACATTTAAAAACAAAAATTAAAAACTGTGCTGTACTTGTTCAAAGAAAACCCTGAATAAAACTTCTAATTATTAGTTAAATATCAGATGATAGGATTTCTTGAATATGGAACACAGGCTTTTAAGAGCAGTATATGTCGAACATATATGTTCATATGTTATGTCAAACAGCTGAAAAGAGGCTTCTGAGGACCTGTTTTTGCAATGACTTTTAAATTGAATTGATCACATTATGCACAAGTTTTTTCTGAGTAATTGGTTTTCCCTCCTTTTACGATACAGCAGGTTTGATTCAAAATCAACCCCAGCTTCTTCCTATGCTTTTAATTCTAGTTCTCGATCCATAGAAATCAAGGGACTAATGAGTAGAGTCTTTGGAAGTGGTTTATTCTCCATTAGCAATGATAGATTTAATTTTTTTCCCCGTTCTCTTCATTGGCAGGTTGAATAAAGGAGGATTTACCTTAGCTGGAGGCATTGGTTATAAATATATATAACTTAAGGTGTCCATGGAGAAGGCTCACAGACCATGTTAACCATCAATCGATCGGGAGCTGTCAGGATTTTGTCAGAACACAGCAATTTCCTTCAAACCTGCCATCAGTCCAAGTTTTGGTCGCTTTAAGCACAGGACATGTTTGATAACTGAGGCTGGGTCTCTGTTCTGCCTTACAGAGTTTTCCTGGTTCAACTGGTGCCTGCCAGGGTCGTGTCTGCTCAGCCTGCTCCTCATCCTGTGCTTCCGCGAGTCCTACGACAGACTCTATCTCGACGTCGTCGTCTCCGTGTGATCCTGCCGGACTGGTGAGGGCTTGGAAGAGACTGGAAGTCGGCTTTGCAGTCTGCACATCTGCCTGGATTTGCACAGCTGAACAGCAGAAAAACAAAGAAATTTCAAGACTTAATCGTGGCTCTATTTAGAGAGGGTGAGGGATGGGTTGTTCTTACGTTCAAGACCATCTTGATTTGCCATAAATGGAACTGGAGCGGTGATGGTGACACTGAAATGCACAAAGAGAATCTCTCTGCTGTCCAGGTCCCTGTGCCAGGGCTGGGGCTCTCTATTGAAGAGGCTGTTGATGTAGCAGTGAGGTGTATGTTGTATGTGTGTGTGTGCCTGAGTGCTGACTCACAGTTATACACACCAGGGTACCAGTAATCTTCAGAGTCTTCTATCAGAATAAAAATAGGGAATGATCTTAACAAAAGGAAAAAAATAAGAAAAGAAAACAAAAATCTTTTCTTCAGCATCTCTTTAAAATCACTAGTCATTTATATATTGAATGTCCTTTAAACAGTTATGCTAAAATGATTTGGTGCTTGTACACTACATTTACATTCTAATAAAGTGAGTTCTGATATAAGACACTGGTACCAGGGTTTTTAGCCATACTAAATATCCCAAATAATCCTTCCAGTGTTATTAGAGGTGTTTGTTATCACCCTGGAGCACAAGGAAACAGTATCTTTAGCTGCCACTGAATCCCCACCTGCACTCACAGTCATCTCTGAAATGCCACTGTGGTTCCATATCTCCTGAATGTGGAACATCTGTGGTGTACTTGAGTGTCACTGTAGGTAAATGTTTTTGTTCTAAAGGCCACCACTGTGTCACCTTTCCATCCTCCATCTCCAGTACTGCCTTTTTTACTGTTTGTGCCACTGAATACTGTGGGTGTGGATGTCTGAGTCCTGCTAGTTCTCTCCTGATACTCCAAGGTATGTGTGGTTTTTAGGATTAGTTTATGATTGAGGGTGCCTAAACAATATTGCTTGTAACCCAAGTCTTGAGAAATCACTGTTTCCTAAAAAAACCCTTTCTAGTTGAGGAGGTGCATTGATGGCGAAATGACAATGAGTTTGACAGTGAGGAGTAACTCAAGAGTTCTGGCATAATATGGGAAATTAATGCCAGCTCTTTTTATCAGTACTAATCTGTGGTCGTTCTGGCCCTTACTTGAACATAAATATTAAAGACACTTTGAATAGTTTTTTAACTCAATTTTTAAACCTGCTAATAATTTCTTAATTATATTCTTAGATTTCAGTTCAGCATCATTTAAAATATTTCTGTATGTGTGTGTGTGTTCTGTGCTTTGTGTTATGGGGGTGTGTTTGTGTGTGTGGGGGCGTGCATATTTATATCAATGTATACACAAATAAAACTTATATATATAAGAGATACAAATATATATATATAAGTTGTGCAAGGGTATGTGTTTCCATAGGTTTACTCCAAGTGATCCTGTCTGGGAAGGTGATGTGCCCCTGTTTGTAACCAAGCCAGTCACTGCCGTGAGCGGGAGCGCGCCATGCGCTGTCTGCGACAGGGGTTCTTTTCAGGGGTGAATGATCTCCTGTCGTGGCACTTCTGTGGCGGGGGTGGGTGCACGTGTTGGAGGAGGCTGCTGTGCAGAGAGGCTGCTCTGCATCTCTAGGAGTTGAGTCAAGCACCCTCTGCTCCTGTGTGGGGCTCTTCTTTGCCCCTGGGGTGACACCAACACGGTAAGCTCACTCAGATAAACCCAGAACTACCTTTCAGACACAGATCCATTCCTTCTGCCTGCTCTCCTTTTGCAGAGAGAATACACCTCTAAGATTTAACTCAGGAGTGTATCTGTGCAGTAAAATAAAACAAGCTGTTCCCTGCTTTTACGTTTTCAGAGGAATTTATATGCTTACTGCAGTAACTGAAAATGGATTAATCTCATTCCTATATCAGCTTGAAATGATCTTTTCTGTCTTGAAGCAGGCTCTTTGTGGCAGTGGAGCTAACCTGCATAGGGATAACTAAATCTGTCTAACCAGCACGTTCAGATCCACTGGCATCATCCTCTTACTTTTCAGATGAGTAGTGTTAACTGTCCAGCTTCTTTTTACTATGTTTTAGTGCCTGGAATACTTTCAGTATCCAGTAGCTGCTGCTACCTATTGTCTTCTGAAACCAAGGATCGCTTGCCAAGAGTCTGATTGGAGTTGCATTGTCATGGCAGAGCTGCAGGCTGCGATGGCTCTTCAGAGCTTTGTTTCTGCAATTTACTGTAGCTATATAAAGATTAAAATTGCACAGCTCCGGCACTGTCCCGAGTGACAGAGATTCTAATCCTTTCACTGTCCTGACCATTTTAAGATGGAGAAGCATTTTACACAGTATTCAGACTATAACCTATTCTGCCTCTGTTCCAGAAGGCATCAAACAATCCAAAATATTTGTCAGTGCTTCCAGCTGCAGGCTCTCCATAGTCAGGGGAGAAGAGTGAACCTCTTGTTTTAAGCCCTGTTGATTGTTTTTCTGAGTCAGTGTGAATGGCTCACTGTGACTCTGATGCTTTGGTAGCTGTTTCTCTGTGTGGTGGGTTGACCGTGGGTGGACACCACATGCCCACCAAAGCTGCTCTGTCATTGCCCTCCTCAGCTGGGCAGAAGAGAGAAAACTCAATGGAAAGCTCATGAGTTGAGATGAGAACAGGGAGAGGTCACTCACCAGTTACCATCATGGGCAAAACAGACTCAACTTGGGGAAATTAGTTTCATTTACTAGCAATCATATCACAGTAGGATAATGAGAAATAAAACCTAATCTTGAAAACACCTTCCCTCCCCATCCCTCCCTTCTTTCTGGGCTTAACTTTACTTGTGGTTTTCTCTCTGTCCTCCCCACAGCAGTACAGGGGGACAGGGAATGGGGCTGTGGTTAGACCATCACACCTTGTCTCATCGCCCAAGGACTCCTCACATTCTTCCCCAGCTCCAGCATGGAGTCCCTCCCAGGGGAGACAATCCTCCACGAATTTCACCAGTGTGGGTGCAGACCTTCGGGAACAATCCTGCCAGCAAACCTGCTCCAGCCTGGGTTCCTCTCTCCATCGTGCTGCAGGTCCTGCCAGGAGTCTGCTCCAGCAGCTTTCTCACAGGGCAAGAGCCTCCTCTGGGCATCCAGCTGCACAGCGTGGGGTTCTCCACAGGCTGCAGGTGGATCTCTGCTCTCCATGGGCTGCAGGGGCACAGCTGCCTCACCATGGTCTGCATCACAGGCTGCAGGGGAATCTCTGCTCCCGTGCCTGGAGCAGCTCCTGCCCCTCCTTCTGCACTGACCTGGGTCCCTGCAGAGCTACTCCTCTCTCTGGCTGCAATTGCTGCTGTGCAGTAACTTCCTTTCCCTTCTTAATCTGTTATCCCAGAGGTGTTACCACCATGGCTGATGGGTTCAGCCTTGGCCAGTGCCAGGTCCATTTGGAGCCTGGCTGATGTTGGCTCTGTCACTCATGGGGAAGCTTCCAGCTGCTTCTCACGGAATCACCCCTGCAGCCCCCGCTGCCAAAGCCTTGCCATGCAGAGCCCGTGCCCTGTGTGTGTCTGGCACTGCAGTGTGGTCTGAGTTCCAGCCATCAGTGCCTCTGCACCAGAGCAGGGACGTTCTCCAGGGCTGGGCAGCCCGGCTGGGCCCTGCTGGAATCCTGGGCTGGGTTTGCAGGCACTGCTCTGCAGTCAGGGCTCAACCCGAGTTCCCAGCAAGTCTGATGGAAGTCTGCCCAAGTGAAAGTCAAAGGATTGCTCCCGAATTACTTGAAGTTGTGCAGGACATGGCTGCATTCCACACACACAGTGTTCAGACTTTAGGATTTTATTAGATTAGCAAGTCTGGCTCAGGATGGAGGTGAGGTTTGTAAATCTGCTTGCTGAGATCTATGAAAAATATTTTATCCCCATCTGTGCCCCACAGCAGCATCCTTCTGTGGAGGAGCAGTCCATTTCCTGTCAGTAACGCAACTCAATCCATAGAAATGTTTTTTTTTGGATAAGCTTTATTGCTTGGTCCACCCTTGTTTGTATTTAGCAAGAGTCCAAGCTGCCACGATATCTGCACTTCATTGGAAGTTTGAGTTTGAAGTGCAGGGAGAGCCCTTAGCAATGCTGATGCAATTAGCAGTAGTGCAGGATAGGCTCAAAACAGTTAATGTTTTTCTTAATAATGAGAGAAAGTTCAAAGTCTCTCTAACTCGAACCAGTCACAGGGTTGGCTGCTGCGTGGCCTGTGACTTGCCAGCAGAGGAAGGCGCCCTGAGAAGCCTCAGAATTTTCTTCTCTTTGTGGCCTGTAAGGTCATGGCCCTGAAGAACGTCTTCCCCAGCAGTGCTGAGTCCCTTCACACACAGGTAATTGTGCTGTGGTTTGTACTGGGGATGCTGGGAAGGAGGCTCCACAGTGACCACTCTCTCCTAATGGTTCATTTTAAACATGTGCTGCTCCTCATGGTTCTGTTTGGGTCAGTGACACCCTCGGTCCAGCTTCCAGTGCTGCTGGCTCTCCTCCCGAGCTGTGGAGCTGTGCAAGCTCCCAATGCTGCTCATGGGGAGGCTCAGGATTAGAAAATGCAGGCTCTGCTTACAGCGCTGGTTCCTGTCTCTGGTCACTGCTGTTACCCATTAACTGCCTCTGGAATCCTTTGCCCTCCCTTGGGGCTGCCTGCTCCCCTGAGCTGGAGGTGTAGAGAAGAGCTTCCTTGCTTCCAGAGCAATTTTACAGGGATGGGTTGGCTGACCATGTACTTAATAGACATAAGAATAGGGATTTTTTAGAAAATCATGCCAGCTGGAAGAAAGTGCAGACCCAAGGGATTCTGCTCATATTGTGAACAGATAATCTGTTACAAGCAGACTAATTTACCTGAAACTTATGATTTTAGCTCCCACACCTAGAGAGGCCTAGCAGACAGGCACCGTGTGTGTTGGGTATTCAGGTTCACAGCATGGCAGTTATTCCCAACCACCTGACAGAGCTTAAAGGAGTGGGAGTGGGTTGGAAAACCCCAAACTCTGTCTGTGTTTATAGTGCTAACTTGGGGAGAGCAACAGGTTGGACTGAGTAAGGGGAAGCACCCAGTTCCAGGGGGGCCTTTCAGCGCCAAAATATTGCATTGGATTGATCAAATCCATATAAAATTTGAATTTTTGTGGTGATGGGGATGTTAATGCTTGGGCTTGTTCTACAGTAAACCAAGCGAGCGACTGTGTGGCCTTGCAGTGCAACATAAACAAGCTGCATTGATTGATGTGCATGTATTGGCTGCTGCAAGAAAGGGAAATGTGATTTAATTGTCAGGAGTGACTGAAATATGAATGGGAATTACACAGTTTGCACAGTGGATATAACTGCTCTGCAATGGTGTGACAGCAGGGCTCTAATTGATCATTTCTTCTGTTGGGTCACTTGCAAATTAGTAAGTATCTCTGACAAAGGCTTTTTTATGTTTCATTAGTTTTGAGGAGGTTCCTTTTGTACCAAGTATGGACCATTGTAAAAACTTGGCAAGACAACTGCTACACCGGTGTGGAAACCTACACCAGTGCTGGGTATTGGTTTGGTATTTGAGGTTGGTGCTGCCGTTCTCTGGGTTGTTAAAGCACCACATGGGAAGAGCAGGGATGTGGGGTGTGCAAGGAGGTCGCTGTGTGTGTGGGTGCACAGTTGTGCAAGGGCAGATGCCAACCCTGCCAAAACACACAAGAACTTTAGTCACCTTCCCTGGGTCCCAGCATTCCAGCTGTGGGGAGAGAAGAGGGAAATGCTGCCATTCCAACAGAGAGACAGCCAGGCAGCCTCCAGGCTCGCTGCTTCATGTGAGGGGATCATAACCATCAGCACAGACTCCATTTGCTTCCCTGCAGCCGTTACTGCTGCAGGGTGGGTTGTAGGTGGCACAGGAACATCTGCCTTGCTCCAGGAGTGTCACTTCAGCTGGCAGAGAATTGCCCCAAGGCAGGCACAGCCCCAGTGAAGTCAGAAGAAGATGTCAATCTGCTTACAATTTTTGCAGTTTGTGTTTCAAGACAGATGAAACTAATAAATAGAGGAAGAAATGTAACTCTGTCCAAAGTTTTGACAAGCAAAAGCAAATATTTGCACAGATGTGCTGGCTCACACCAATTACTTGGGATTGCAATGTTTTTGGATCAATTCATGCCCCCCATAGCCCCAGCACTGTTTCTTCGCTGCTCAGCTCCAGCAGCACCATGGGAAGCTTCAAGCCCTGGCGGAGGGCAGAGACTGTGGCACAGAGGGAGAAGGGAAGCGCTGAGCCAGGATGCCCTGGAGAGGGGATGTTGGGCACCTGGGTTATTTGCACAGGAGGGATGTCTACTTCAGCCCAGTTGTCTCAGACCCTCACTTTCTCCTTCCTCAAGGATGAGTTTCTGACTTTCATTGTCTGTTCGTGATGAGATTTGTGCTGCAGGGACAGGGACAGCTACAGTGGTGGCACACGACGTGGAGGCGCTGGTTTTCCAAGGTGCAGCAGGGAAGGCAGGTGGGACTTGCTCTCTGCAGTAACAGCTTTTCCCTGCACGGTTTCTCTCCCCACTGACTTCCTCCATGTGATTTATCTGCTTGTTACATCTGGACAGACTCACTGCACTCACTTTGTATTGCTACATGAAGAAAATACCAGCAGCAAACCCTTTTTTTCTTTATGGGAAGCTTTTCCCTTCAGGCTGAGGCCACTTCTCCAACCTTAGTTCACGTGTTTGTTGAAGCCATAACAACGCCAAGCCCATGTTTTCCTTCACAGAGGGGATGTGCAGGTTTGTGTGGGATAATCAGGGGGCTTGGGGAAGGGCTGCTTGGGGCTTGGGGTGCCTTGCTGTCCCCACCTCTGCCAGGGGAGGGGGATGCTCCCCAGCAGGGACACCCTGAATGTGCAATATAAACCAGAGTTGGGTTCCCTGTCCCTTCCCTGCACAGAGCTCTCCGGTGTGCCCCGACCTTTCTGCTGTCACCTGGGCTGAGCCAGCCCAGCAGAGCTGCAGGGTGTCCCCACGGGCAGCCTGTCATCAGCTCCTGCTCCCCAGAGACAAGGATGCATTTTCCAGACATATTTCTCTTCTCTGCCTATGATATTTGCTAGATTAAAATCTCTTTTTCCCCTACCACGTTTAATGTCTTCCACTGTGCGTTTTAGAAAGAAGTACTTGATAAGGTCTTAAAAAACAGCTTTTAATTATGGGACACACCTAACAGTTGGGGTTTTTTGAACTGCATGAACATATGGAGAAGGAAGAGGGTTTTATATGTTGGAGAGCATCTTTGTAAACTATCCTCAACTTGTAAGACTGTTCAGTTTTACTGGAGTTTGTATGCATTTTACTTTTGTAATTTCTTAAGTGATTTGATAGAATTTTATTTTAGGGCAAATTCTACATTTTGTATGCGATATTCCAATGTGGTGTATTTTTATTTTTGAGAAAATAATGTTGAAACTACTATATACTTGTCAATGTAACATGTCCACTGTGTAATTTCTATTTAAAACTGGATTCTGACCATGAAGTGCGTGTTATTTTACGTACTGGTTGTTGCACATTAAAGAGGTTACTCAGTTTGCTGCCATCACTGTTCTTCACTTCCAAGAAAGCACAAGGGAATAGTTTATTTCTGCCATAACGCTGCCAAACCCCACTGCAGATACTGCTACGAAATGGGGGTTGTTTAGTCTAAATGAATGTAGCCTCATCCAACCTCCCAACCCAGCCAATGGAAAGATTTCCAAGGCTTTTAGTAAGGTTTTGGGGTGGGGGTCTGGCACTGCTGGTGCACCAAGGGGCGCAGGGGCTGGGCTGGGGCAGAGGGTCCCCAGCAGGGAGGGGACCGAGGGAGGGGAAGGGCCTGGCAGTGGTGGCAGCATCTGCAGCCCCAGCACAGCATCAGGACTCTGATTTCACACCCTGATTCCTCCAGGGTCAGGGCTCAGGCTGCTGCAGGCCAGTTGATTTTGCTGGCTCCCACCATCACTGTCTCTGTTGGGCCTTTTAGAAAGGAGACCCTTTGTAATAACCTGCCTTGTGTTTATCCTGCATTTAATTGAAACCGACCCAACCCAGCATCTTTTGATCCATGTTTATTTTCTAGGACCATTTCTTCAAGAACTCCCTGACTTCTTACCAGGGCAAGTTTAAAATAGCCTCAAATCCCATTAGTGCTGGGAAGAAATCTGTCAACTCTCATGTCGTGGAATATCTGGGCCCCACTATTCTTAGCAACAGTCTCTTTCCAGGCTATATATGGGAGCTTAAAGCGCCTCCAATGATACAGTTCCCAGTTGTATTTATCTTCACAGTGCTACAGAAATCTCCATCCTTAGGGGGATGAGAACTGAGGGTCCTCCTCAGAGCCCTGATGTAGTTTTGTGTGTTGGTGAAGCCCCTGTGCTCGTTCTTTCTCAATTTTTTTCCCCAGTTTCTGTTTTATCTTTGCTGTTGTTGAAGTCTGCTGTTTCCCTGGCACTGAAATGACATTTATTCTGTCTTTCCTGAGGGAGTGCTGGGTGCTGGCATCTCTCTCTTCGACTGCGCTGCAGTTGCACATGGGGGAGCAGCTGGGCTGGGGCCAGCTGGCTGAAAGCTCTTGGTGCTGTGCCCAGATGTGCCCAGATGTGGGTGAGCTCTCACAGATACCTCATGTCTAACGGCCGTGGGACCGGCAGAGGCTGGGGAAAAGGCTGGGGTCACTTGTAAATGCTGGGTCTGTGCTTTGGCATCTTTGGGCTGCAGCCCAGCACCAAGGATGCTGATGCTGGGAAACACGAGCAGCAGCCCCCAAACGCAGGTGGAGCTGCCTTTACCCTCCTGCCGTGGGTAACAGGAGCTGAGCAGCTGCAGGGCTTTACCTGCTCCCGGAGCATGATTTGGGCTCCCATCAGGGACTTGGGACCCAAGGCATTCACCTTTACCTGGCACATGCTACTGATGTTACTCTGCACCCACCACCATGCGAACACAAATTTCCAACCAGGGTTTTTTTTTTTTTTTTTTTTGCCACAACTTGAGCTTGAGCCAACAGAGGGGAAGGTCCAGAGTGTGCACCGTGCCAGGATTCCTCACACCAGCTGCCAGGAGCAGCACACTCTCCTCTCCCAGTGCAGGCCAGCCAACCACCCACTGAAGTCATCCTTGGCTGAGGGCTGCAAAAAACACCTTAACTCTTCAGAAGTCTATTGAGCAGGGGAGCACGACCCCCCAGCCCTGGGAGGCTTTGCAGGTCCCGTGGCCACAGCGAGGTTTCTCTTTGGGAGCTTTCTGGCTTTGCTCCATTTCTTTGCTCTGTATCTGCAGGCAGGTCCCAGGGCTGGGGGAGCTCTGCTGGTGGCACCAGGATGGGCTGGATCCCTTCCATCCTTCTGTCTGTCCATCCATCTGCTCGGATCCCTTCCATCCCTCTGTCTGTCCATCCATCTGCTCGGCCACAGACCTGCAGCCACGGTAAGCCTCTGGCTCAGGCCCTAAAAGGACTGGGCAGGGGACACAAACGTCCCCACGGGCAGCACAGGGGGGTGGGGCTCAGGCGAGCACAGGCAGAGGAAATGCCCCAGCCAAGGAACTGCCCCCACCATGCTCTGAACCTGAAACTCTGCCCGGGGCTCCCCTAAACCTGCCTTTGATTGCAGAGCCGAGGCTTGGGATTGTGGATGTAGCTTTGCAGCTGAGTTTTGGTGCTGGAAAAGCAAAGGGTGATGGTGGGCAAGGAAAAGGCATCTCTGAAGGGTTTGTGGTGAGTGGATGAGCAGCAGAAGTATGAACTAGATCAGCACAAGCTCGTACAGAAATGCCTTCACTGCCTCTGATGTGCAGAAAAAAACGTTTTGAGAGAGATTTTCAGCATAGGTCTGAGCCTACAGCAAAGCACTGCAGCTTGTCCCACCTTGTACATTCAGTGTATTACAGATGATTTTATCTTGGCTGGGGTGGGCTGTGGGGCTGCAGGGCTCTGAGCTGGCATGCAGAAGTGATGCTCAAGAGTACAAGTTTGTATCTGTTCACTCCCGACTCTCCCTGGCTCCAGCTGCACCTGGCACGGTGGGGACTGCCAGGGACTGAGCTGCTCCCCAGGACAGGCAGCTCTGCCAGGCAGGGAGGTTCGCCTCCTCCAGAGCCAAAGGAGTGATGGATCAGCAGAAGACAGCGGTAATTGCCAGGAGGCTTTCAGGCAGAAAGCAAGGCTCTCGCTCGAGGACAGGCTGATGTAAGTCAGCATGTAAATTGGGGACAACATAAAAATAATTCCAGCCGAGCTCCTAGGAAGAAACCTATGAACAAAAAAATTTTGTTGCTAAGAAATGTGAAAACAGAAAACAATAATGTGGCTCCTGGCAGGGTAATAAAAGTGTATCAGCGTTGTGCCTGCTCTCTCGTACAGATCGCTTGCTCGTGACAGTAAATTAAGTACTGCCAAAATGGGTACAGTTTTCTCTGTGGCCATTGATGCTTCACATCATGGAAATATCAAATGTTTCTGATGGCTGTTCATTACCCTGCGCTTGAGAGGGGAGCAATCCTTTGCTGGCTCCATTATTTCCATGACAGCAAGGAAATGACTATGGGAGGTTTAAAAATGAAGGAGTACAGCAAGGTTAGATGGATCGAACCTCACCAGCCTGTTGCTGCTCAGCGTGGTCGATGCTAGCCCTCAGTCTGGGAGACACCTCACTGTCTCCAGAGTGATGGAAAACCAGGACTATTTTATGCTTCCATCTAATTGCCAGTTCACAAACTGTGAAGTTTGACCTTGAAAATCTCCAGAAATGTTTTTTTGGAGGGTGACAATGTTCCAGCACAGCTGCTCAGCCAAAGACACTTTCCACAGATCCCCACAGCCAGGAGGAGCTCTAAGTGGTTGCTGGATTCCAGTGTCTACCTCAGTTGGTGCAAGGACCCAAAGAGTTGCCCCTTCCATATTCTGTAGAGACCCACACCACGGAGCTGACAGACGGATGTGGCTGGTGTGCAGCCAAACAACGTTTCCTTGTCATCTTAGTAGTTTTAAAATGAAAACCAGCTGACTTTATACACATTTCAGTTGCTGTGAGGTGTCAACACAGGGCCAGTTGGAACGAAAAAAGGGTGATAAAACTCTGGGTCACAAAATAAACCTGGCCTGTGATCACATTGGGGCAAGCAGGAAAAGGTGAGAGTCTGCCCAGCTGCCAAGAGCCAGCTTTACACTTCTGTCACAACACCAAAATCACCTTTGCCTGGTTCAGTCCTTTCCCTAGAGGAGAATGGTTTGGTTTGGAGATATTGTCAGCAGATTGGATTGAAGGGTTGAAATCTCACCAAAGATGGAGGGGGGTGCATGTGGTTGGGTTTTTTCCTTCAGGCACAGCTGAACTCTTTCACCTTTTTGATTAATTTGAACCTCAGCTTTTTAAAACAGAAAGTGCAATGACAACTCTGTCAGTGGTTATTTTACAAATGAACAAACCAAACCATGTCAAAATGCATTTCAACTGTTAGCAAAACAGTTTGTAATGAGTCTCCAAGGCTTTTGATAACTGAGCTGTGTGTTTGGGAGTGCGTGGTCCCTCGGCTGTACCCTCGACGGGGAAGCACACACGAGGTACCATGGGGAGCAGAGCTTTGGCAGCTGAGGGTTGACTCACACACACTGAGGAGGTGCTGGCTCTGGGCTCATCTCTTCAGGGTGGCTGCACCGAGCTGATTAAGGCCAACACAGGGAACGTCGCTGAGCTTGAGGACTGTCTCCCCTTGAGGACTGTGTCCTTGGTCACAGCAGCACGACCCCATGGGCTCTCATAGCGGAGTGAAAAGGTTGTGTGGGCAGAGGGAAATTCAGAAGTCAGAGCCAGGCTGTGTGATCACATCGTGATGGGGGACTGGGGGCACTGGTGCCTATGGGAGCACTGGTGGGGACGCTGGGCACCAGAAGCAGTGCTGGGTGTGGCAGCAGGGGATTCACTTGAAACTTTCTTTACTGCTGCAGCCTGACTACCTTCCGAGGAGTATGTCTGCATGATGCTCTGCCTGGCCACTGCTCCTGGCAGCATACGAGGCTCATACATGAGAGCCTCGCCAAAATCAGGCTGCAGGATATTTCTTATTTCCATGCTATCTGCAAGATGTGGTGCCCGTTCAGAGGAGGAAATTAACTTGCTTTGACACGACTTGCTCTGGATAGTGCCCTGGTGCCCAAACACATCTGCTCAGCTGCTCTGTGATGGTTACAACTCGTTCATCCGAGTCCCTGCTCCAGTGTTTTCACTAGCACCGGTGTTACCTGGGCTGGGCTGCCCTTCCCTGCCCCTCCTCACCTCCGCAGCACCGAGTGTTGGCAGTGCCCTTGCCCAGGCAAGTGCCCCACCAGCCGTGGATATTTCTATCCTTTGACAGAGAAGAAAACACCAGCAAATGGGCTTCATATAGAGGGGCAGGGCTGGGCCAGGTTTGTCACTGC
The DNA here is from genome assembly GCA_013397815.1 of Aleadryas rufinucha. NCBI lineage: Eukaryota > Metazoa > Chordata > Aves > Passeriformes > Aleadryas > Aleadryas rufinucha. The sequence continues at coordinate 785,664 of VZTH01013936.1, read as the reverse complement.
AGCACCTGGCTCAGCACATCCCCAAAGCCCCTCTGCAGGGAGCTGGGAGGAAACAGAGACCAGACACGAGCCATGAGGAAACTTCTGCTTTTTCCTTTTCCTGCATTTTTTCTACTGAACCTTCGAGTACTGCCAAAGGCAGGTTGGAGGGGGCTGTGGGGCTGCATCTGTTGCTGTGGTCCCCCCAGACAGCTCCACAGCCTGGCCTGGGTCCCTGCTTTGCCCACGCTGCTGGGGGTGCTCCCGCACCTCATGGGGAACCCACAAGATAATGAAACTTTCTCCGTTTGCCACGCAGTTAAGAATTAAAGAGGGAAAAGGGTACAGTTGGGATGCACAGTGAAGGTGAGACAATGAAATTTAGTGAGGCTACAAGTGAAACTGATAAGTTAATGAATCAAATTAGCAACTAAAAAAAATGTGGTGGTAGATTTAAGGGAAATTGGAAGTTGGTTCCAACGTGATACCTTGCTCTAATTGTATGCAGAGGTGTCTTGATGCAAAACAAAACTGTTCAGAAATGACCTCCCTGCGTTATCGTGCAAACTAACCGGGAAAAAAAATCCATCTTATTCACAGCAAGTTTGTTTTTACTGATCTTGTGCCTCTCAATTACTTTTTAATGGTCTGCATTGAAAAGAAATTCCTGTATGCACACTTGAGAATATGAAAACACCCAAATGATAGCTTATGATTTAGTAGGATTAAAGTATTATGTATGCAGGTGTAGCATGTTTCAGGTTATTAGCAATCCAATCTATTTTTTACGACATTATGGTGTAATTTTCTGTATGGAACTTCAATATAAGTCTTGAGCTGTATCGGAACATAAACTAAAATGTTCCTGACTCTGTCACTTTTCATGGTCTTTACTTTGATTAATAAATGCAACAAGAGCTATAACGTTCTTCAATACGAGGCTACGATCATCCTTCAATCAAAACGCGTCCCTCAGCTTTTTATAACTTTTTGCATCAATATGTGGGGCTTGAGCAGCAGCAGCAGCAGTGACAGGATTCCATTGCAGCTGAGCATATACAGCTGAAAGGCTCTGCAGAGGATGAATGTCTTTTTGCTGGTTTGGCATGGAGAGCAGTTGTGCCCTTGGGGGCTTGGTGTCACCTGCAGAGAGCTGAGGAGCAGAGGGGAGACAGGTACTGCAGTTCTGGACAAGGCTTTGGCACCCCGAATTTCATATTTGATCTCAGCTCAGTGAGCACCTCACTCAGAAATACCATTTTTGAAAGGCACCCCAGGTTTGGTGTGGAGCTTGTGATGGGGGAATGGGAGCCTCTGGCGTAACATTCAGTAACACAATTTGGTGTCCACAGAGACTACAACTCATGACAAATACAATCCAGACCTGGGCCTCAGGATGCAGCCAAAGTGCAGACAGGGAGGAAGGATGGATGCTGCAATTCCCCATCCTTACTCAAGGAGCCGAGTGGATTTTGCATTGCATTGGCCTCCAAGGTCAGGAGGAAGCTCCTGCTCATTCCCACTGGTCCGTCCTGCCAGCGCCGTCAGGAGCCCCAGCCCCACCGCGCATTGGCCACGCAGGGGAAATAACTCACAGGCTTGTCAGGTTGGTCTGTTTTATTTCTGAATTATTCTTTACATTGTACAATATATAAAAATACAGAGTACCCAAAAAAAATTCACAGTGTCTAAAGGCAGTGATTACAGTCTAGGTCACCTTTATGCTAAAGTACCATCAAGTTTGATTGCATAGGAAAGGTGATGTGCCTTCACAACAGAGTCCAATAATACTCTCCAGGTTTTGTTGTTCTGGGGCAAGCATCCTGTGTTCACATAATTGTTTCCCATGTATCCAAGATCCAGTATTGCATCTGTCACTCTCTCACCTCAACTACAAGTTAATCCTATCATTTCCATCTCACATACCATACCTCCTCCCTAAAGCTTCCTCTGTGGGAATGCTCCTAATTAAGCACATGGCTTTTAGGTATGGGCAGGTCTGGATGCTGTCAAAGGAGGGGTGTGGAAAGAAAGCACACTGCTGTGCAGCTGGCTGGCTTTTACATTGTTTGACATTTTGGTACTAATAACATTTTTGCTCCAGTTATTAATGGCCCATCCACGCTGACCTCTTCTTGACTCCATGGCCTGAGAATCAGCAGCATCCTGCTGACAGAGGCGTCAGAACCAGAGTGCAGTGTTAATACTTTTCATGAGCAGGTTTGTTTAAAACCAAATCGTGGCTGGGGCCTACAGAAAGCCAAATGCTGCTCTTATAGCACTGAACCCTCTTGAATAGCTGGGGTGAGTTTGCAGCTGAGGCTGGAGGCAGAATGGAAGAAGTAACAGGTTCAAGACCCAAACTTACACTGAATGGTATTGAGCGCTTATGTTTGTGGCTGTGTAAATAGTGGGTTGCTGGTTTTGCTCCTCCAGCCAGGATTAATGCAGACATTAATTTTTCCCAAAGGGTCCAAAGAAGGAATTTCCAGGCAGAACAGCTGAGACTGGGTACGTCCCACAAGGACCCAGCTCCAGAGGGGTTTCTGCCCAGCTTTGAAGGCCCTGGCAACCAGGCAAAACAGTTGGACAGAAAACTCTCTCACCTACCCCCAAACTGCTCTTGAAGCCACCTGAAGCTTCCTTCTAAAAAGCTTAAGGGAAAGATTCGTCTGTTGAGAGTTTAGGCCTTGGTCATGAGGGCATTTAAGTGATTTGCTGGAAAAGAATGAATCCCTCCGACCTGATTTACTGGGTATTTCTCTGCCATGCCAGACAGCTCTGAGGGTGCTGTGCCCTGCCGTGCGTAAGGGCTGCCTCATGGGGTGAGATGTGGGTGCAGAGCCTTGGCCACTGACACAGAAAGCTCCAGAGACACCCATGGCACCAGGTGCCTCGATGGCCTGGTGGGTTTTTTTGGACCCTTCTGAAAACCAAAAGCCATGGGTTTGCAGGGCTTCTTTTCCTAAATTTTAGATAAAACCTCCTGGTGTGACTGTAAGGCAAGGCTTGTAATGCTGATCAATAACTCAGAAGGCAGTTACTGACTTCTCTAACACGGAAGATGACATTTTCCCCATTCTAACAGATGATGTCTTTTGCTCTAATAGTACAAGACTTGTTACTCCTACTTGCTATTTTAATTTTCTTTGCACAATTACTCCCCACTTATAATTACAAAAACAATAGAGTGATACACATGAGAAATTTAGGAGGCTTATTATGAAAATATAAACAGTATCAAGTATCTCTTTCTTAATAACTCTTAACCAGAATGATTTAGGGGGGAATCAGCACTTCTAACTAGAAAAATCAATTTACTTTTCAATTAAAAAATTATATTTCATTTACCTCAAAAGTGGGTTTTTAAACCTAATGGAAAGGGTACTAGATTTTTATAGGGTTTTTTCTTCAGTTTGTCCCTGTGGAATTTGAATGCCAGCACTGCCTCTCTTATTCTAAGTTTCCTCTGCAGGCATTTTGCTAAATACATATATTGCATGTGTATATATTATAAATATATACTGTACCTATCCACTGATAGATGTATACACTGTTACAAAAAGAAGAGTAAGTTGTTACAGAAACTTTACATTTACATTTTCATATATATATTTTTATATATATATATATAACTCTCCCCCACTACATTTGGTACAAAGAATAAATCAATCTCAATGGACAGCAGTTTTCTCTCCAGGTGGGCTGAAGAGCAGATTATCACTGGAGGCATCAAATTGTCTGTGTCAGACATGGGCTCTATTCCTGTTCTCTGTTGATTTCAAACCAAACACTTCATTTTCTGAACATAAGGCAGTAGGAACAGTGGTGGTTAGACAATAAATGTTTTTCTCCTATAGTATCTGTACAGGTCATACATTTAAGAGCAGCCCTGGCTCATATGCTGAACATTCAAGTGCACCTTTAGAGCAACAGCACCTCTTATGTGATAGTTTGATCCTCAAGTTGTTTGTCTGTCAGTGAGCTGTGAGCTACCGGCAACTGCTCAAGGAAAGCCCAACAGCAATGGCCCAACATCCCTGGATAACAGCACTGTGCACACCCCCTCGGCTGGGAGGAAGGCAGCCACTTCCATGGAAAAAGAGAGAATGGCCTAATTACAGATGTTTCCACTACATACTTGGCTGTAAGATTTCCATCATATTTCATGTGCTGTACACCTAAATCCTATCCAAAGGGTTTGCAGAGACACAGTGTCTCCAGACCTACAGAGGAACCACCCAGGGTTCCCCATCTCTGTCTTAGAAGTAAAAGAAAAAACATTTTATATATATAGCATAATGAACCTTCTGGAAAGCAGTGCTCCCAAAGGAAATGCATTTCCACTCTGGTTTAAGATGGTGTTAGAAATAGGAAATTTAAGCAAGGGTAACATCCAGCTGCAGGAGCAACTCTAACTTCTACAGATATTACAGACCTGATGCTCAAGGTGCCAAATTACCTGGACTGCAAAAATATCCCTGCACATGGTGTCATTAACCTGCCACGCATTAGAGAGCTCATAAAAAATGCAACTCTCACACTGCATTAACATCGTCCTTAAAGAACTGCACTCTCCTGCAAACATTAATTGAGTAATACAGTGTTCTGATTTCTTTTTTTCACTCTCTCCTGGATTCTGCTTTCTGCTCGAATGGAGACTACAGCCCCTTGCTGTGATTGCCAATTATATGAAAAAGGGCTGAATCCATTTGGATGGCTGATAAGAAGGAATGTCTTGATGAAACTATAACCACATGCACCACCCTCATAGCATCTGCCCTCCAATAGCCTACAAAATATCCACCTCCTGAGCGCAATGGCAGTAATCACCCGTCTTGGTGACTTGAACATTTAAATAATTTCATCTGCTATATGGTACTCTGGGAAAAAGAGATCAGTTTACATCATGTTGTTCTGTGAAGCCAAAAATGGAAAAAAAATTTAAAGGGGGAGAGGGGAAAAGAGAAAGGAAAAATAGAAATTTGAGATAATTGCAAGGTTTGACTTGCTTGCATCCCCTCAAACTCCAGCTGCAATCTTGCCACGTGCATGGTAATTGCAGTGTGTGTTAATACAGGGAATCTTCTGGCGGGGAAGCTCAGAGATGGCTTTGATTTTACAATGGCTGCAGTGATCTTGGGAGCCAGTGTTTTCTCCTGAATCACATAAATTAAAGCTGGGAAATCCCATCCTGATAGTCTAATGTAATAATTTCCAACCCCTGGGCTACATACTTGTTAGAACTACTTTAAGTCAGGATTTTAAGTGTTGCTGAGGGGGATATGGAAATTGAGTGAGACAGGGTGAACTCGTTATGGCACGAGGCATGAAGTCATCACTCCTCAAATGGGATTTAGGGGCCTGGGAAGAGCCTCCCTGCAGGCTACCTGCTACCAGTGTGCTATCCTGCTTCCCTGGTGATCCTGCTCCGCTCCTGCTGTTCTTGCCTGGCTGTGCTGCTGAGGGTTCAGGGCTGCTGAACCACTGTGCCAACTTGGACAGCTGCAGCAGTTGCTTCAGAAAGTCTTCTAGGTCTGCATCAGCTCCTGACTCCGCTGCTTAAAATTTATTTAAGGGCATCTCTCTCTCTACCTCTGCCCCTTCTATTTCACCTGGTGAGACCAGAGCAGAAACAGGATGAGCTGCTAAATTAGAGAAGCAGCTGCTGAAAATGATGGGCACTGCTGAGCCTAAGGTGTTCTCGTGGCAGTGCTAATAACCCCACTTTATTACAAATATCCCTACAGCCTTCAATCACTGCAACCTGAAGTCAAACAAAGTAATTTAGAAATGGGAGGCTATTTTATACTTGCCCTCTGGTCAAACTGCCGTAACACACAGGCTTGCAGAGCCACGTTGGCTCTTCCTCGCAGGAAAAGCAATATACTTGTCACGAGCAATGCACTCCTTCTTCATTTCCTACCAGCTGCCTACGTGAAAGAGCTGAGTACACGGCCCAAGCTGGGCTTCTAAACAAGCAACTGCAAAGGAACAGCACTGAGAAACAACCGATGTCGGCTCACAGCGAAATCCGAAACCAAGCGCGGACAGACAGGACTGCTGGGAACAGGCTGAGCCCGTGGCCAGGCACGGGCACGGCACTGCTCGGGGAAGATGCAGACAACAAAGCCAAGCTCAGGACCACGTGGAGCTCATGCGTATTTCAGGGTGTACTTTTATCTCATGCTCAGTATTGCGACATTCTAAAATACTTAGCATCAGGAGTTCATCATAAATATTTAGAAACACTGAATGATAACAGCGGTGAACTTGTTCACGTTGCTAACACACTGGATGTAGTTGTACATTAAGCACCAGCAATAAGTTTCCTTTTTGCCAAACAATTATGTCAGACAAACATCTGGTTGTAGACAACATGGCTTCTGCATCAGACTAATACAGTTCTTACAGACACAGTCACACACATACACAAAATTACATTTCAAGGCTGGATATACTGTTTAATAATGCTACTGCTCCAATTTACTTCAATAGCTGCAGCAGCGTTTGTTTGTTGGGTTGTTTTTTGTCAGAAAAATTAAAGAAATATTGGCAAACAATGCACATTACTCAGCTGTGTTACTACTTCATAGAGTACTGACTGGAAGACGCTATAAGAATGTGCAGCAGACTTTCTGGGTCATGTCAGACTATGGAAACATTCCTTAAAAAAAACACCTTCCCCCTGCGAAGTCAGAATTATTCACTTTTTGAAAGTATATGAACTAAAACCCAATAATAAAACAAGAGGAAATATTAGCCCAAAGCATGGTGACTTCCCACAAGAAGAGCGTGGCCTCTAACTTTGCCTCTCCTGGCAGACACAATCAGGATCAAAGCTAGAACAAAAAGAGTTAACACTGTCTCGGAAAAAAAGGAAAAGGAAGAAAGAAAAAAAGTCCATGGCTCTTGTGCGGCAATCATCACATCTTTTTTCCAGTGATATAAACATCTTTGTTTGTTAGGCACTCCAAGTTCATGTCTCCAATGTAATTCCAACATTTACTTTTCTCAGTGTCTCACTGCCTGTATAATTTTCTTTTAATTAAGACTGGAAACATTCTGGAAAGCTTCTTTGGATAATGCACTTCGTTTGTGTGTTGTTTCTCATCAGCTGAACTGCATGTTACCAAAGAAGGCTGCAGAGAGTATTTCCTGTAATATGAAAAGATTCTGCTGAAGATACAGGGAACACTGCCCTAGAAAGTTACTACTTTTTTTTTTTTTCAGAAACTTAAAAAAAGGTCAAAAATAAGAAAAAAAAAGAAGGAAAAAGAAAATGTTCTTCAAGTTGTTGGCATGATGGAGTCCTGTTCGGCCTGTCCCATGAGCTGTGTGTCATCCAGCGCACTATTGCTGTCCTGGCTCAGGAAGGATGCATCCAGCCCTGCTCCAGGAGGCCACCCCTTGCCTTGCTTGGAGTGCTGCCCTGTGTTGTGGGTGGCTGTTCAGTGGCCACCAAGCCCAGCACACAGCCCCTTCCTTGACAACCTTAGCCTTGGACAGCACGCTGACCTTCCAGCCATAAACAGTTGCAGTAGAAGAGCCATCTCCAGCCAAATATCCACAAAAGCTCTGCAGAACGGTCCATATGCATTTTTGTCCTTGTAAGGAGATGTGCTGTTTACAAGAAACACAATTAACCAAAGAAAAAAAAGAGCCTACTGTACAATATTTACATCTAGAGGCTGGGCCGGTATTTGGTCCATAAAATCAATTAAAAAAAAATCATAGAGGAAGTTATCCAGTCCCATAGGATCTGTCCATCATCAGCTGTTGGTAAAGGTCCTTCCAGGGGAGGCCTCGGGCCTGTAATCATATTTATTCAGTGTACTGGGATAATAGGTTGTTGTGTACACATTGGTTTGCTGTAGCGGGTAGAAGTTGGTCCTGTCGTCTGGTATCAAGTTGTTCTTGTTAAGTGTCTGTAAAAGAGAAGAGGAGATGACAGGCATGGCCACAGTGCCACAAATTACTCTTTTCTACCTGCAGACACCTCCCTCTCACCTGCCTTCTCCAGCACGGACTCTGCTGCGGCCACCGCCACCTTCCCTCCGGCTGGGAGAGCAAGACGGCGCCTCGCGCTCGCTACGGGGCTGGTCTGGGCGACCACAGCTCCTACCGGGTCTCCCTCAGCGGCCCTGTGCTCAGCTACTGCTAGGGATGGAGCCAGAGCCTTCTCCAGGGACACGGAGTCTCCTGGTGGATGGCGTGTTGTCTGAACACCATTGTCACACAAAGCCATGCTGGGCCTACACAGAGGTTGGTGATTAATGGCAGCGCTCAGTTCTAACCTCATCCAAAATGCTCATGGTACAGCCTGTGGCTCCCTCTCAAACCAGGTGCCAAATGGCAGCTTTTCCTCTTTGGAAGAGCAGGTGTGCATTTACCTGATCTCCATCTCCATTGGTAGATATCCAGGTTTGGACCCCCCGATATTAAGTGTGTCACTTCTGTAAGCTACAGTATAAGTAACAAATCATGGTCACTTTTGGAAAATCTAAAATTACTTTAAAAAATTTAACAACCACGTAACAATTGTCGGAAACAATAACATAAAAAAAGAGAATGACAAATGCCCGTTTTACCACAAAAATTTAGAATTTTTTTTTTCTCCCTCCCCTCTTCCCACCAACAAGCAGATGTCCCCCTCTCCCCAGATTAAAGCCCATTGCTATCCCAGCTGTTACCTATGTACAAGGATAAAATCACATTTTGTGTGTGTGTGTGCAATAATTCTATGGAACTTTCTCCTACCTCACAGTCATCTGATTTCTGTGAATTTGTCTGAGATACTTTTATCACAGTTTTTTCAACTAACCCCTGGCTTAAATTTCTTATGCCTATCTCTGGTCTGTGTCACTCCAGCCTTTAATGGCTGTTGTGCAGGGAACTCACTCCTTTGATCTGGGAGTCAACACTAGGTGTGCTGCTACAGCATCCTTATCTTCAGGGAATATTTAATTAACAGCACATTTAAAGAGAGTATGAGCATCTCTCCTATCAGGAGCAGAGATGGAGAGGTCTAATGAGCCAGCTAGTCCTGGGTCCTAATGGTTGTTCTGGGCCCTAATGGTTGTTCTGCCATGATCTGATGCTCCTTTAGTAATGAACCACTTCACCTCAGTTCCCCCTTGAGACAAACGCCTCACACCTGACCCAGCTCAGGGCAAGATGAGAACTAATTAACTAATGCTCGAGTCCATGAACTACCCAGCTCCTTTAGCTTTACTCACCCCATTGAACTTCAGGCAAAGTGGCTCTGCCAGCAAGGTGAGAAGTCTCTGTTCTGCCTGAGGGCAGGTGCAGATGGAATTCCTGGGGAAGGCTCTGTCCCCCCCAGCCCCAGCAGCAGCAGGGTGACCTGACAGCAGTGGGTTCCCTATAGATGGGGAGCAGGGTCTTGCCCTGTGCATGTACCCGCTGCACAGTCAGGGTTTATCCACATCCCAGCTGTGACCACTGGAAGGATCAGGTACCCCTGGGCTCAAAGACAAGACCACAGGCAGTACATTTATCTCCCTATTTCTTTGTAATTGAATCATTTTACTGCATGGGGAGGGGGAGAGAGGAGGAAGAAAAGAAAATGTTTTCTTCTAATCAGCAGACTGATGGCTACAGCTACCCTGGGAGCTTACAACTCCCAATTTCATACAAGACGTTAGGAGGAAAAGCTTTCCTGTGACAAAGCTACCCTGGCAAAGAGATTTCCCAATTGCTGAACCACCAAATAAGTTTTTCAGAAATGAGCACTGCCTGAAACATCTCATACATGAAAACTGGAGAGACCCAGCCCCCTCCTGGTCTGACTGCGATCTCCCCCTGCCTGGAGTCTCTAAAATGATCCCACAGCACAACACTTGTAGGAACCAAGGAGAGCATTTGTGTAGGCATGCCCTAAGTGACAAATTATTCCAAGAAATGAGAATTGGTGCCCTTCAATATGAAAGTAAAAAAGGAAATGTCATGCTTTGCTCCCAGTCACCCAAGGAAATATTAAACTAGTGTGGCCAACAGTCTGCTGCTTTGTGCTGGAGCCTGGGAAACAAGGAAGCCAGCCTCAGTCCTCTAGTGATTGCTATGCTTCCTTGGGAAATCCAATTAACTGCTCTGCGCTTCCGTGTCTTCTGACCCAGCTTGAGAAAAACAAAATTTGAGATTTCCTGTAGAAGGGCACTTTACTAAGTATTACCACTGAGTATTTGGGGGAGCTGCTCTCTGGTGAGCCCCACAGGTGTTCACACCGGCTCTACATGATAGCTGCTGTTTCCTACTGATGTTCCTAGTCCAGGATACCCACTGCAGGCACCGTAACTCCATGGCCACAGCAGGAAGGAAGAGGAAAAGGCTGAGTCCCACTGCCACAGTTTCTCTGGGCTCTCTTGAAACTGGACCAGCATGCAGGCCTTGTCTGGGTCAGTTAAGATTCATGACATGCCAGGATTGCCACCTCTGAAACTTAGTGAGATGAAAATCCTGACCTGGAACAGTTGCTCAGGACCATCTTGATCTGAGGACAAAGACCTCAGGATTCAACTTCTTTGGCTTTCAGCTGGAAAATCTGTATGAGTTTCAACATGTTCCACAGTATTTAAAACGAGCTCATTACAACAGATCTGGCAATTAATTAACATGATGTGCATTTTTTCCCTCTCTTTCTTCTTATGTTCATATAATACTTACTTAGGAAAAACCCCACAACTGGTCATTTGCTCTTTTTGGTTTTATTTTTGATGGAGGGCTTATATCTTAGGGAAATACCTCATGAAAATGGTTTAGTGGAATTTATAATGCAATTAGCTGCAAAGAATTTGTCTCTGGAAATGCTGCAATGGCAGCACTGTCCTAAATCAGCATGATCAATGTGCACTGCCTTACCATTTCCCCACACAAACTTATTGTCTGTCTCATTTTAATAAACAGATGATTAGGTTCCTGGGCACTAGAAATTGGTTGATATTTTGTAGAAGGGAAGTTAGGCAGCAGTGAAATTTAGAGATTACACAGACACACTCATGCCTTCACTGCAGGAGAAGAGGTTGCAGTTAAATCTCTCTGGGTTGACTCCTGTGCTGCTTTACTCAGAGTTTTAACCCCTGCTCTTGTTCCTGCAGCTCTTCACAGTGACAGTACAGAGACGGCCAACAACTTTTCTTTTGAAAGGCATTTCCCCAATGCTGTGTGGATTATGCCATCGGAGTCAGAGCCTCCTGACAGCCTGAACTCACAGTGGGATGGGAACAGGCTGCTGCACCCATGGATGCCCCCAGCAATACTGATCAGTGCCAACAGGAAACGCGAGAGTTGTCACCAATGCACAACTACGGCCCATCACAAAAAACAACACAGAGAAGACCCTGGCTCCCAGCCCAACTCCTGCCAGTGTCTCATCCCCTCAGCCACGCCTGAGCCAGGTCCCCACTGTTACCAGGGCCAAGAAGTGCTTCCTGAAGACAATGCCCAGCAAGTCCTCTTAGAAAGGACAGTCCACCAGTGCTTTTGCAGGGGCTTGTCAGTGGTTGCAGCAGCTAAGCTGACTGAAGCAGCCCAGCCAGCACTAGAGCTCAGGCTGTCCTCACCAAAGACTTCAGGGAAGGAAAGGAGACTTGCCTTTGCAACCTGAGCCCTCCTGCACCACTATCCTGCACCCTCCAGGGTGACAGACATGTCAGTCATCTGAGCACCTCCAGACCCTACTAATGACACTTTACCTGACACTCTGTATCTTCCTCTTACTGTCTGCTCCCTCCCATTTCAAACACTACTGACTGCCCTTGCCAGCAACTACAACCTTTTAGGAGTCTCTTAGGTTCTTCAGAAAAAACCAAAAGCCTGATCAATGCTTACAGCTGCAAATTACTTGCTACAAAATCTTTGTGCCATACACATGATGTATTCCAGACACCGAGGAAAATGCACTTCAGGCCCTCATTTTTGTCCTATCCTGCCTTGAGAAGAAAGAAGCTTCTGGTATTTGTGCAAGCATAATATTCCCCACAAAAAGTGAGGCCAGACTGAGCTAATATGAAAACCTGTGGAATGTGCTTAGGGAAAGTACTCCATTCAACTAACAATTAGTTCTTTTACCTGCTTCCTCCCTTACAGTATGAGCCTTGCCATTCTGGCATAGCTGATATAATTTGTTTCCTTTGGTCTGTTCACCACTAACCTCAGCTCAAGGGCCTGTTAGCAGAAGGAAAGCCACCAGCATGCTCTAACCCAGCCAAGTGGATCACTCAAAAGCAGGCCCAACTTCAACTGCTTTCTTTAAATGACACTTTACTAGGCTGCACTGGCATATGACTAACATAATAAAAAAAAATCTCTGGCCCAGGAACTCTGCTTTGTCAAGCAGAGATGTTTTCAGATGGACTAAAATGGTTATGGCTTTAACAGAATGTAAAAGAGTAGCAGCTTGCTCCATTATATGTGATCTGTCAACTAACCAAGAGGCCCAACCTTGTTATCGGTGAATTGCAGGTCCATGCCAAGCACAACAGAATCCTGAGTATTTCAATATTTATGGAATTATATGAACAATTTGATCACTCATGCTAGTGTGTTTGCAGTTAGAACTGGAGGAGTGTGAGGGGAAGGGTTCCAGATCCCTCCCTTGTGTGGGGCTCTGCCCCCGTGCTCACACCAGAGGCAGAGCACTCACACGCACTCACAGGCTGCTTCTCCCAGTTACAGCCAAGTGCTGGGTGTGTTAAACATGACTCTATTGTACCATATGCATACATTTAACTTTGTTCAGCTTTCTCCATTGATATTTTTAGACTAAATCATCATTCAGATTTTCCGTTTGTTCCTTTTTCTCCAGCAAGGCCTTGCCACTACTACCCCAAATTCTGCCTCTGCTCCAAATCATTAAGTCATTATCCACTGACCTACTTGCTTACATTCTCCCAGATGTATCAAAACATCTTTACACGTAACAGTATGGGACTTCCAGTACTACTCCCAACTCCCATCTTACAGCTGCAAGTATAAGCTGTGTAAACATTTCTTAAACACATAAACAGATCAAATGTTTCAACTTTCAATATACAGTCATGAAAATTTCAAAACTTGATTTAAAAAGTAGATGGACGTCTCCCCATTCCCAATTACAAGGAATTCCACATAATTTTTGAGAAGCTAAAATGAAAATGATACTTGTAAATGCATCTGATACACCTACAACTAATACCAAAATTAGGGCCATAATGTAGTTCCCACAGGGTAACATATGATGGCAAGATTTCTTTAATCTGCTCAAGTAGAAAGCACTCAGCTTTCAGAGCTCAGCATTCTCTCTGAGCTCCAGATCTTCCTTTCTATTTTGAGTATTGTGGAGGAAGAGTCAGCAAGTTTCCCAGGAGTTTTGTAGGTTAATCTTCACCAGCTTCACCACAGTCCCAGTGAAGTCAGTGAGCAAGGACAATTTCCCCCAGCCTCAGAGTTTCTCCACTATTTCTCTGTGAACGGGTATAATTTCACTTATTCTACCTCGCAACCATGAGACTTTCCTCTTTAAAAAGGTAAAAGAGAAAAAAATTGGGTGACCTTCCCTGGGCATCTTCAAACCATTTTTCTCAGTATTTATGGTTACCACCACTTCAACCTCTGAAGAGGCTGAACAGTGCAGTGCACATCTTTCCAATGGCCACGACTCATCAGAGATGTGCTGCCTGTGCTAGGGCTGCACAGGTGTAAGTTTCCATCTTGAAAGTTTGTTTGTAATGTTGAACATCCCAGTGTACTACAGAGAAAAACTTCCCCTTTCCTTCACCACAGGGGTGGGTGCAGGCATGAAGAAACCAGGGCTAACAACTCCGACCGTTGCTAACCCTGGTCATCCACTATGGACACAGGAGAAGGTCTAAAATCAGGGTTCAGGAAGCAGACAGCAACTCTGTAGCCAGCCCATTGCTCTTAGTAAATCCAAATGAAGCCCATGTGCATCCCTCACCCTTCTGCCGCAGTAATCAAGGGCAACACTCCTGCTGAACTCAGTCACACAATTATCCCTTAAAGAATTGAGGCAGCCTTTCCAACTTTCCTTGTAACAGCATCCAACAGACCTCCTGTAGCAACAGTGGGATGGCCATTACGCCCCCTCATGCCCCAGGAAAACGGAGGGATAAGGGAATTGTGCAATGATGTAATGAAACCTAGATCCAACATTTAGGTTCTTTTGTGCTCCTTTTAAGCCGTTTGCTTCTTGCAATGAAATTCGATTAAGCAAAATGCCTTTTTGATGCAGATCAGCTGTTTCATGGAGCTAGCCATGCCTCCTTGTTAAAGGATGTTACTTTTTGTGTTGTAGGAACATTAGCCAAATTACTCAGGGTTGTGGAAATATATTAATATTATGAAACATTTCCCAAAGCTTGTACATCTCTGGAAGCACCGGGGCAGAGATCTCAGAATTATAATTAACCAGTAAATTTGGGAATAATTAGCATAATAATTACATTTCAACAAAATAAACCATACAACTAAACCTCTTTTGGCAATAACTGACACCAAGAAAATGCATGACGTCTGGCCCACCCACATGTTCCCTTTCTTCTGATCAACTGGATGCCACAACACTGCTGTGCCCCTCAAGCTAAGAATTACAAATAACCCTGGAAAGATGGAAAGTTGCCAGAAAGACCTTATGAGACCCATGTATTTACTCCAAGCTAGGAGTGATTTTTAAGACTTGAATGATTCCTCTTTCTGATTTTTCTTTAAAATTTGCTTAGTGTCTTATGCCAAGAAAACTATCTCACCTGATGCTTTTATAAAACCTCTTAAGCCCTGCCTACATGAAGTCAAAGGCAGCAGTGGCCAGGGTTTATGTATTGAGGTTTTTCCTGATGAATTCAATAAGGCTGTTTGCAGGATTTACAGCGAAGTGTAGATGTACAGATGAGCAACCTATTTTCTATATAAGAAGGTTATTCATCTCAAAAAGTGATACAAAAAAATCCCACTGGGACACTAAACTTACGATTGCATGTTCTTTTTGGATGGAAGCTTACCATATTTTAGACTGGAGATTCTTTGTTCACTGTTATTGGTAAATAAATTAAACAACCCCCAAATGACAGCAGCATCTGTAGATGTGCTCAGGTTGACAATAGAACTAACATTCAATTATCAGAAAATGAATAGCTAAAGTTATCTATAGCTGTTTGAAAATAGCTATTTTATCCTTGCACTTAGGAAGGAGTGAAGTTATATTACTGCCATTTTAAACTTAAAAAACCCTTCAGAGTTGGCAACATAAAGGACCATTGTCAGGAGGATGCTTTGGCACATCTCTGACTTTAAGCACATGAGTAAGATGGCAAAAGAAACTGCATGTAATAGTAAGGCAAACTGACTTATTTTTCTGAACTGGAAACTGAAGTCTGAGGAGGTCATGGAAATCTTCCCACTGGCAAGTGCAGGTGTCTAGCCTAAAGCTTGCTATTTAGCCCCAGCTTGCCTATGATTTGGTGGTGGCAACACCCGTGACGTGGTGTCCAGACACAACAGAGGAATTCAAGGCTGCCCCAACTGCTTCCCAATATAGCTGGTGCACAGGATACAGCAGACATGATCTCAGCTGTGTGGGAAGGTGTAAACTGTCTCCTCGCTGCACTCCTGTGCCTTGGTGAATGCCCTTCCTGGGTGCCTCACGTACGCAGGAGTGTTACTAGAGAGGCTCAGCACCTCAGCTACAGCACGTGACCCTGCACATGCTCCAGTTCTCAGACAAATTCCCCAAAGGCATCACCATGGCCCTTTAAAACTGACATTAATAGTCACACTGGGTGCAGATGATGGTTTGGAGCACTGGGCTCTGCTGGGCTTCAGCTGATGGTACCTAGTCTGGGGCTGTCCGGGGGAGGCAGCTCCCACTGCCACGCTGCAGTCACACTGGAGCAAGCAGCCTTGAGGTTTTACATGGCCTCAGAACTGCTTGTTCTGGTAAATTACCAACACAAGTGATTCAGGCTGGTGCCAGCCCACAGTGCTACATTTAGACTGAGAATTGCAAAGGTGTAACTGCAGTGGTGAAAAAAGAAGTAGTAAAAATAAAAGTAAAAACTGGGCCCAATTTGCCATCTGCTAACTCCATTCAGTCTCTTATAGTCTTACTGCTTTCCAAATTCGCCTACCCTCTAAATAGCTGCTTTTTGATTATTTTCCTCAAGACTGCTTTGTTTTCTCCCCATGTTGCATCTCACCTTGTTATTTCCTCTCTACATTTGTAACCTCCTCAGGTCATTTTCCATTATTTCTATACCAATGGCTGTTTTTTTGACACACCTCCCAGTTTAATATCTTCTGCTCATTTAATTAACACACTGACTGCACTCTCTCCAAGCTCGTTAATGAAGATATTAAATAAAGCCAAACCTTGCATTACTGCTTGCAGTGCCCCAAACAACTCCTCCCCATAGCCCTGTTTGTTCCCATTAACAATTGCCCGATGTTCACAGTCCATTAGCCTGGTTTCAATCTCTACAGCAGCCTTCCTGTCCAAGCCAATTTCTATTTACACATCACAAGATTATTTAAGACACCAATACCACCCTCTTTTCCTTAGATGTATAGATGAGTGAAGCTACATTTTTAACCAGCTGGGAATCTGCAGCTCAAACTCTGTGCAAAAAGTGATTATGTCTGATTTCTCCCTGCTCAGCATTAGGTCTTGGCTCAGCTGTCAGCTCAGCCGAACCACCTTTCATTTCATCAGGGTATGTGATACGTTGCCTCTCAAATATTAATTCAGATCTTCCTGCATATTAATACTGACACAGATTTGTTTCAATGAGTTTCCACTGCTGTAACTGAAAGTACAGTCAAGTCAATCCCATTTGTTTCTCCCAGTTTCACCGTCTTGTATGGCCCCGACTGCCAAATTTTACAGAGAGAGCGGGATTTAACACCCCATTGATATGCTGGGTTGAATGGGGAAGGTCCAGGCATTCTCTAGCGATTGTGGGCCCATATGCTCACAGATGTTTTGTCTTATCCCCAAATCCGACTGACATTTCCCACACAGACTTACTGGAGCTACTTGTGTGACTTTAGTGCATTGGACTTCTGCAGCTTAACAGTGACTCAATTAGCAGGGCGGAAATTGGCCTGCTTTCTCACTAACACTTTTGTATTACCTTTGCAATTCATGGCACTGGGGGTTTGCCCAAGGTCCATGATATTTATAAAGGTAATTGGAGTTGTTCATTAGCTGGTTCTCAGAGACCCTGGGATACGGTCCATCTAGATTCCTTCATCTACAGATTTTTAGTTCTTTCCTTTATTCACATGCTTTGTGCCAAATCTTAGGACGATATTAGAGCTGACTTAATGAGGATTCCCCCAGCTGTATGGGAGTGCAGGCAGAGTTACTCCTGCTTCCCCTATGCCAAACCTCTCGTGCACATATAAATGATGCACCAGGGAAAGTGGCCATGGTTGTAGTGTTGCCTCAGCTTGTGCAGCCCATGCCATGGCAGCAGCTAGTGCATCCTGAGCAGCCCTGAGATCTCAATGACTCTTCAGGACTGGGCAGTCATGGTCCAGAAAAAAAAAGCCCAAGTATTTCATCTGTCCTCACTCAGAGCTGCCAAACACTCTGGAAACTGAGCTCTAGTCCTGAATACTGACACAGCTATCTTTATTTTGTATGCATATATCTCAATTTCTTTATAAGTCTACTTAACTATCCATTATTTGCAAGTGGAACTGTTCAAGAAGAATAGAGATGCAGCTCCTTTCCAAGTGTAGCACAAAGATTATATGTTTTCTGGTATTTATTGTTTGTCTAATATTACCCTCTCCCTTTACTTTAGTTCCCTGCCTCTTTCATGGCTCCCTTTAAAGTCTTCTGCAAACACATAACTAATTCCTGCTGCATATCTTGGAGGCACCGAGGATTTCCTGGTTCAGCTAATACACATAACAATTCTAGCCAGAGCTTCGAGGAGACAAAGAGAAGAGAATCACCCCAAGCACCTGGACCAAGGGAGAACCATTAACTTCTAGCAAATGAGGCAAGGGTAAATTTGAAATATTCCTCTGCTGACCAGTAGAGGGAAGTCATGTAAGTAAGCAGCAGACAGTCCAGTGCAATTTTGCTGTGCCCATTCCTGTAGTTCTTCAATTAATTGTTCTTCCAGCACAGCTGGGTGGGTGCAGGCATGTACATGTCAACCTCAGAGAAATTAGGAAAGGGGAAAATTGCAAGAAAAAGGTAATATCAGTCATTAGATCAATTAGTGTAGCTGGAAAAATCAGATAAGCTTTAGAACACATCTGTCTGTCTTCAGTTCTGAAACAGCAGCTCACATGTTGAAAAACCTGCCAGATTTTCCAGCTACACTCATTGATCTAATTAAAAACAAACCAAAACTTGTCTGCCTACAAACAGATTATCACAGCTGCAGTAATACAACTTCAAAGAAAGGCTCATGTGAGCATCCATGATGACCAGCCTAGCCCGTGGGAAGGCAGAGCATGGACCATATCCCTAACCTGGCTGTAGAGGAAATATGCCTGGTTGTGAAGAGGGAGCAGAGAAGGCTGAGTCAATGAAGAAAAACATGACAAAAACTTCTTAACGTGGCTTAAAACCAAAAAGTCATCCCAAAAGCCACACGATCTTAAAAATGGTGGGGAAAAGGGAACAGTGAGGATTCCCACCCTACAGGGAGCAGCAACAGCCCTGTGCAGCCGCAAGGGTTTGCATGAAAAGCAGATGGAGCGGGGACTCAACTCCTATCGGGGGACTGCTGTGAGCAGCTGCTTAGTATCCCAGAGGGAGCAGGAGCAAGGTAACACTCAGATCTGAATTGGCATTCTCCCCTACTCTTAAATACTTTATCTATGCGAATGCGGTATCTGTGACTCAGACAGCAACCCGCTGAGCCCCTGCTGCCGTGGGGTGGGGACAGCGCCAGGAGAGGCACATCCCTCTCTGGGCACAATCCTCCCAGGACAGCCACACCTCCAGGCATGCTTGACTGCTCAATTTGACTCGAGCCAATGATATAAAGGGAGGAAAGACACTAATAGATTTTGACTGAGACGCACCACTTAATCCTTTTTTCCCCATCAGTAAGCTCTCTTGCTTTCCCTTCATAGTAGGCATTATGCAAATCAAGAGTGCCCTGAAGTGATATTTGCAACTGCAGGATCATACAAGAAAGGGCACAATGCTTCTTTGCCAATTCAACCCCCTGCCCCTGCTATTCTATTTCAAATAATACTATATTCATGGTAAGTACTAAAAATACGTACTCTACCATTCAAGCACTTAATGTTCTTAAATACCACTTTGTTCAAGGGAAATAGCCTTTGTTAAGCATGAAATTCACTAGGAACAGAATTTATATTTCAATCTGATTTACTATATTTATATATATATATATGGCTTTTTTTCCCCAGCTGATTACATCAGCTAACACCATGCAGCTAAAGCAAATACTTCAGAGAGACTGTTGATAACTTCTCGATAATGTTGGGTATCATCAACTACTGCCTTATATATGAACTTTACAGCCACTTCCTGGGGCTTGAATGATGCACAGTGAAAGGTTCACCGGGAAAAGTAAAAAGCTTATATCACAGTGCTATCAATGTATGTGCTGTGATCACCAAAAATAAATGGGTTAGCCAATTTTAGTTGAAGTAGCAACACATCAAATTAAGTGGCAGGACACTGAAACACAAAGTTTTCCATGGAGAAGTAAACATCCTCAGAGACCAAGGCTGACTTTGACAAACATTCCTCTAGGGCACTTGACAGCAGTTCAAATAGCTTTAACTTAAACCACTGGCTGCCTCCTCTCTATAAAAAAGGTGTGATTTTCAGCAGCAATGAAAATGACCATCACCAAGAAAGAGACATTTTAAATCCATACAGAGATTCACTTTCCTATACCCTAAGCTCTACTTCTTTTTCACAGACTAAAATCACAGAATATTCTGAACTGGAAGAGACCTACAAAGATCATCCAGTCCATTTCTCAACAGAACGGCCCTTGCAGAATAACCTTGGCATTATTAGCACCATGCTTGCTAATTTTTGCAAGGTTGAAAGCCACACCAAACACCCAGCTTGTTGTTTTATTCAGAAGGATTCTTCTTCCAAAGACATAATTGGTTTCTGTTTCTCAGCTCTCCATGTTAGTATTTTATTGCCATGAATTATTTGGAATTAGTAATGAAGTGTGGATCACAGGGCCCAGAGTCCTTCGCGGGGGGTGTCTGCTCTGCACTCTGTCATTTGTTTCCCAACAGCATTGTTCTCACTTTATTAGAAAATATTCACTGCAGCTTCTTATACAGAGTCCAAGTGATCTACTGAATATTCCCCCCATTTTCTGGTAACTGCATCTATATTTGCTGTATAATTTTAGGCAAGTGCAGGACTCACAGTTCTACTGAAGTTAATGTGTATTGTTCTAACGTCCTAGAAAATTCAGATATCAAGTGATATATCAAACATTTAGTTTCCCTCTTTCATTGCCATATCCTGCAATGTCACTCAGTTCTCACCTCATCTTTTCCCACAATAAATTTAAACCTTGACATAAATGACCATTTTGCTTCAGCGTTTGGCCCTTAGCTCCTACAACAGCCGTGCTGATGCCAGAGAAGATGCAATGCTCAGGTGCTTCCTCAGCTTATTTGAGGCATCAGTCAGAGAGTTTTACTGTGTGACTCATGACTAAAGCTGTGTTGAGGGAAGGAAGGACAGAGGGAGGTCTGTCCAGCACAATCGCAAAGAAAATCTGCAGAATCATCATCAAAACCATCCTGCAAACTTACATTTCTCACTGATCCCATCTGGCCGGATCCAAAGGCCATTGGATTTTGGATTTGGACCAATATGCAGACGCCTTTGTCCAAACCCCGCGTAGAATAAAATGCTGGCTCTCTTTACTGGCAGAGGATTTAGCAAAAGGAAGAAGTTCAGTCCAAACCTTTTCTCCATGTGTGGCTGTTCCAAGAGTTCCTAATTCACAGGGGCTCAATCTTGACCCTACATCCTCCTGCTTCTACTGCAGGATCATCTGGCTTTCCATCAGCACAGCTCTGGTCAGTAACTCACACAAGGCACGGAGCAGCTGAAGCAAGATGTTTAAAAGAAGATCTCCTGGCTGCTTTGACAGTCAGTTATTACCTAATTGGAGTGGCAGTGCTGGCAAGGTTGTAGGTGGTTCTGTAACCCGTCATGCCAAAATGTGAAGAGCAGATAATTTTTATTTCATTATGCTTTTGTTCTGCACAGTCTTCAATATTGTCAGAGTGTTGTTTGAACTTCAACCAATTAATGAAACATGAACTGCTTATTAGGTGACCCAAAAGGTCTCTCCCCTACGATCNCAGCGTTTGGCCCTTAGCTCCTACAACAGCCGTGCTGATGCCAGAGAAGATGCAATGCTCAGGTGCTTCCTCAGCTTATTTGAGGCATCAGTCAGAGAGTTTTACTGTGTGACTCATGACTAAAGCTGTGTTGAGGGAAGGAAGGACAGAGGGAGGTCTGTCCAGCACAATCGCAAAGAAAATCTGCAGAATCATCATCAAAACCATCCTGCAAACTTACATTTCTCACTGATCCCATCTGGCCGGATCCAAAGGCCATTGGATTTTGGATTTGGACCAATATGCAGACGCCTTTGTCCAAACCCCGCGTAGAATAAAATGCTGGCTCTCTTTACTGGCAGAGGATTTAGCAAAAGGAAGAAGTTCAGTCCAAACCTTTTCTCCATGTGTGGCTGTTCCAAGAGTTCCTAATTCACAGGGGCTCAATCTTGACCCTACATCCTCCTGCTTCTACTGCAGGATCATCTGGCTTTCCATCAGCACAGCTCTTGTCAGTAACTCACACAAGGCACGGAGCAGCTGAAGCAAGATGTTTAAAAGAAGATCTCCTGGCTGCTTTGACAGTCAGTTATTACCTAATTGGAGTGGCAGTGCTGGGAAGGTTGTAGGTGGTTCTGTAACCCGTCATGCCAAAATGTGAAGAGCAGATAATTTTTATTTCATTATGCTTTTGTTCTGCACAGTCTTCAATATTGTCAGAGTGTTGTTTGAACTTCAACCAATTAATGAAACATGAACTGCTTATTAGGTGACCCAAAAGGTCTCTCCCCTACGATCTGTGAATACCAAATGAAAATCAACGTGTTGCTGAAAAATGCATATGCATGAAATCTTTCAAGACATCATGGCGAAAATAGCTAATAATAAACCTCACATCATTCTTGAGAAAGCAGAACAGGAAGGGAAAAGAAGCCAACAAAAATAAAACATGCTTCTGCAAAACACTGCCTATGCAAGTTAGCATCAGCTACATGATCAATAGGTCACCATTATGTATGGTATTTACATCTGATCTGCATTACTGCACTGCTGTGCTGAAACGGCCAACAAGGCTCATATCAGCTAGCACTTTCTTCATTAAAACCTGCCTCCATATAAAATTTACCTTGATTTATGAGTTTGCATTCACTGCTGTACATTTGAATGTAACACTGCCAAACTTTCTACAGTGTTCACCTGCTGGTTGTAGAGCAGAGATATTTCAAGATGAAAACAAACTAAAGATGGTTGCAGAAGGCTTATTATTATCAAAGAATGGAAAATAATAGACTTGTGCATATGGCCAGCCTTCTGCTACCATCATGTCACTGTGTATTATCATTTTCTTTTACTGAAAAGTAGTCTACACACCCTCTATTTCCTTAATCGTGGATTTATTAACTCTTTCACACAGACACACACACAGACCTACACCTATTCTTTTGCTTTCATTACTTAAAAATGTTGAGAGGTTTTCTTGGTATCTGCTGAATAGAAACTAATTTGGGTTTAGAATCTGGAATTTCAGGTGTTTCCGCTTTCTTTCACAAATACACATATTAAATTCAGATAGGCCCATATCCAAGCTCAGTCCAACCCTCCTTTTCAGAAGGTGAATTTTAGCTTCTCCATCATTTGAATGTTAATTGTGTGGCATCACAATAAAACCACACATGCTCCTTGAAGGTATGAAAAACTCCCTCCCGACCCTTAAAAAAACCTGTCAGTTATTCCTAAATATAAACCTGGCTAATAACAAGTTCCATAAGTAATTACACAGCACAGAGCACACAGAGCCTTTCCTCTTACTTCACTAATGCCATATGCTTCAAGGGAACACTGAGTGGCAAATTTGTAGTATGAAATGAGAAATTTTCAGCTGAGAGTTTAGGAAAGGAGGGGCGATAGAGAAGGTGAGCAGAAGGAAATACTCAACAGGAATGGAGAAAAGGAGGCTTCACTTGATGAATAGATTTTACCCTTTCTGTAAATCTCTTTGCCTCATTCACCACTCTGAAGTGTATGACTTTGAGTTGTTCTCAGCAAGTAGCCCCTTGCTCCTAAACATTTAGCTTTGGTCTGTCCAATGACTGCAGATTTATGCACTTGAACTCTTTCACTTCCTAACATTCTATAAATAAGCCCCATCTGGTCTATCTCTCCTTGTGTCCAAGTCCCTTCTCTCCCCAACCTAAGTCATACAGTCTCAGTTAGCTAATGCCTCCCTTTAAATAAACCAGACTTTTCAAAAGTTGATCTAATGCCTAAGCTCTTTATGTCCCTCGAAAGAAGACTAACAGCTGCTCACTGTTACTATACACTAGATCAAGTATTCGGAGATGGATCTATCAAAGAGGTCACCTCCCTCCTGACACTACATTAACTAATCTGCTGCTATTTTAAACTTTGCTTAGCTTTGTTATTACTTCTACTTCACTGCACCACTTGACATAGACATAGTGCATTTCATAACCCATTTACCCAATTGATCAAGATCATTCTGTGAACAACCTCATCCTTCTAAGTTTTAACCATTCTGCCTATTTTAGCATCATCTGATAACACATGATAGCACAGTATAAATCATGAAGAAAATGTTAACACAAATCCAACCCTCTAACTACCTGCTTTTGGCCAGAAAAATAAATTTGTCTATTTTCTTCATTGTTTGTTATATAAGAAACAAGAGAATACTCTTGCTCATTTCTTTATTCCTGCAAGTCTTTTTAATCTGGGTCTTCCTATTGACTTTGCCACAGCAACTCTCATAACTGAAAGGATTACTCTCATAGTTTGATGCTTCCAGGATCAAGTCCCTGTTCTTTACCTGTCTTAATAATTTATTACCAAACCTGTATATGCAGAGTGTGTAGAATAATACATCCCGTGAAACTTCGTTAAAAGTCTCTGAAAATCCCGATATGTCTGCTGCTTCTCTCCTATCTAGATCAATATTTATTTAATTTAAAAAAAGGAATCCAATTTGCTTGACATGATTTACTTTCCGCAAATCTATGCTGACTTGCATTATGATGCTGGACTCTTATTAAACTGTATGCAACTGTAGCCTTATGCTTGCTAAAAAACGTGGTTTTGAGACTGCATTTATAGGCAGCAGGATCCTCTGAGAGGCTGCAATGCCCAGCAAGGAATTTACCACATTCTTATTACCATACTGGTCAGTTACTTTCCAGCTCAAACTGTTTTCCTTTAAAACAGCAAAACAACATTGACCCTTCTCAAATTATTTGATGCAAGCTCTTATTTCGGATGTGCATTCACACTGCAAATCATAGCCATGTATGAGGAGTTGTCCTGTGCCCAGCATTAAACAATTCCTACGTAGAAACAGTCCTCAACACCCAGGGAGTTTAGACCGTGGCAGTGGTCCCACCACTGATCTTATTGTTGGGTCTCAGTGAGAAGCTGGGCCAGACCAGCAGAGGCAGACAATCAAAATGTCAACAGCACATAGCTGTACGAAGGAACAAGCAGCTGCAGGGCTTCCTTCTGGCTCGTGTTCATGTCCCAAAAAATGCTCCACACTGTTCAAGTGACCCTAGGCAGGCTGTTCCTCCTGTGGTGACATGAAGCCCCTCCACCCATGCCACTGCTCACTGCTCTGATCCCATGCTTCACCAGGAGACTGATGCTCAAATACAACCAAGTGCTGCTGTCTCAGGGTATTGTCTGCAGCACCCTGGGTCCTATCTGCTCTGATAATGGGCAGTGCTCACTTTAGCAAGCCGACATGCCAACAACACATGCCACTTCAGCACTCATCTCCTAAGGCTTCAGCTCCCTACTTTGCTACTGTCACTGAATTCTGCACAGCTGCCTGGGTAAAGTTCTGTCCAGTACTGATAGAGGAGGCAGAACCCTCTCTGTTTTCTCATTCACTCCAATTTGGCAGTTACCAAAGAATTTCCAAAATCTCATCCTACCAATGCACATTTTCCCAGTTATTTGTGCAATGAAGTTTCCATTTTTATTCTTCCTCCCCTCCATTTCCTCTTACCATGCACTAACAATGCACTGAACTGAGCTCTTACTGATTTTTTAGAGGACAATTTGTATACATTCAATAGTCAGAATGGGCTGGAGTATCTTGGTATGTACTTGCCAGACTGGCATTCATCAGGACTGTGAAACAGAACAAAATCCCACTGCAGTAATGAGGCTTTTTAACCCCTTTGTGACAGCACAGCTAAACGCCCTTTCAACCCCATGTATAATGCCATCAGCTGGGCACAGAAACACAGACCTACCCAGTTCCAACCATGACATGAATACAGAATTTATTTAGGCACTATCAAGCTGTTTGTGGTATTTCTCCTCAAGTACCCTACCTTGAACTCCATAGGGGTGTACTTCTCATTCTTGGGGGTTGTGTTGCCCTTGTAATGGAGATGGTTGGGAGTGGTTGGGTGGATAACAGTGGACTCCTGGGACTGCCTCTGGCAGCGCTGGCAGTACACGTAAATCACAAACGTTAAGAGGCTGGAGCCGAAGAAACAGGAGACCCCAGTGGCAATCAGATGGATGAGACTAAAACCTGCAAGGGAAATGACAAGAGACGCTATTTTTAAAGAACAGCCCTTTTCCCTCCCCTGACAAGACCACAGGTGCAAATCAGAGCAGTGACATCTCGAGATCAACATTAATAAGCTGTTGAAGCCACAGTCTTACGTTCTAACATAAACTGACATAATCTCCCTGCAAATCGGTCTCCCCACTGCAGCTCTGCCTTGTGCAGTTTAACAGGTTCATGCATTGTTTTCTCAGAGCTCCCTCCCTGTCCCTCCTCTCTCCCCTCTATTGATATTGAAACTAAACATTATGTTAAGCTGACAGCTAAAGAAATGAGCCATATAAACAATGCACATTAATGGATTCCAAAGCATGTGCGTGTCATGGAAATAAGGGGATAAAAATGCTCAGTGTTTCTCTGAAGGGGAAGGAAGGGAGGGGAAGGTCCTTTTTGTCGGCTGCCCAAAATGCCTGTGGGACTGTGTGGGGGGTGGGGGGAGATACACATTCCTCCCCCTTGTAATCCAAGTGTGCTCAGCATTCTTGCTTATTCATGGGATGGCATTGCCTTGGCCGTGTCTGCACTACCTCTGGTGTCTGCACTACCTCTGAGGTGTACTTGTACTGCTAACGCTGAAACAGGGGTCCTCCGGAGAACAGGAAAGATAAGGTGGACAAAGGAAAGAGGGGCAGTGCTTGAAAAACACTTCTTTGTTGGCTTTCTCCACAAGTTGCAGAGATAGGAAATCAGTTGCAGGCAGGTGCTGGCGGGGTAGTTACAGGGCAAATACTTCAAACACAAAAGCTTTTGGACCATAAAAGCCTCCTGCAGAGATCACTTCACGCACGATTGCAACAGCACCCTTACAAGGCCAGCACTGACCACTGGAAGGAGCTGTAGCTGGGCATCCCACACACTGGGAAGTACCTAACTCGCAGCTCTGGCTGGTGGGGGGAAGGCAAAGTCAAACAGCACTCCTCATTCCTCCCTCACCACACTGAGGCTCACACCCCACAGTAAAACCCACCACCAACAGATCTCCAGGGACAACAGAACCAACAGTAGCGAGCCTTAGAGCCACCAAGTTATCAAAGCAACCAGAGGCAATATGGGATGGCAAAACTTTATAACCCAGTTGTGTTTTGCTTTGCGCAGGGGGGACTATAAGAAAAAGAATCAGCTATTTAACTACAAATGCTTCTGCCTTTCCTCTGCCTTTGCTCTGTCATCTTTCAAACAGGAATGACAGAGGCCTCAGAGCCCGAGGGGACCCTCTGACTGCTGGCCCCAGGGCAGCAGTCCCAGGGGTCAGTCACATCGCCTCAGTGGCGACTGCAGCGGTAAATTTCCCGTAATACTTAAAAAGCCAATTCATTTGGACAGACTGCTGTGTTGACTTGACTGTGTGCAGAGAAATGGGACTACTCAGAGAGTGGCTTTAAATGAGGCTCATTCTTAGTCTGATCACGGTGTGCAGTTTTTTGGTGCCATCTTACATTTTAAGTGATATGCTTTTCAAATAGCAGATTCTGCCCATTAGTCAATGGCTCTCATCTAATCTTTAGTTAAAAAATATCCTCCTGATTTTAAAAAGAACAAAACCAATAGAGTTCTACAGCGAAGTAATGCACTTCAATCGTAATTACAGCTAGGAACATACAGAATTTATTAGACTGATGAGCTGCATTTATTTTTCAAACCACATTATAAAATTCCATTGCAAGATTACCATTTTCTATTGTATTTTGGATGATAGTCCAAAAAAACCCAGCAGAAATATTATAATTCCCTACTAAATGTCACAAGACTTTTTCAAAAATACATTTCCTTTCTAAAATCCTCTGCCTGCTTTGCATCACTCACGAGACCTAGAACACAGAATATGCAATTGTGTTCAGTAAAGCCACATGACGCGCTGCCACATTTTCCTCCTGTCCAGCTTTGCTTATATTGCAGTGAATGTTTCATTTCACTGCCACATTTGCAAGTCACAACATAAAGCTCTCTTAGGTTTCACTCTCACCTTTGAAACACCCATCTGATTTTTCAAATGAATTTTGGCTGTATCTTAAGGGGAAGAAAAACAAATTATTTTGTTTGCAGCATGTGAGTCCCCAGGGGGGAAGCTTTCTGGTTCATCACTTTGAAAATATGGATTTTCTGAGATGCATCAACAGAATATCTATTGATTGGTCTCTTTGCCAAATATTGTAGAACACTACATTAATAAATAATATTAGCTATGGCAAAATGTAGATAGCAACAGCAAATACAGTGGTGGTGGAAAAAGAAGGAAATGTGGGTACAGTGCATAACAGCAGAGTGCAAGCCATAGCAAGAGGTCCTGGAATAGAAGCAGAACCATTGTACCCTCTGAGGGAGGAGTGACGCAGGAAACCAAATGTTACATTGCAGGGGCTGAAATCTTAATTCCATTGATTGCCCTCAGTTGCAAACTGAGAAGCCACATTTCCATGTCACAGGTGGCATGCCTGTTTTTGCTATGATCTCCACAGGGAGAAGAGATTTTGGCAGCCTGAAGATCATCTAGATTTCAGGAAAGCAGGGATGTGATGCTAGCAGGAATTGGCATGGCCATTAGTGTGAAACTAGCATTTTAAAACGTTAAAGGACCCTGCCATTTTCTTCAGTGTGCATTTTTATCATAGGGGCTCCCAGGGCAGTGGAAAAGTGACACTAATGACTGGATCTTTCCAAGTTACATGCAGAAAGGAGACACAGTTTTTGTGAGAGGTGAGAACTTGAATGAAAGGAAGTGCTTGGAGGACAAGAATAAACCTCTAAACTCATCCTGTATCAGCAAAGGATCTGTCTAAGAGGGCCTGTTCACTGAAATCTTTATAGATTATTTAAAAACACCTGCCTCCAAACAGCTGGAGGCTAACAGCAGTGAATGGGGAATAACCCTTCCTTCCATCTGAACCATCTACCCTGGAGGTAGAGAGACACAAGCAATTGCTCTCTGGTAATTAATGACCCTCAGTGGCCAACCCAAACTTCCAAATAAATAAAAATCTTGGAACTGACAAGTGGACATGCGATACATTCTTCCAGTCTGACTCAGACAGCAAGACTCCAGTGGAATTAAGGCTATCAGTGGGATATGAGCTGTATAGATTAATGGTTTGGTTGATACTGCACAGGGAGAAAAGAAGTCAGGTTAAGATAAAAATAAGATATATAGTCAGTGGTACCCTACCTCCACAGTTCGTGCTCTCATCGATGCTGGAGGCTGGCAGGATCACTAAACAAAGAAAAGAAGGTTGGAGAAAGTTGTCATTTTACCATCCCTTTACTTCTTCAAGTAATTAAACCCTCTGTGCTCCAGACACGAGAAGGTGCTCATATGTTCTGCAGCAAGCTGAGAGTCTCTCTAAATTGAATTATAAGCTCATGGTTTGAAATACACACAACAAAACCTCCCTAAAGATCTTACAATTCCAGTACTGTTACCTGATCACTCTTTAGTTTCTTCAATTTAGGGAAAAGATGGTAGCTGAGAAAACCATGAAAAAGAATACCATTGCCTAGAGATCTCAGATTTTTAAGTCAGTGCATTGTAACCCAAAAACAGAACATGTGGAAAGGTATTATTCAGTTTAGACCCATATCAGATATTTGCCTGAGAGATTCAATTTCCAGAAAATACATGGTGGGATACGGTGGTGACCATCTGTCCATCAACAGTGTTGCTCTGTTAGACCCTGGATTAATCTCCCACCTTCACACCCCAATTTTCTCCATCTGCCTCACCTTAATTCTTCGCTCTTTTGGGATACTTTTTTGATACCTGAAATCAAGGACCTTCTGTTGCCTGTATGCATACTGAGAACAGAGACAATTTTTATAACCCAGCCTAAGACAAACTATACAAGGTTAAAAGCTTCAATTCAGGTGAAGCAATACTAGTTATTTGTTACAGATCAAGGTAATTCTGTTTAAAAGAAATATTAAGCTGCTTAAGGGAATGCCATTTACCCTGTGCCTGCCACATGGGAATTTATAACGTTTGTTTGCTTGTTTTTCTAGAAGCATCCAAGCCCAATTTATAATAGAGAAAATCTCAGCCTAGTTTGACAGTCCAGGCACGAGCTGCTCTTCTGAACTGGCCCACCCTCTCCTCCTGGACGACACGGTACATACCAGGAATTTCATTATACAGGCAATCCTGGTACTGAGTGCTGTTTCCGACGCACTGGGAAGAGTCCGGGCTGTGCACCTCGCAGTAGCGGCTGCGGTACTGGATGCCCTCTTCATTACACAGGCTCCACTCCGACCACTCTGACCAGCCACCTGAAGTCCAGGGTTAGGACAACACATACACAGCATTACCAAGAAGGAAAAAGATGCTCTGTAGATACCAGACTTCTCCCACGCTGAAGGATCCTAGATCCTGACCTGGGCCTCTCTCACACATCTAATCCAGGAGTCCTTAGTGGATTTAATTTTCTCAGTGCAAGCATCACACTCTACTTGTCAGGTTGCAGCTCTCTTAATATGGACTAAACCAACCCTTGGCGAAGCACTGCACAGAACCATGTTGTCTTAAAAGCTCCTCGATCAGCTCTCTGGTTAAAGACATACCAGAAGCAGGGTGGAGCAATGTCGCACCAGGACCTCCAAGTTTTGATGTGGCCTTCCAGGGATACCTCAAGAAGCCATCACAAATTAGAGCACTAACAGAGTTTTGCTGAGGTTCCTAAGGGCAGGAGTCAGCCTGCACTGGATCAGAAATACATGAAAGTAGTTCAGGGGTGGCACAGATCTAAACTCTATTCTCTGAGTTGTAGCACATGCTGATCTGCTGTCTGTGAAACAAAAAGGCAGGATTCCCTTCCCTTCAGCAACTGTACAGATTGCTGCCTCATGACCCCTTTTGTTTGTCATGTCAGCTTCCACATTGAAGAACCAAGCTCCTGCTTTTTCAATTATTTGAAAGGGATCAACCATTAGCAAGATTTTGCTTGACCGGCACCAGAATGCCAGAGCAAGGGCCAGTGAACAGGCAAAGAAAAAGGGGATGCATTGCAGTTATTGCTAGGCTGTCTCCTTTTTCCCTGGCTCAACAGACATCGACTGAATGGCAAAAAAGCGCATAACTGGGGGTGTTTCTGGTTTGTTTTATAACATTTTGCAGTTGTGCCTTGCTCCCACCACCATGGAATCCAGCTGGA
The DNA here is from genome assembly GCA_013397815.1 of Aleadryas rufinucha. Classification (NCBI taxonomy): domain Eukaryota; kingdom Metazoa; phylum Chordata; class Aves; order Passeriformes; genus Aleadryas; species Aleadryas rufinucha. Next base: position 754,620 of record VZTH01013936.1, on the reverse strand, counting down.
GCAGGGATGAGAAGTGACTACCTTGGCAGGGGTGCGTATTGCAGAGGGCCTCCTCGGTGTGCAGCCCGATGCAGATGTCCTCCCCGCTGGACGGCGCTGGGTTGGTGCAGGTCCGCGTGCGCTGGTAGTGCCCACCCCCACAGGTGGCTGAGCAGTGAGACCAGGGGGTCCAGCAAGACCACGAGCCTTTCACTGGAGGACATTGAAAAGCAAGCACAGACAGGTAGAGGCCATTGGTTACTTCTCTCACTGTGACAAAGCTGGAGAGCCCCAGTGTCTCACCTTCCACATCCACCCTGCCCACACTAGCTAGCAGTTTCCTGCACCCCTGGACATTTGGGCCTGACAACAAGAATTTCACATGAAGAGAGGGTACAAATCCACTGTCCTCTGTGGATGCAGAATGCATCTATGCAGAAAGACTCTGCATCATAAAGTGCCAAAAATAGAAACTATTCTTTGCTGTAGTCATTAATGTTCACTGAAATATTCTACTCCATTCTATTCTTTTCCTTTTTATAAAACAGCATCTCTATTATTATTATTATTACTACCACTACTACTACTACTACTATATTGTCTCCTGAAACTTCGTAGCAACAGCAAATTTACTTGGGAAAAAAAGCACTGTAGCTTCTAAGTGGAGCTTATATGGGATCTTTCTGTGGGAGGCCCAAGTCCTCTAGTCCCAGCCTTCAGGAAACAGAAATTCAGAGGCTTTATTTATTGACCCTGCTCACTGCATGGGCATTGGACTAGGTGACCTTTAAAGGTCCTTTCCAACCCTAACCACTCTATGGTCTAAGCATAACTCCATAAGAGATAAATAATAAAACTAGGGAGGGACTTAAGATCCCTGAATCCCACACCCCCCACCCACTATACTGCCTGGTTTGCAGGTCCACATGCCATTAATTCAGAAGATAATAACCTGATGACTTAGAGCGAAATAAACCCAGGATTTGTGTATACACATTGAGTGAGGCAGGGAAGGAGGGAGACACAGAGAAATAGTAATCATGCACTCAGAACAGATTGTAAAACATCAGAGTGTCCAAGGGGAGAAAACAGCACAGAAAAAGGGCACAGACATTAGTGAAAAGCCACTGAGAGCTTCCAAAATAGTACTAATAGCTGCCTTTATAGTGCTAGAATTATTTCCTTTTTATAGGCCATAGAGTGCAATATTTGACACTCCTGCTATGCTCTTGCTGCACATTCTGATCATATCTACATTTGAATTTTATCTTTGTATTGAATTTTAGAATCATAATAGTACTACTATAATAGAGCATTTTCAAGTGTAGGCCACAAACTGCATTGCCAGAGGTAGATAATTGCTGGAACTGCAAAGAGGCAAGGTAATTTGTGTAAGATCACTTAAATTTAGTTTAGACAGTTATTACAGAGCAAGGAGAAGGATAAGTGAGAGAATACAGTAGTCAATGGTCTATTACTACTATTCTGGACCAGGACTGCAACATAAACATGAGGACAAACTCGAAAACCAGGAAACCAGGCAAGAATACTCCCTGCTGGCTGTGCAGGAAATGGTAACTGATGTCAAGAGTAGATGCCCATCGCAAGAACAATACGTAAGCAGGAGAGGGGGAAGAAACAAATGTTCACAAGAAGAACCGCCACATCAAGCATCTCTATACAGTATTAAGCCACATTTATTAAGCCTGCCTCTTCATCAGGGAGCAGATGCACCATGATGCCCTCCACTGGATGGAGCATCAAACCTTCCTGAAGCCAAGGATTGCTACAAGCCACCATGCTACTTCCTCGAGAGGATGTGGCTGTGTTACCCTCTGAGCCGAGGTAAAAGCTAAGTCAGCACTAAAGATCACATATGTGGGTCATTACAATAGCTTTAAAAAAATAAGGAAAAGTCCCCCAAATTTAAAAAAAAAAAAAAGCAGCTTAGAAATACTGATTTTCGTTGATGTTGTTGCTCTACCATTAAGATTTGGGAAAACACCTCTGAATTTCATGCAGGAAGCTGATCATGGTTACCTGGGCAGGGGTGAGGATTGCAGTCTTGGTACTCCATCGCTGACCCCACACAGGGCAAGCCACCATTTTTGGGTTCAGGGTTTGTGCATGTTCTCTTCCTGATCCTGAAGCCCAGCTCACAGTCCCTGGAACAGGAAGACCAGGCCCCCCAAAAGGACCAGCCCCCATTGATAATCCGTGCAGAGGTCTTACCAGTCTTGAGGAGGTCATCAACAAGAGCTTCAAAGAAAACAAACAGTACACCATAAGATCAAAGATTAATCAGTTGTTGGGCTTTTAAAAAGGGATTCAGCTCGTGAATAAAATCAGGATCTATGTGCCCTGCAGAACAGTTTCTGTTGAAAGCCCTTGGCAAGACTTTTTTTCCCCCAGAGCTACAGCTAAGCTAGACAGAAAAAGAAATTTGTACCCATACAAACTGAGTCTGCTGATAACCTTGATAAACGACCACCCTGGGCAGCAAATTGTGGCAGTCCAGGCTCTGCCCTCAAGATGCTGCCTTGCATCACAGCAGTGCTGCAGGGAACAACCTGAAAGACAGTGCACAAGGGGAGCTCCAGGGAGAAAAAAAAGACACACTGTCCTGAGAACTGCTCTTCTCTTCTTCACACCCTCATTACTCACCTGTTGTCTTTGGGGCAGCCTGGCAGGGGCAAGAACAAATCTACACGCTGCCATAAGCACAGAGCTCACAATTGTATATCTATGTCACAGGGCTCTCCCCATCGCTGCCACTCCGCAGTGACACCAGTTGTACATGTCAGCACTACTGCAGACACAGTCTTGTTCTGAGAGGATCCCCCTTCCACCACCACACCCTGGCCTGCCCCATGGTCCCTAAGAGCTGGCAGGACATACAGTCAGTGTCACACACTGCGGAGCCATCGTTGGGGCAGAACCGACTCTCGGTTTTCTTCCTCCCGAACTGCAGCTCGTGGGGGTCCGACAGCTGGGCCCGGCACGTGTAGCGGAAGCGCTGCTCCTGGCGGGCACCGTTCTGGGTGATGTTGACAGGCATCCAAGGGGTCCAGGGTGTGTTCCTGCGCACCTCCGGGCAGCTCTCGGGGTTGCAGGTTTTATATTCCTGCCAAGAAGGAAAATCACTTCCTGCTTACTTATTAAACAGAAGCAGCCTAACTGGCAGAGGTTTATTTACACTTCAGGAAATAAGGGGGTACCCTCTGGATCTAAAACAATCCTCATCCACCTTATCTGACCTCACAGGCACAAATCAGTGCTGGGCATGGCACAAAATGTGGTGACTATGGAGGCAGTGGTGATGCACAGCTTCAGGTGGACCTCAAGGGTAAACTGTGCTTGCTATTTTTATGTCTCCCTCAGGTTTCTGTTTCTTTGCCGACTCAAAGTCCTGTGGGGCTTCAACAGCTTGGTTCATTATGGGCAGGAGAATAATTCAGGCAATACATAATAATAACAGCAAACAAGTTTTCTGCTCTGACCCTGAGATGCTGTTGTCAGGTCAGCCTAGAGGAGCCCCAAGAGGACAAAATGTCAGTAAGGTTTATTCCTTGAAAGTTTATTATTTTATTTTTAATATGGGTTTAGAGTAGATCTTTTCACAGCTATTTTTGTTTGGCTGGCTTTTCAAACTCTCTAGTGAAGGTTATGAACCATTTGCCATCCTTGGTCTGGAGCAGCCATTGAGCACAGACAGCATTCTGACTGGCTGGGAATGGGGGGATTTGGGGGTTTTACAATTCTCATCACTGGTGGGAGGAATTCCAGTGACAAACATTTGTGTTCTTGATTTAAAACAACTAAATAAACAACTCTTTTCTGGCAGAGGGGAAGAAATATAATGCTTCAGGACTTCATGATTCTAGTGTAAATGCCAAACAGCTTGTGAAGAAAGGGGAGGTTCCAGATCAAGTCTGCTTACACTGAAAGGAAACCCCACAACCAATTAAAATGGCTGCATGAAACAGCTGCTGGAACAGGAAAGGGGAAGTAAAGAGAGCAGATGGGATGTCGGACCTGTTGTTTATTCAAGTATGACAGTGCAACTCATTTCTGATGTGTGTGGCCTCCTTGACTCAACAGGATCATCCTTGGGAGTGGGACAGAAGAAAAGAACATTTACAGAGCTTTCAGGTAAAGGACTTCATATCAGCCTACAGAGGCCTAGGGAAGTACTCTGTACACCAGTCTATCCCTAAATCTGCCACCCCTCTGCTTCCAAGTTCATTTCAGGCATCCTCTGCAGCGAAAGCTGAGGACAGCATTTTCTTCTTGCTTGAGAAATAAAACCATGATGGAGAGAGGAGCTAAATACCCTGTTCCTCTATGCTACTGTCAATAGGTGCCCCTCATACCATGTCAATAAACAATACATACCACAGCACAGCCTGGACATGTGTTTCCATTTTCACAGGACCTCTGCCTTGAATGAATCCCTCCACCACAATTCACGCTACATTTATTCCAAGGTCCCCATGAAGACCAAAAAATCGGTAATGGACATGGACTGTTCTCATTACAGAATCTGAAAGAAGAAAGTGCATTGCTCAAAAAACTCCACGTCAGCACATCCGAGGGACAAAACAGTGCGGGACGCAAGACTGCACACTGCATTTGGGCACAACTGATGCATGCACAGAGAGCCAGCAGAGACTGACACAATGTCAGATTAGCAATATTCCTGTCCATGGAGAGAAATGTAGCCCTTGTACCAAATGGGAGTGCTTAATCAGGCTGAGCTCGGTGAGACAGTTGGAGTAAACGGTTGAGATCAGGTTTTCTCAAGTGCTCTGTCTCAAAACTTTTCCACAAACACTGAGTCCACAAAACAGCTCATAAACTGAAGCCCAAGTGTCACAAAGAGAGAGAGTGGATAGTAAATATTCTAAATGGGATGATTGGTGGGAGGACAACTCAACCGTGATCTGTCACTAATGGCAGGTGCTAAACACCTGACAATCTTCTCTTCACACAACCTGGCTTTTACTGCTGCCTTGACCCTAAGAAACTGGAGTTTGCAACCAGATGCTATATGCATCTAAAAGCAGGCCCTAAGTGAATGTTATTTCATGTTCTGTGTCAAAAGTAACTGTAACTTTGTTCAGCTTTTTAATCAATATTGTTCTCAAATTTAATCACACTGAACTGCAATTGACTCAGAGGTAGTCTTTAAACCCAAAAAGGACCATTGTGAATGGACACAAATCAAACGTTAAAATGTCTTGAAACAAGGAAGTTAAATGAATTGCTCTTTTTATTCCGAGAAATGCAGAGACATATGTCTTAGTGACCACTCAAGGGACAAGTAATAGCCTATTGCCAAGTAGAGGTGGCCTTTAATGAAATGTCAGGCCTGGAAAGAAGTTAGGACACCTTGAAGCATGTGTTTCATGAGGGGCCAAGCTTGAAGAAGCATAATATTGCAGATCGCTCTGTAGGTTCAGAAAGTATTAGGTTTTAGTAATTTTGGATGAAATTTTTGTACTTTAGAGGGGAAAAAAGATGTTTTTCTGATGCCATGCCCTGCAAAAACTCAAGCCTGAATTTGTTAATTAAGCTGTATTTTGCCTTGAACTGCTTTTGGAGGATAGCACAAGTAATAGAGACTTGGGAATGGCGCAACTGGCAGTGAAAGCTGCACATACTCAGCTGCCACTCCAGGGATGGATCAGAATAGCGTAACTGTGCCTGTAAACTCTACAGTGCCAACAGCAGGCACAGCTTCTCTGTTTGGGGAGGAGGTCAGCCCTCTGTGTGGGATAGGAATACTTGTGAAGGTCTGAAGGGTCCTGCTTGGGAGTGAGGGCAGCTCTGAAGTGTCTGATGTCCACAGGCTCACTGAAAGAGAGTGTCCTTTTTACAAGAGGCTTGTAAAAAGCCGCATCTCTCCCAGGCTCTGGGACTGCTTCCACTTTGTGCATTGAGCCCAACAGCCTCAATCTACATTCCCAGCCACCATTTCCAGCTGCCAACACTACAACCACAGAAATGAACACACACCAGCATGGACAACTCTTACCTTTCTTCCCTGCTCTGTCCAACGCAGACCCTGCCCCCGTACCGTGGAGCAGGATTGCTGCAGGATCGCTGCCGGACCTGGAAGCCAATCCCGCAGGAGGTGCTGCATGGGGCCCAGGAAGACCACGGTGTCCAAGCGCCATTTCTAACAAAGAGGGTAAAAGACAACAGAGTGTGGGGGAAGTGTTGAACTCATGGGAGAATAGATTATTCATTTCAACCAGACTTTGTATCAGGGGAGTTTTTTCAAAGGGAGTTTTGAAAGTGCTTAGCAGCGGCCTAACTTTCCTCTTTTTGAAGTCTCTAAGAATTGGAAAGGAAGAGAATGAAGCCAATGTAGAATGATTTTGAAAATGTCTCCCAGGGTTTGCTGGGCAATAGTATGGTTAGTGTAACTTTCATTGACTATTCCCCCATCATCTTCCCCATGTCTCATAACCCTGCTCTTCTGACCCAATGGCTGATCCCAGAGTTGGATGTCCTGAACTCTTCTGCACAAAGAGTTCAGGTTTTGAGGATCATGAATGCCAGTTGTGCCAAAGGATGTAAAAAACCTACCCTCTGCTAATTCAGGAGGTACTGATGCTTTAAATCTCTTACAGCAACACCACTGCCAGCTCCCATGTTTTTATCACAAACCTCATAATATTTTGTGTTTTCCTAAAGCCTTCAGCATTGAATCCTATTAAGTGGAAATCTCAAATTTCATTAAAAATAACAATAATTGCTTCTAGCTTTCATGGCCACCTGCAGACGTCACTGTAGTGTGACCTTAAATCTGTAAGAACCACAGGCAATTAAGAGCTCAGAGGCAGGATCGAGTTTCATGGTTTAATGAGTGATCACATCTCTGCTGAACAGTGGTAACACAGCCTGAAGCCAGTGTGATGTAAAACCCCCTAGTTTACACCTCAGCACTGGAGATGTTGGCAAAGCTCCTGTGAGAGGCTGAGCACGTGCAGGCAGCTCCTGCCACGCTGCTGTGTGAGGTGCCTCAAACGTGTGCTTACACAGAAGCCAACATTTTCATCTTTAAAATCTTGCATCTATTAAAGCTCAACTTCCTCTGATTTGGCAGCACTGGACCTTGAAGCAGGAGAGGAGGAACCATATCTCATCTCTTCTGTGCTGCAGGTTTCATTTCATATGGAGCCAGTGGTAATGCTGTGTCTTATAAAACTGCCTAATCTTGACACTTCAGTGCCTTAAGCCAAAAAACATCTTTTCTGGGGTGTGGTTTTTTATAAAGAAAAATCTTTCTAAAAAGTCTAGTCAAAAAACAACTCAGGTGCTCTCTGACTCTTGAAAGCTAAGCTTGAAAACAGATGTTAATTTTCAAAGCATTTACTGAACTAATAACACTGCTGGCAAGAAATATTTTCTGGCATAGCACCAATCAGGGCAGAGGATGAAAGTTAAAACCCACATTGCCCTTCACAGTTTTTGTATTTTTTATCAACTCTTGCCTGTTCTTGGCAGCTTTATTTCAGAACCTTGTTAGATCTTTCCTCCCTCCTCTTCTTGTTCTCTCATCCCTCTCCCTTCCCCTCTCCCACCCCAAACAAGGTCAAAGAACAAGAAATTCACTCATATAAAAATCCTACTATTCCATATTATTCTGCTGTGTTTTAAACCACCTACTACCTCCCGACTCTTTAACCCAAATGAAAGATTATATGTAAAATCATGAAAAGAAAAATATCAAATGCAAGATTGCTGTTACTGCTGCAAAAAGGGCAAGTAATTTCTACTAAAGAAATCCTCAAAAACCCAACAGTTCTCAACATCTATTTGTGTTTCAGGATTTTTAGCAGAAATAAAGACACCTTCCACTTTCAGATCTCCAGCTTTCTCATAGAACTCATCTTTAAACATCCTACTCCCTCTTTGCAGAAAGAAATCTCAATGCCATATGAAGTCAATTAAAGGAAATTTGAGGGCTGAAGCGGATGTAGGATGACCAGATGTCCCTATTTTTCAAACCATGCCGTTTTGTTATGTCTTAAGATTGAATAATCTGTTTTTCATCCCCTTCTTAGAAGCTGTTCCTGCCTCTTTTACCAGCAGAGCAGTGCTGAGAAACCCATCCCACTGGCATGTTTTCCATTTGCCACTGACAGAAAAAGCCTGCCTGGGGAAGGCTTTGCTCAGCCCACGGTGGCAGCACAGGGGCAGGAATGACTGCACACCTTTTGGGCAGCACAGCCCATAACTGAAAGGAGAGATGCCAATTAAAACATGAACACTGCTGAATTTTTGGTGCCAAGACCAGCACTGATCTCCAGGGATGAGTCAAGAGGCAGCTGTCCTTAATGGAATGAATGTTTATGGAGAAGATAAAGTAGATAAAAACTGTATTGACCCAATATTTAGCAAAATCCTGGTTGCCCCCACCCTGGTTAAATAGTGTTTACACTATTGCATCGTCTTCCCTTGAGTCATGACATGATGTAGTCTGAGGGTGGTGGGGTACCACAGACACAAACACCATGGCTGTGTTTGGGCACCCCACAGGAGGACATTTAGCTTCCATACTGCCAAAGCTGAGCTCCAGGCTTCCGTGGGCAGGCAGCACTTGGGCACAAGCTGAGCTGCCTGTGCTGTTCCAGCGCCGTCCCAGAGCCGCCTCCCGAGTCTGCTCGCTGCCAGAGGATGATGTGCTGCTCTCACCTGCCCAGCAGACAGGCTGTGCTGCAGACAGGTCACAGACTTGCAGAACAAGGCAAACAAGCCTTGCCTGGAGCTAGGCTCAGCCCTGTCCTTACAAGAGTTGCTCTGAAGGAGCTCTGCTTGTTTTTGGCAATGCGGCCTTGGAACCTAAACTCTGAAAAGTTATGAGCTTACTGATATTTTTAGTCTGCTGTTCAGCTGGCTGACAACTACCTCTGCCTTACTCACCTCCTCCTGAGGGGTCACTACTCACTGTACAGCTGAGGGAAACCAAGGCACAGCATAGTGTACAGTAATTTGGGGTGCTCATCTTCCAAGAGCCTTGGCTGAGGGCCCTTTGCTCAGAGCCCTTGGGTTTTTTCCTTTTACACTGACTTCAAGCTGGACCTCACACACCTCACTTTCGCTGGGATACAATGACATGGTCACAAGGAAGGAGCTAAGCTGTGGACAGACACCACTCTTGTTCCCTTAAGAAGCACAAAGACGTTGAGGTACCTTGAACAATTTGCAACCTCAATCCTGGCCCCTTCACAGCTGCGACCTCCACAGCGAGGACGAGGGCTGTCACATGAACGTGACCTACACATACAGGAGCCTGTGCTGTCCCCATCCGAATGCTCACACAGTTGCCATGGGGACCAAGGCCCCAGTCTTCCATTTGTTGTCAGGTTTTTCACCTAATTTTAAGAGGGGAAAAAAAGTCATTAATAGCAAGTTTACATTTCTGGAGACAGGCCCACAATAGAAATGCCAAACAAAGCTGCCGGGGGGATTAGGATGCATCTTAGGTGGGAGCTGTCTGTGCTTGCGAGCAGGATTCAAAACAGAGGGTTGTTTTCAGACAATGCCACATCAATATTTACCCTCCAAATTCCACGCCGCATACCTAACATGTGCACACAGGCACCGAGCCGACCCAGCCAGCACCACACCAGGAGCAAGCATCCATCTGCCACACCACACAACCACCACACTCCCTGTTCCACACTGCACAGCTTCAGCCTTTCAAGCAACACCACAGCCAGTACTGACTGACCCCACTCCATCATGTTGCAGCCTCTGCAGGGCTTCCTGCAGACTATTTTCCAAGTTAGTGTTCATATAACCTCAGTGACCAGCTGAGGCTGGGGCTTCACTGAGTTTGGCCCTGTCCAAACATGCACTAAGAACTGTCTCCCTTTCTAAACTGAGCCATACCCTAAATGGCCACGTGGATGAAGAACAAAAAGTGAAGGAGATGATGATGACTAGCATTAATGCTGAGGATCACATAGTCACCTAAAGAGCAAGAATTCATCTCAAGACAATTTATGGACCAGACCATGCTGCTATCTGTCCCCTCTGCCCTTTGCTTCATGCCTGCACAGCCCTGAACAGGCTGGGACTTGACAGCATCCTGCACACTGTAATGAAGGAAAAATACAGTAGTCCTGGCAGACCAAGAGCACAAGAAACAGAACTATTTCAGGGCTGGTGATGACCCTCCAGTAGACAGGGTGTCAGAGCTTGCTCTCCTGTGCCCTGTTTTAACCAGTCCTACTAGGGGAGCCCTAAGCTGAGGGCTGGGGGACCAGGTTGCTGAGCCCCTTTCCCCCAAGTCTGTCTGGAGAGGATGTGTGCTACCTGCTTCTCCTGGGATCACTCCTGGCCACCACTGCCTTCTTGTTCCCACTCCACCACTACTGCAAAATCCTCCAGCCCAAAACCATGTCTTGAAAGCTGCCCTGAACACCCCTGCCCTGGCATCCCCTCTGCTACCTGTTGAGGAACACGAGGCAGAAAGGGCTTGGTGCTGGCCGTGCCTGTGTACAGCTACTCCCTTGTTACAGCACAGCACCATGATGCACTTCTGCCCTGGTGGCTCCCTCCATGCTCCGCACCCCATGCCCCACCCCAAAGTGCCAGGCCTTGCAGGCGGATGGCACAGATGGTGTCTGCCTGCAAGTGGCTCATGCCTGTGGGGTCACTCATGTGGTGGTGGGATGCTCAGCAGCTTTGGTAAAACCACTGGTGAAGGCAACACTGGATTTGGCCTCGGTGTCACACGCAACGAAGGGTGAAGGAAGGAAGAGGCTGGGGTCCTGGCAAACAGCCTGGGCCCCAAATCTGAGCCAGCTACCCTGACAACCCCACTGTGCCATGCTTCACTGAGCTCTGCTGCCAGCAAGATCAGTCCCCTGGGCTGCCCTAGGGAGGGAATGATTGTCCCTGCTTTACAGACAAGTACACTGACGCATGGAGGGGCTGTGAGGCTGCTCAGGAGCTATGCAGGGAGCCAACCACATCCATGGGAAGAATGCTTTCCACACTCATTCTCTGAAACATGCTGCTCTGTGCTTATTCTCCAAGACTGGCACTATGTTAAACACTCAGGATGTACCTCTGGTGGGTTGTCATCTTCCCCTCTTACCCATCTACAGCAGCATCAAAAATATGCAGCAGTGGCATGGAAGTAATTTAGATCTGCTACTGCGCTTGTCAGGATGCAGCCGGGGGTTTCAGGCATCTGCTGTAAGCCTTTGTTTGCAATAGATTATCATGTAGTTGTAAAAATTTGCTCTGGGCTGCAGGTTACAAGGCAAGATGCCCACAGAGGAGATCCCTGAGCTTTGTTGTTGTTGTTGAATTTGCTATTTTAAACATTGTTTAAAAATCAATACAGTTGTGTTTCTAAAAGTTGGAGGGGGGGAGTCAAAAGAAGTACTTTGAGATATTTAATACTAGATTTTTATGTCCTTTTTCCTCCTGCCTTACAAAAGTCATAATCCAAGTATTGGATCATTTCTATTCATTTTTCAGCCAGAAAGCCTTGCTGATTCCAGCAGGGAGTTCTGTTCAGAAATCAATGGTATGATATGGCCCGTGGCATCAATTTAAAAAAAAAGCTGACAAATAATTATTGGCTCATAAGTGATACTGGGAAACAACCCAAAAATTAAACAAATAAGCAACCACAACCAAAATGCTGAGATTTATAAACATGTCATACTGTGAGTGTGGGAAGTTTTTATACTTAAGAAATTACATATGGGTTATTATTCCATCTTTAAATTCACAAAAATATCTTCAAAAGAGCAAACTTGGGAAGTGGGATAAAACCTCATATGCATTGATCTTTTTCAGGAATACCCTTACAAGGCAAATCCTTTGAAGCCCACACAGTGCCCATCAGACAGAGAGGACATCTTTAAAAACACATCTGATCAAATGTCCTTCTCTCACCTGACAATATTACCAGTTCTGGAATTCTTGTCTTTTATAAACTGCCATACTCACACCAAAGGCCTCATCTTTTTCTTTCTTCCTTGTAGGATCTAAGGGCTCAAGTGCAGGATCTAAAAATTCAGACTGACCACTCCTAATCCCTGCTACCAGGATATTTTCCATGTTTATTCTGATATTACAGGTAAGACTGGAAGCATTCCTTGTTCTTTCAAGCCATCTATTCCTTATCTTAGGTTTCAGATATCAAAAGCGTATAATTTTGCCAAGCTTTAATTACTCAATCTGGATGTTTCCATGTTAGCTGTTTGAAGAAAGCTGAAAATTCTTGCAAAGTTTCAGTGAAACTACTTAAACCATTTATAAAATCAAATCTAGCAAAAAAGACTATCCATAAGTAGCAATATTTCCTTGAAACAAACTAGTGCTCAGAGCAAGGAACTGAAATTTATGTCCTTGTAACGTCTCTTTACAATTCCCATGAAAAGCCATTCAAAACTGTCCAGGGTATAAAATCCTTGGGACATGGGAAAAATTCTCAGTTTTCAGAGATTCATTGATTTTGATCCCAGCACCCAAAGTCTTTTCTGTGCACTGGACATGCTTCAGTGTGGGCCAGAGCAGGATTACCCTGGGCACTGCAGCTCTGAGCAGCTGAGTCCACGTGAATTGACAGCAGGGTACAAGACACCCAAAACCAGAGTGGGGAAACTGCCACTGATTAGCAAGAAAATGAGGTAGCATGGAACAGATGCAATATGACTAAGATAGGGGTTTGCTGGAAACACAGAGTGGGACTGGGATGAAAACCTGGAAGGAAGATCATTGTTTGGCTCAGAATAAGGAGGACGGTACACTTTATTGCAAATGCTCAATTCCTGACTTGCCAACCACCCTCAACGGTGACACCATGAGCTTGGCTAATAGTTTGTTAGCTAAAGCTAAAGTTCCTTTCCTGCTGGTGGCTCATGTTGGCATCAGCAAGATATCACAAAATAGGATGAGTATGTTTTTCTAAAAATCAAAGTGCACCTCACTCTCTTCTCCCAAGAAAGCGATCCTGTATCAGGACTCCCTGATAAAGCATGGGCACATACATGGAAGAGCAGTTTAGTTTGTGGAATTTGTGTGCTACCATTTCTTAATGTTAAAATGGTTGAAACTGCAACCTCAGTAATGAACCTTTAGGAGATTCTGGATGTTATCTAGTAATAACATATTAACCATTACCCAATGTATTATGTTAACACTACATGGTTAAGCCTCTATCTAAAGTCCCTTAATATTAAAGCTGGAGAGTGGGAATCTGTGGCACAATGTAGTGCTGTACAAAGATGTTCAGACTAGCTCTGAACAAGCCTGTTTGCACAAGAGCAGCAGTCAAGTTGTGTTAGTGTTGTGGTTGACTCACACAAATGCCTGGCCCATGTAGGATATAATTCAATAATATGCCAGTTCTGGCTTTAAAAGTTGCTGAATGCCAGTCTCTCAGCTGTGCCAGGACATCTGTTTGTGGGCTAGGCTGCAGAAGAACTCACTGACATTATCTGGGTTAGGAAAAGTTTATTTGGGAGGAGTGCTTTTAATCTACACCATTTCACACTTGACTGTGATCTCACATACAGCTGTACCAGCACAGCTGAGCGCCTGGTGCTCAGCCCAGAAAAGTGGGGTGGGAAAAGCCAGGACTTATGACAGTAACTCATCCAACTAAACTCACAGATAGGTCTTTTGCAGGAGTGAAGTTTGGCATTGGGTCATTGCTTTCCCCTCCCTTTTCAGTGCTCATCTGCACATGCTGTTCTAGATCCTTGCTTCTGTTGACCATGACCTTTGTCCTGCACTGAATACAGGGAAATACTTGGATATTGCTGATGTAGGTGCTTAAATGAGCCATCCCACTCCACACCAGTGTGAATTCATTCCAGTGAGTGGCAGAGGTGAAAGAAAAAGAAAGCACTTGCATGTGGATTTTAAACAGCTTGGCAGCCTGTCAGTCAAAGAGCACAAGGCTGATATATGTAACAGAATAGGAGCATCTACACAGAAAATAATCTACAATGGAATGCTAAAACAAATGTAAAACTAGCACCCCAAGAACAGCCAAAGCTCCTGAATATTCTGTGCTAAATTTTTATGACCTTGAAACAATGATCTGGAGTAGTTTGCTCCCTAGTGTGCACCACAGCAGACATGTTCAAACTAGAGGATTAACACCTCACACACCTATCAACGGACACAGGCATTAAGCAGGACGAGATAACAGCATGGGCAATCAAGAAGCACTGCATCCCAGTTCAACACAGGAGGGTTATAAACACACAAGCCTCTGAATCCAGCAGTGAAAAACTTAAGCCTGCCAAGCTGAGGATGGATTGAAGTAATGACTAATATTTCCTGGGAAAATATCTGAGGAGTAAGGAAGATAAGGGGAATAAACATCCCGGCACCTCCAGAAAGAAATAGCATACTGAAGATATAACCCATCCAGTCCTCTCTCCCTATCTACTGGACTTAGCAGTATGAACATGCTAATTGACATTAGATAATAACAATGAACATTAATGACAAATTCTCCCCCACCCCAATTTATTTAACAAGACTGGTTTTTCCTCCCCAGCCAGCTTAGGTACAGTTCAAGCAGCAGGAATTATACTCGGCCAGACAGCTTCTGGGGATCACAGCCAGGAACTGGATATTGTTGTCAGAGAAGGGTGGGTGGCTGGGAAGGGAGCTGGAGAGTCAACTCAAACTGATTCAAGCAGAGACACTTCTTTTCTATATGCATCTCTTGGAGACGAGGGCCAGGAAGAAAAGCCATATCCTTGCAATATGTAGATTTGGTCTCTGGTCTGCTGGAGTCAGATTAGAACCCAATATTTTCCTTCTCACACCCCCTCTCTCAGTTACACTCTCCCCTTCCCTTGATTTCTCTAGTACACACTGTATGTTTTTGTTCCCTTTGTAAACCACACATGCAGTAATTTTGGTGCTGCTGCCTAGATGGTTCTTCCTGCCAGTGTAACACTTTTCACCAGTGTTGTCTCCTGGGCCCAGCTCAGGGATCCAAGAGGAAAATTAACTGACTGCTGCCCCAGGCTGCTGTAGCTGGCTATTCTGATTCCCCAACTTGGGGTGAAGCCAAGAAAATGGTGCAGACAGTGGAGTAGCCCTCCTGAGCAAGCTCAAGTTTCAGCTGGGGCTTACATGGTTCTCAGCAATAAGTCAGCAGCATGATCCATTCTTTTTCACCCAAGGCATGGGTGGGCATGAGGAAGACTGAATGGTTGCTTTAGGATCCCTCTTTTGGAGGACACAAATACATTTGGGGTCTCCGTGTTTTAAAAAAGAAGCTGTGCACAGATATTAGTGTGTGCCACTGCTTTTACAACAGTCCTTTTCAGGCTGCCACACACTCATCCTCCCTTCTCTCTTCTCCACATCAGTATATATAAAGTATTTCCACTCCTTCCACTTACTGGGCACTCAGTAATATTTTGAGTCCAGAGGCTCATGTTGGAGCTGTCCTCAATGGTGGTGCATCGCTTCTGCTTGCTATCCCAGCCGCAGTAAGGGTCTCTGGCTCCCAGGCATTCCCTGCATGTGCAAAGACAAAAGATTAAAGCCCTTTAAGACTGTCTAGCTCTAAAGACACATATTCAAGTATAGTCCTCGTATATGACAGCTGTCAACCGCACCGAGGCTCAGCAGAAGAAACAATTTCTTCTAAGCAGAGGTTTACCTGCTTGGAAGGGGAAAAAAAATGAATAGAAGGGTGATAGGACACCAAGCAAATATCACTCATAGAAGCTGTAGATTAAAAATCAATTCACTCCTCTCCAAGGCCTAGGGAAAGAAAATGACTTTACAAATTTTAGTCAAAGAACACTTGTCATTGAGATATCTTTGTGGCCCCATGTAATCACACAGCAGGCCAAATCTCACACAAAGCAACCTCTGTGACTATGTTTTCTGACACTTGTGTCCATCCAAAGGGGTTAGACAAGCAGAATTAGCCAATGGACTGGTAATAAAGGCTTTCTATTAGCCTTGGCCTTTGCTGGAACAATGGTTTCATTTATAATTCCAGCATCAAGATGTCAGTTTGGAAAAGTCACAGCAGAACATTATTTCTAAGCTTTTGGCTGCTTTGAACACTGCCGTATTCATTTTCCTCCTGAATCCATATTTACAGGCTAAGTGTGTGTTCCCAACATGTGAGCTGCTAAAGAAAAATAACTAGGGCTACTACTGCCACTAAACAGAGAAGATCAGTCACAGAAGTAGTCTGTACCAATAAAATTCAGCTGTACTGGTTGTTCCCATGAGTTGCTTTCAAATTGTTCATTTTCATGGAGAAAACATAAAGGTACAAGCCACATCATGCATGTATTAGTGAAAGACAAAGAGAGGACTAAACCCAAAAACATTCACAACACTATTTTTAATCCCTATGATCCATTTCTTCTATCACACAAAAGGCTGATAAGATCTTTCAGAAAGTCCCAAATGACTTGAAAACTGCCAATTAGACAGCAGCAAGGGACCAAGGAGAAAGATTCAGTTCAAGAAGCTAAACAGGAGAGTAATAAAATGTATTCTAAGGCTAGGTATCAGTATGATTAATGAAACATCAAAAAAAAACCCCAAAACCTCAAATGCAATGAGATATGAACTGTTCCCTCCCAGAAATCTTTGAAATCCTATTAGCCTGTAATCAGCAGCAAATGAAAAAGCAAGTCCCTCACATACAGCTGAGAACACTCTATTAGTCTGTACTGACTCCACAGTGATTTGTCCCAAAGCAAACCCCAGATTGTTTTGATGTCTGGTACCCATTGCTTTATACATATCTATACACGGACACATTTATATTTTAATTATGAGTTCCCAGTTTGCTCTGCTCCTACATTTCCTCTGCTAAAGATTTCACACACACAGTTGTAAGGAACACAACTTCTTTTTCATGCTTTAGGAAGGTAGTTACAATGTCTGTCTCTACTCTATTTTTCCTTCAGTTGCTTCAGCACACCCAAGGAAAAGGCAAAGATGATTTTACCCCAGCCCCAGGCAACAGAACATCAAATATTTACTCAGAAAATGACTTGAGATGCTCAGTCCAAGGACCAGAAGGGACATGTGGTGCTTTGCTCGTTAGTTTGGCTAAGGACCCCTGTCCTGCTGTTTTGGCAACCTGCACCACCCTCACCCATGAAGTGGGGCTGCTGCCACATCCAGAGCTGCCTTTGCTGTCCAGCAGCCCCCTCAGCAAGGGCAGCACCCAGTTCAATACAGAGCAGACCATGGGGCATCTGCCCACACTCTTGACAACTTGGCACCTCAGGAGGAAACTGGGCAGTTTCTAATAAGAAGAAAAAGAGAAGCAGTGGGTGGGGGAGGAAGGCCCTGCTTTTCATCAGAGAGCCTTTTGGTCAGGCTTGCAGACCCTGACACCACACACACTATTGTTTCCAGTTGCATGAAGCCATTTCACTGGGCACCCAGCAAGCTGAGAAAGGTCATTGTAATTCATAACAGGGAAGGCTGTTGCAAGCATCACCCTATTATGATACACATTTTCTCTGAATTTAATTTATAGGAAAACATGTGCTGCATAAATTCAGGAAATAATCTCCATATGTTCTGTGCTGCAGCCCTCAGCCACTCCGCAGGCTGCAGCATATCCCAGTTAGGCACTGACCACTTTGCTGGCACTGCCATAATGTATGTCATGGAGCTAATGTGCTGCTCTTGGCCGGGAGCGGCCGGCTCTGGCTGCCTCACAGCGCACTCACTGAATCACAGCCTGTGCTCCCCTGCCACTGCCGCGACCCCCAGCTGACAGGCCATCGGTAACCGAGCTGCAGAGCCGCCATGATGGGCTCCGGGCAGTGCCCGGCACGGCACTTGTTGGCTGGGACCTGCAGCCAGCCCCATGCTCTGCATCCAGGGTGTAACGAGTTCCTACCCAGGCTGGGCTCTGCCGGGCTGTCAAAACATGCACTCTGTAATTTAACAACCATTGCAGCCCGGGACTTCTCCTCATCTCATGGCAGGCCCTCAAAACCATTAGAAATCTGAAAACAAAATAGCTATGCTGTCTGCCTCCCTTCAGGACTCAGAACACACTCATCTGCCTCAACTCTGGTGAGAAACCTATTATATCAGCTGACAGCAATACACATAGGGGTGAGGAGAAATGTATTTTCTTATACAAAATTTGCTCCATTTTTTCCTTTTTTTAAGCAGGAAAAGCATTACAATGTATGTAACGCAAGAAAATTACATTTCTGGCAAATACTTTCAGTGAACACTTCAAAAGCCACCCTAATTTATATCCTTACAGTATCTTTAGAATATACATATCCCTATTTATGTCATTAAAAGATAAAACTACATCAGCAAACACATACCAAAAGATAAATATATGCAAGCACACATGCATGCCCAAATCAAAATGCTTCAGAAGTACACTGCCATTCTTAGTAGATCAGGCACCATGGTGTGGAAAATGCAAAGATATTACAGCATTTCCCTGTGCTCAGAACACAAAATAAATTGAAATGTTTACGTGTAAATACCATTTTGTATTATGATACTGCTGAAAAATCTCACAGAGGCCACAGGGTCTGCAGTCTTGCAGGGCAGTATTGAAATACCGTGAAATAAGAGACAAAGAAGTTTACATACAACAATGAAATTCTGATGTTTCAAAGGCAATGGGACTTCTGCCACTGGCTCAGTTGCCCAGATTTTATATCGTACATAGAGGGAACATTTCACTTAAGTCTCCTCAGTAGCAGGCTGGGAATGCCTCGAGGAACTAATGACACACTATCCTGTTGTCTCTCACCACAATTCCCAGGGGCAGAGGGAAGCTATTATCCCAGAAGACTACCTGAGCATAGCAGGTTAACACTGACTCTCTTAATTCTAATGACTTAGTTAATTAAATCCTACAAAGTGGGATGCTTGTGAAAGTAAGATGATGATGATGATGATGATAATACCACATGGTCTGTGCCCCCAGTTTCCCTCTGGCCATCTACTAACCTCACATTCAGTGAGGACTTGGAACCTCCTGACAGGTGTCTAAGAGGCTGGATTTATTTTGATAGGGCATTACTATCAAAAGTGATTCATTTTAATTCATTGCCTCGCAATAAATGTCTTGTGTGAGGCATAAAGGCATACACTGAAAACGTTCAATTGAAAAACAATTCCATTTGTGTCTCCTATTCAAGGTGGTTTTTTTCCTCCAGTTCCTCATTCTCACTTACTAAGGTCATTTGCATGAAAATAAGATCTTGCTCATAAGAGCTCACCTGCTGCCTGCTGTTCGGGAGCTGTAAGCCTCCCTGTTGTTGGCTGTTGCAATCATTTCTACAGCAGTGATCTGGGATAACACAAAGGATTAAGACACTGCAAGAGGGGCACTATCCACAGCCCACTGAAGTCAATGGAAACTCTTAACTATGACTCAAAAGAGTTTTTATATGGTCTTTGACGCCTGGTGTGCCGAGCCTTCACTAATAGCATGTGCTGTGAAAAAGCTTCTGCTTCCAGTATGCTGATGCTGCCCAAGATCCCTTTTTTATAATGTCCAGAATGACATCTTCTTTCAGAATCTTCATTAAAGCTTAAACATCTGTATTTCAAAAGATTTTCATTCCCACTTTAATTTGCTCTGGGTCTACATAACTTCATCTTTTGGTCATTTTTCCCTGAGAGTTAAAACTTTAGACTGTATAATAAATGAATCATCAAATCAATGGAACCAGACCCAAGAGGTTAGGCTTTGACAGACCAAAGGAAAGAAAGAATTACTACAGCCTCTTCCCATTCTTACTATCAGACAGAAGACACATAAAAATGCCATTTTGTACCAAGAGCCACAAAACTCATTCGAAATATTCACAACGAAGAACTCGGCTCCTTTCATCTGCCAGGATGTGCTTACTCTCCCAGTTTTCATTTCCTCTCTTTCATTTAATTTTTTCTCACTCTTTTTTTATGACTAAAAGCAAATAGAAATGGAATGACAGGACATGATGATGTGCAGAGGCAGGGCTCTAGACCCAGAGGCTGAGAAGTTCCTTCTCAAACTGTGTTTGCTCACAAAATCCTGTCACTGCACCAGGACGCAGTTCTGCATTTTCTCTCATGAGTTTGGAACCTGCAGTGAAGGTCCCGTTTGTCAGGGAGACACAGGAGCTGTCACTGCACCTGGTCCTTTAGACCCCATGGGCATCACCAGTCTGTCCATCAGAGGCACATCCACTGGTGCAGTGCAAACATTTATAACCCTGATCCTGCAAAGAACATCAGTGCTCAGCATCTCAGGAGCGGGGGCAGCACAGGAGTGCCCCTTGCTCTTTTGTAGGATAAGACCTCAGAATTCCAATTCCGCACTGGTTTGTTGCACTCTTGGAATGGTTACCTGCAAGGGAACAGTCCTCTGCAAGCAATAAAGGGGTTTTAGCGGTGTAAGTTGCAAGCATGGGGCTGTGTTTGGCAGATAGGCATTTCCTGACAAGGTTAGCTTACTGTCCCATTGCTAGCAACCTGCAGAGGGGATGAACTAAACAAATAACCATATTAGCTTCCAGCCAACCAAATCATAATTACTGACAACCTCAACAGCCTGTGCAAGCAGACCTCTGTCTTCCCTAAAGCCAGATGGCATGAAAAGAGAAGAACGAGAATCAAAAGGATGTTTGTGGTTTAAGAAAATAAGATTAGAAAGGGGGAAAAAAAGCACCAGACCTTCAAACAATCTCTCTAATTTTGATACCTCTAAAAATTCAAACTGCAGAAATGAGTTGGTGATCTGTACAAATCCATTATCTTTCCCCCTGAGAAGAGAAGCCAAGTGGAACTGAGCTGCTTTAGTCAGACACTGGTCAAGTAGCAGCTTCATTTCTCAGTTGGTGAAGATAATATATTCCATGCCAGATGTTACTGCCCTTTCCTCAAGACCAGTAGAGATATACTTCATAAGGAATTCATAGGATTATTTGTGGAGCAGGGCCTTGCTTGGGAAGAGCATACTGCAGCTCACAGGTACCACCACTGTGATGGGTACAGTTGATGTTAATCTGGACAGACAAGGTTTGGTATTTTGGCATGTGATACTGGATGCAGAGGCAGAGAAGCTGGAGTGTTCATGTGTTATTTAGCACCCACATATGCTTAGCATCAGTGATTGCTGCTCTGCACATGATTTGTTTTGAATGCATAAATTAAAGCCATGGTGTAAAACAACCTCCAAAACGGAAGTCCATTTATGAGTCAAACACGTGTTACTTATTAAAAAAAAGCAGTGCACAGACAGAGGATTTTCACAGGCAGTTTCATCTCATTTTCTTTTCCACATCAGGGAGCTGGGCTTGCTAGAGTTCACCTTCTGGCCTACCATTTTCAATATCACTTTAATCGATTGCGGTTTATGGATTATGGCCTCGCACAAGCTACACAACTATTCAATTTCTTACTTTCTGACATCCCATTCCATCATCTTCTAGCAACAGTGACTTCTTTATTGGATAGGAATTTATTTTTATTTTTAAAGCTGTGAAATAAAACAACATTCCATTTATTCAAATATGAAGATTAATGCCATCTCTGATTAAATCTGGATTTATGTTTACATCAGTAAAACAGATTAGTAAAAAAAAGAAAAAAAAGAGTGTTCCTTCATGAACACTATTAGAAAATCTTGTCACTGTGCCAAACAACACTGACCTCTAATAAAAACAAAAGTACAGAGGGTCTCTGACTACCAGTGACAGGATCATTCATCCACAAGAAAACTCAGATACTATTAAAGTCCTAATGAAAGGAATAGCCAGAAGGAATTCCTCAATGTGGGGATGTTTGTCTGGGTTGCGCAGCACCACCGTTTCCAAGCCTCGGCAGGCTTTTGAGCCTTAAGAAAACATGCTCCCCAGGGCTGCCATATGGGAAGAGGCAGAGGGGACCAGACATCCTTTTGGAAAGGCAGCTTGGGCAAATCAGTGCACTCAAGTGTTACTCCCTGTCTCTGCCCTGTGTCAGTCAGTGTCTGGAGGCAGCTGTCAGAATAAGACATGCTCTGCTCCTGTGCTTCTGCTCTGTGGTTGCAGATCTGAGCCTTCTATGTGACCATGGCAAATTGCTGTCGTTTGGGGGTGTAGGTGGAGACAGGCAAAGGGTGGCTTAGGCAAGAGAAAATCCAGTGCAAGAGACACAGACAGGTGCTTTATGTAGCCTCTGCAAGATGCTGAGGATTTAAGAACACAAGTTACATTAAAATGGGAACTTAGGATGGGAAAGAAAATTGCAAAGGCAGAAAACTTAGAAAGCAGTGTGAACAATGATAAAGAAACCTGAAAATAGCCTACAGTTGTCACCTAGGCTGCACAAAGTAATCCATATTCAAGCAGCTCCTTTGTGAAAGTCGGATTTTGTTAAGCTCTGGGTAATTATTTTCTACTCAACAAGATGCAGATTCAACTAGATAGAGCCTTTGTAGATTAATGTATGTTGGAAAAGGCAAATAAATATTAGACCATTCATTACAGTCTGAGGATCAAACACATCTCCTTTCTAATGCAGGGCTGTTTTAACACTGTATAAGGGGCAAAACAGTCCTGCTACATATTCTCCAGTGCTTTTTCCCATGTAATTATAAAAACACCATCAAACAATGTCCATTCCTCTTTTTAACAAGAGAACATCACTTAAGGAAATGGATATTCTTGGAATCCAGCTTTACATCTTGCAGACTGGAGTGTTCCCATAGTTCTACAATACCTGGCTATTTCAACAGAAGACTGTACAATATTATATTTTTCTATAACACATACATATTTTATGTATTTATATGTACTAAAATTTAAACTTGAACCAGCAAAACCAAATTTGCTCTGGCTCCAGATACTTCCTGTTCCCCAAACAGGTGAAACAGCACATCTCCTGATAAAAAGTTAATGATGCATCTGTAGCAATACATTAATTCAGTATTAACATTGGACACATCTGTGTTTTACCCTGCAAATTCTGCCTGAAGCTTGAGACATGAAGAAAACCGGCCATAGCAGCAGTAAGACTGCAGTCCCTTTCATCAGGAGCCACGTTACTGAATGTGACCATTGCCTAGAATACAAATCTTATTACGTAATAGTAGCAAATGGCAAGAATTGACAGATGCAATGGATATCTGCCCTGGGGCTTGCTAGTAGCTTTAGTTATTAATCTTGTTTGTATAACAATAGCATCGATGTCATCCCAACATAACATATTCCAAGAAAACGACATGCTTTCCTGTCAGTTGCCACTGTGTTGAAAGTAATTTCACACAGCCCACCTAGCAGGCATCAGATGGTAATGACTTTTAGACAGCATTGATCTGAGTTGGCCTAAAGCCAACCTCCTAGAGGTAAAAAGATCCATACACTAAACTGTTCCTAAGTCATGTTGGCAGGATGCTTTAAAAATAGGGAGCAAACAAAAGCCCTGCCATGTTCAACCTATGTCCTCCCTCCTGGCAACCCAAAATGAATTGGCAACCTAGTCATGATAGTAAGGAGACAAAAGGAAGTGAGCCCTGAAATCAGCTGATTTTGTTTGGCTTTTTCTGAAGTGACCTTCATCTGTTTCAGCAATTGCGTAACTGTGGACTCCAGCTACTGTTAAATTCTCCTTCTGTTCACTCAGGGTCATTTACAGACTTCAGAACTAAAAGTGGGAGCCTAAAAGTGTACAGGCTGCTTAAAATTAACATAAAGCATGTCATTGGTTTGAGCACATAGCAGAAATGAGAAAAACTTTAATAATTCATCTTGTTGGGAGCAGAGCCCCTTCCTATTCTGTGCCCTGTCTCTTTTTCAGAGCCACACTCACCAGAAATCTCAGCACAGGCTTATTCCTCAAACTCAGCCTCTTGCTGGTTTCCCTGCTGGCCCTGCATTTCTCTCCTCACTGTTATTTGTGATTCCTTCATACTTAAATGCCATCTACAAAGTATGCTATTTTCTTTCTTCCATGCCATTAAAGATAATGTCAAATAAGGTGAAACTGAAAACCAATCTCTCTGGCATCTTACAGGAAACATGCCCCACCTCACTGCCTCACTGCTTACCCTTGTCTGCTTTTTATTTCCAGTTTCAGACACATCCCTTTCCCAGACCACTCAAGTGAAGCTCTTCGACTGCTATTCTGAAAGCCACGTTCCTTAGACCTTCCCATCCCTTCAAATCTTAAAAGTCCATATCCTGCAAACAGTATGGATGCACTTAACTTTACATATATAAACAGCTACATTAAAGAAAATGGGAGTAATTGCCTGCTACAGCAGATGCAAATGTGTTGTCAGGATAGAGAAAATGGTATAATTTTGTACTTCTATTTAAAGAACACAGATCCATTTCATCTACAAACTTCATTCTTTCCAAGAGCTTTAGTGATCATGGTTCTGTATGATATCTTCATTCTCTGTCAGTGGGAGTCTTGCTATTTTCTTAAATGCAACCAGAATGTCAAACCAGATGTTTAGTGATTTATTCTGATGTATTATTGGATACTGTGGATGACAAAACATTGGGCTGAGCACTCTCCTTTCTGCCTATGAAGTCTTCCAAAGCTTTTCAGCATTATTGGTGATACAATAATTAGCTAATTCTCTTAATTGTGGAGAGGCCATATCAGCCAGAACAGATGGAAATTAATGATTAAGCTTTATCACAACATTTTTGTAGTCTGTTACCTTTCCTTTTGCCTCTATTTTTAAACGGATATTCAATGTGCTGAATATTTTTTTAAACTCTCAGGGAGAAGATCTTCAAAACAAAATCTGGGCCAGATTTTCAACAGCCTCAGCTCAGAAAAAGGTGTTGGATTTTCAAGATCTTTGATGAACAATCTGGCCATCAGTGTTGTCTCAGCGATCTGCTGGATGCTGGGCTCCACTGAACAACAGTGTCTCTGTTGTTCCCTCTCCTACCTTTTAAAACATTTTTCTTTTTATCCAACAATAGTTCATTGTTTGTCCTTCAAGGAACTCTCACCATTCTGATTAAGAAGTCAGAGGATTTACAGCCCGTATGCAATTAAATACTTCCCCTAAACCAGCAAATTTTTAGATCTCTTCCCAGACTATGTTATTTCTCCAAACAAATTCCCCAATAATTTCACTCCTGAAATATGGCAGTCTTGTAATTCAGGTTTTACAATCCTACATTCAAGTGTTTCACTCCTTTGTTACAGAGCATTTTGCATCATATAAGGAGTAAAAAGAAAAAGAAGAACATACCTTTAAACTCCACAGCAATCCTCCATGTCATACTCCAACACCCTTAAAGGTGGACATGGTACATGCTTGGAGCTACAATTCCACTTTAGAGAGAGACAAAGAGGGCAGAAAACTCTCTGCTTCTTTAGTGCAGCTGCTGACCCTTTTCTTCCAAAAACTCCCTGGAGCCATTTCAGGAGTTACTCACCTATATATGTACTTAGTAGTCTGATCACTGGCCCAGAGCTATTTAGAGGTGAGCTGCGTTTCTCACACAGATACCAAGTCAGCAAATAAGAGTCCTTGTCAGCTGAGTCATTTCTGCCAGCTTTGCATTAAGTACATGGCTGGAGGGGATGTGAGACAGAATTTAGGCCAAGCAGGAGGGCAAAAATTCAGCACCACTCAACAGCAAACTCCCTGCAATGGGTCAACAAAACAGGCAAGAGTTCAGATAAGAGAGCATGTCATAGATGTGTGCAAGAGGGCCTGGCTCTGGAAGCGGGAGGATCCACACTGGCATGAAGGTAACCTGAGGTGGCACTGACACAAGCTGTGAGATGCCCACAGCATGGCAGGGAGAGGACAGGCAAGCCAAACTATCCCCAGAACCACAGTACATCCAAAACTGCAACTTGCATCATGTTAACTGCAAGTTTTATGCAGAAAAAAATTATGGAAGGAGGAAGAGGAAGGAATGAATATCAAGATAAAGTGCATTAAAATAAACTGCTCAGGACAGGGAGAGCAGAAGAGATGGGTATTCAAGAGACTGTCTGGTCTTATTTCCAAACATTTTCTTTTCCTCATTTAAATGTGTAATCAAAATCCTTGGCCCGCCTCAGGGTTTCCGTCTGCTCAGAGGCCCACAGTTCGGATGCTGCAAAGGGTCAACACAAAGAGATCGTAAAGTATTCCCTGTAACAACCAGCTTCATTTTCCTACCTGTCTCATTGCAATTCTAAAAATGCAGCCAGCATTTTGAAAAAATTACTAAACTATGCCTTACAGATACATGCCACCTGAAAATAACACTCCAGATCTGAGATCCTCAGCTCTCTGAAATTCAGATTTGGGACTTTGTTCAGGCACATTCTAAGGATACAGTGGTGTCAGTGATAAGGCTGCAGTACTGGTTCTTCAAATATTCCCCACCAAAGCTTGGGGGCAACTTGAGCTAAAAAATCGAAGCTCATTTGAAAATTGCAGGGAAGTAACACAGATTTCAAAGCCATGCAAAATTCAGCAGCAAGCACAGCCAAACTACCACCCAGCAAAGCAACCTTCAAAACATTCTGCATGTTCAAAGGGCCTGTACGTTTTGCTCGTGTTGGACATCTTCCTAAGAGTCTCCAGTGAGTGGGCAATGGCAGCACTCAAGAGAGCAGGAAGGACAAACGCCAGGAACACACACGCACAAGGCAAGGTCCCCGCAGCCAAGTGCAGCCTGTAAATTTGGGCAGCTGACATTACAGATGTCTTCCCGTTGCCCTGTTGCTAAGAGTGGCTGTTCTGAAAAGACAGATCGAGACAGGTCAGTGGGCACACACAAAACACTGCTCAGACACCCACTACATCAAGACATGGGGCTGAGTTACCGGTCACCATTTAAGAGATTAAATTGGTGCCGTGTCAATAAACAAACAGTAAAGGAGATGGCAGAAATCCTTATCCCTTTCCATCTCTTCTGTTTGCTGCTGTTTTTCCCTCTGCCCCAGTTCTGAGCCTTGGTACCAAGCCCCGAGGTTTTAAAGCAGCAGAGCAGCAAAGATCGCTGGTGGGGATCAATGCTAGGGTCAATTTTCTCTCGATACATGATTGCCTGTTCCAGGGAGGAGAGGGAAGGCAGGTTGAAGGCACGAGCTCTGTATGAGCAATCACAAACCCACATCAGCCCCCGGGGTGTAAAAGGCTGAAAAGTTTCCTGATAACAGAAGGCAGAGCCTACAACAAACAATGTGGTATTCCTGCCTGGGAGGCAGAAATTCTTTCCATCACCTCCAAGCTTCCAGATCCCCCCACCAAAACAATTACATTATAAAAACTGCTGAAACCAGAGCTTTTGAAGGAGGCCAGTCACGAAGTCACAGCACAACAAAAAAGTAAGCAGAGAGTGTTGTAGGGGTGGGAGCCCTTCTTCCCGTAGTGGCTGAATATTGGCGTGTATTAAACATAGACACAACAATAAGCAATAAATCACAGCCCCGGAGAAGTGCCAGGTGGAATGCACTGGAGGAAATTAAAATATCCTTCTTGATACTGTTCAGGATTGAAAGAAATACAAAGGAGGTCAAATTGACTTATCACCTACCTAGCCAGGCTGCTAAGGGGAGAAAGGGTTCCAACACTTGCAGCTGAAAAATTTGCAGTTGAATAATTTCCTAGCCAAAAAAAAAACCAACAGAAAAGCAACAATCCCCTCCCCGCTTAGCTTAAAATGTAATAATAATATCACAAACATCCTCTCAAACAAATAAATTATGGAATTCCTTGGCTTTCCTACATTTTCTTCTTTTTTCCTTCCTTTTTACAAATGCACAGTCCCTCACAAGACTCATCTACAGGGCAAAGGACCCTTTGCAATGTACACAAATACACTAAATGGTCAGCACCCAAATTCAGCAAATTCTGACCTCCCACATCACATCCCACCATGCTGTCAGGAGACCCTGTCTCGTGTACTTTGCTATTGCCCAGTGGCTGGTTTCTCTTCCTGATTTCTATCGTGAAAATAGTCAATGGAGGCAAACTTTAAGTCTCCCTGCCCTAAAGAACTGGGCTGTTTTCTTATTTCACTCAAAAGTGCCTCCAGAAAGTGTGTTTCAGAAAAAAACCAGCACTGGTACACAAACTTCCCAGTAATTTCAGCCAGGACTCAGTGCCACACAGTGCATAAAACTGAGGCTGCTTTTGGTCACCAGCAGCCAAAGGAACCTCTGTGAAGACAGATTTTTGTTTTGCTGGGATAAGCTTATACAAGTAGGGGAATGCTCTGCAGCCTCGAGGTCCTAAATATGGTGCTCCTGTGAGATACCCACCCGCCCGCTCTCCAGTCACTGCTTTTTTCTTGCTTGCCCCATTTTAAGGCAATTCAGCAAACCTCCACCATTTGAATTTTAATGGAAGTGTCATACAAAGTACTTGGGCAGGCTGAAAATAGGACAGCATCTATAAATTACTGGAAAGCTGAACTCAAGATTAGGAAAGGAAAGGAATAACTCATTTCTCTTGAAACTGGATCATATATATGTATACACACATAAATATTCTCAGACTGAGGCTATACAGGACAGCCTGAAGAGGACAGCTGTTATGCTCTACCTTTTAAAATCTCTGCTTTTAAGGGCTGAGGACTGGGTGGCATTTTCCAGCTGTGGTTTTCTCTTACTAAACACTTTTGTGTCCGTGTGATTGCATAAGCAGCTAAACCTTTAAACATTAAAAACGTCTGTGTCAAACTGCAGTAATGACCAAGTTATATTTTATGAAAGGGATAATTAAGAGGTTCAGTGAAAATAGAGAGCTGACACTTTTATATTTAGACATACATGGATTTAGTACAAGCTGATAGATAAACTCTACTTGTTGAAAATAAAATTATAGTGACATTTTCTATATCAGTTTTTTTGGCAAGAGAACAGGGACATCTTGCAGTAGGCCATGGAAGAGGGAATCCGTTTAGATGTTGCTAACAAAATCCTTCCCCTTGTCTAGCACAGAGGACATCGGTTTTACACAAAACTCTTACAGAGGAAAGCAAGGCAAAAGCATGAGAGGAGAAGGAAGAGTATTTTCAAGAGATGTAAACAACTAAATGCTTGCAGCACCCAATGAGATTATTTGAGCATCTGTCTCAGTTGCTATCACACTCTTTAACCTGTTTAAATGGAGAGGCACCATTTGGATGCAAAAATCTTCTACACTTCAGTGTGGGAGACTGCTCTGGAGCCAAGGCAGACAATTAGAAAAAGTAATTTTTCCTACTCCCTTTATAAGACACAATCAAGCCACAGAATCTATCCAGGTGTAAGAGGTGTCACACATAGCTGAGATGAGCTATTGATTTCCAAATGCAATAACAAGTTGCCACACAGCCCAGCCCTGCCTCTTCATATGTTTGAGAGGTGATCACTCAGATAAGCAAGGAAAGGCTGGCTGCAACCCAAATTCAGAAACCTTCAGCCATACTGCCAATAAGAACCACCACAAAAGCACATGGATTTAATAAAAGCAACACTGAAATATGAAGTTTCCAAAAAAAAAAAAAAAAAAAAAAAAGTAAATATTGTAAGCCCTTCCTTGGTAAACATATGATTAATTTTTGAGGAGGACTAATTAACATTTACCAAAAAAAATATATTGCTTATCCTCATTGCTCCTGTCCTGCATGTATCTATCAGGAGATGCACTTCATCAGTGTTTTTTGTCTCTTATTGATGAAACAATAAGCCTTCTAAACCAAATCAGACGAATATGTTACCCTGGTGTTTTTCTCTTTAACCTGAAGTGGGATATGTTAGAGCTGCAAATTTACTTACCCTTCTGTTCTGTACATGGAGCATCTCTCCAAAGGAATTTTTAGCACTCCATTATTTAAACCCACAAAGAGTGACCTGTCGCTGTGTAGGATTTGGAGACTCTTGATTGCTTCCTGTTGTCCATCAGGGAGGATCTGCATTTCCTCTAAATAACAACTCCTCAGACTCCTGTTAGTGGTAGAAAGGGCCTTCAGGATGGTGCCATACTCTAATAGAACAAGAAACAAGGCACAAGTAAATCTTGGAGGCAATGACTTCATTCCATACCTGCCTAAAGAGTGAAATATTAATGTCAACTTTACAGAGCTGGTTTAACCTAGTTCTGGGTCACCTGCTGCCCATGGTAGAGAGCTCCAGCTACATTGTTACAATCCTCAGCAGAAACCACCTGAGAATGCATTTTAATGGGAATTCAGAAAGATGAGAACCATCTGGACAGTGAGTACCTGGCAATATTTCCCAGTTGGAGCACTAAGGCAGAGGAGTCTGGTCCCATTACCAGTGAGTTACAGAGCAAGGTGACCCAGGATAGCAGCAATCATTTCTGGTGCCTTGAGTCTGTATTTCTATTGGTTTATGGAGCAGATCAGTGTGATTTGATGTCATGACAAATGACAACAGATGCAGCAGCCCTGCTGGAAATCTCTGAGGCCTCCATAATGACTGCATGGGTCACAGACCTAATTGATCCTCTTCCTGGAAGAAGCCAGCTTGACAGGAGGATGTTACAGCATGAGGAGTGCATACACAGAAACATACATGTTTGTACTCACGAGTGCTCTTACCTAAACAGTTTAGAGATCTGCTAAGCTGTGGGAGATTAATGCAGGGGGAAAGGGGGCAACCACACCATTTTGCATTGAAACCCCCAAGAGGTCCGTCAGCCCCGATTGTTCCTGAAACTTAATCTTTCTGTTCCAGTAACTTCTGCATTGGTGCCAAAGCTTAGCAATTTATGGTGGTGGGGTTGGCCACTGTGTCAAGTTTCGCTTTCACTTAGATATGAAACAAGACTGAAGTTTGGGCTCAGTTAGCCTCAGGACTGGGTTTGTGTGCAGGGCTGTCTCTGGGCAGGGCTGTCTCTACTGAAGCATTTCACAGGTTTAAACACTTCCAGCAGCTCTTACTCTTCAGTCTCCACTAACCAGGTCCAGAAAGCAAACAGGAGTAAGCAGTTAAGGTTATGGCACTGGACCTTTCTACACTAATGATATGAGGCAGGAAGTATGCCAGCTTTCTCTAAGGCTTTGTAGCTTGGACTCCTCATTTTAAATACCAAGATATCATATTGGCAGAACCATGTTGTATTTCCATTTAAGCACAATCTTATCATCATAATCAATGTTCATGGAGGTTCCCATACTGAGAGTGTTGCTAGAACATATAGATAATAAACCAAGATGATCACTTTTGAAATAAGTGGTGGTAAAAGTTAGATAAATTATGACACAGTCCTGAAGGTCCATTCTCCTAAACATGAGAATGAGGCAATGACTCTGCATTCAGATGTGAGATTAAATTAACACTTATGGAAGCAATCCATCTTATTCTAAAGTCAAAGCTTCTGCAATAGAGGATAACAACATTATACCCATGAGGCTGGCCATATGCTCTGATTAATCAAACTATTTAATTTAACCTCTATCATTAGTATGAATATGGGCTAAGACAACCATTTATAACACTTTGTCCTTCTTCAGCATATTTCATTTATCCAAGATATCTGTGCTTTTCAGAAGAGGCAACGTGTCCTGCTAATTAGAGAACAGAAGTCGAAATCAAGAGACTAAATCATACACTTAATTCTACCACTGGCTTGCTATGCTCCCACAAAAAAGCACTTGCCTCAGCTTCCCTATCTGCCTCAAACTTCAGTGCGTGCCCATTCCTGAAAGCACTGGGAGTCATACACCAGTAGGGATGTGGAAGTGAAAAGAGAGACGCAATTAAAACCCTGGACAAGCCTGGAGGTTATGCATTATTATTGCTTATTCAGAGGTGGGTCTGTCATGGCACTGAGAGGCAAATGACACACATGAAACTGCAGAGCATTCCAGTGACCTCTGCTCTTCCCCACTGTTATTTATTAGCCTGAGTAGTTGAAACATGCTTTTATAAGTGGGAGAAAAATGTTATTGTTCTTTTTAAACACAATGGAGATTTATAGTCTGATCACTTGGGACTCTGCCTCAAGTCCTCCATCCTGCTTTTAATTTACTCAGGCAAACAACTTCCATGTGGTTTTGTGCCAAAATCACATTGAATGGCAGTTGTGTAAGGACTTCACAACTGGGCTCCCAGGACTGCTAGGTCTACAAGCAAGCAGGAGGAACTGTTTGAAGCCCTAATGCTCTTACCTGTTCCAATATACATGACATGGTAGAGAGTATCCTTCCCCTGAACAATATCGACCACCAGTTTGGAAAATCGAATGCTGTCCTGAGTCACATATGGATCCACGGTCACTGGCTGCACCACATCATTCATCAGGAACAAGCGCTGTGCATCCTGCAGGACTCTCTCTGTCAGGTTCTCGTTTGGGCTGTCATCGTTCAGGGTCCCACACTAAATACAGAAGATTGAATTTCAGAAAATGCATCTTCTCCCCAGCCCAGCATGGAAACTCATGTCCTACTGATTTCCTGGGGAGGTGGGTCTATGTGAGGGTCACAGGATCAGGCACGTAGCCTGATCATAGGTCCTTAGCCTAGATTTGGCCTGTAGCCAACTCTTTGAAACTTTTCTCCTAGGTGGTCCACTGATGAGCAATGTGGAGTTTCATTCCCTTGTGATACCCTCGACCAGCACAGCAGAAGGGCAAAAGGCTTTAACAAACCATGGAGAAAAAGAAAGAATTAAAACTAGCCGTAGAAAGATTTAAAGGTAGCAGTGGAGGGAAAGTTTTTGTGGTGATAAATCCTTGAAGCACTTCAGACAATCTTCAGACTCTACCTGGCATCTCAGTCTGTACAATGAACAAAACCTGTAGTTTAAAAAACCTAAAAATGGACTGGTTTTGTATCAAAGAACCAAACTTGCCACACTGCTTTTCTTTGATGGGCTCCCCTCTGGACAGGCCCCCCCAGCTACATCTGAAGCAAGGCAGGTTAATCACGAGCTCCCCCCACCCCACACTCTTCTCTCCTGACAGCAAATGGCAGATCAAGCCATGACCACCCATCCTCCAGCACCAAGGGAGGCACTGAAACAGGACTCAATTCCCTTTTCCAGAGAGAAAAGGGTAGAAAAAAAGCTCATCTTGTGTCTTTTAAACAGTGTAAGTCCTACCAGGTGGACAGTGCATTTTAAGGCCTGAGTTTCCATGTTAGATTAATCTCTAGAACTCAATTATTTTCAAAAGTCAGTGTTAGTTTTTTGGTCTGTGTCAGTAGCCGGAGCTGGATCTCACTCTTCCTCACAACATCATTCATGGAGGGCAGAAAATTTATTCCTCCAAAAGGCAGTGGGGTGACTGGTTATTTATCTTCCCAGGACCATGGGAGACAGTGGTACAACTAAATCTTGCCAAGTCCCATACTCAGTCTGTGAACAACTTCCCTACTCACTAAGTGAAACTCACACTTGAGCAATTCCACTAGAAAAAAATCCCCCACATTTCTTTTTCTTCATTTTGGGTCCAGGTGTTTGGGCTTTCCTTGAAGAAAAGTCAGAATAGTGAGAATTAGGATGTTGATTTACAGCAGCTGAGCTGCAGTGTACAGATTTCCCGTGTGCACACCCTCGATACGCATCACAGCAACTCTTGTTGGTATCACTGCTTTTCCTGGCTGCACCACGCAGCCCGTCTCTTACTTCGTGCTAAAATGAAGGGATTTAACACACGTTCACACAGCAAATATGGATTCCAATGGCTGGTGTACTAAGCCTTACAATATTCTAGAGGTTGTGTGAACTAGGAGAGCACAGTTATATTAATTCTCACCACCTATGAATATGGTCACTTTTTAATCAATTTAAGCATCTTCCTGAATAGCCAGACTAAGGAAATATCAGTGGGTTTTTTATGTGTCCTCAGGTGGGTTTTAATACTTTTTTTCTATTGCAATGGTCTTTTTTTAGTCCATGACTCATCCCACATTCCAAAGAGTTTTTAGATCTCTCTCTCTTGTGGTATCCTGTACTCCTTCTGGTTCACACCACTGTCTTCCTTTGGATGCATTTCTCCTCATTCACTTTCCTTTCTAGAGCATCACCTAAAAGGAGCCCCAGTGGCAGGAATGCCATTGTTGGTTTTGTTTCCTGTTCTCAGCAAGTCACAGATAATCCTTTTGGTCTATTGGCAGCTCATGTGCTGACATAGCATCCCGCTGGTTTGGTTTAATGTTGTTTTGTTCTAATTTCCTGATTATCTGCACTGTCCTGATCCTCTGCATCCTTCAGTATTTCTCCTTCCTCTCTGCAAGAAAAAAAAATTCTGGCATGCTTCCCTCATCTTTCTTTGTGAACACTGAGGCAAAAAAAAAAATTAATGTTTTTGCAATATCTGCCTCTTCTGTCACTAGATTACCCTTGTCATCTCCTGAAGGCTCTGCACTGACCTCTTGTTCCTTCTGTACTTGAAAAACATTTTAATCTCTTCTTGCAATCTTCCTTTTGTCTAGCACATACCTCTTTCTCCTTTCCTTATTTTCCTCTGACCCTTTTCTTTCATCTTGCTGCTGCAATCTTTACACTCCACATTTTATCTCATACTTTTCACTACATGGAAATGCTTTCCAAAGTCCTTTACTATTCCTTCTGGGTTAGCCCAGCAAGGGACAGAAAGTCCTCGATTCTCAGTTTGCCTTAAACTTCCCTTTAAACTCAAAACCCCCCCAAGAACATAATCAACAACAACATCAACAAAAACCTGTCTATATTTGGCATGGCTGGACCTTCAGCAAGGCTTTGTTTCTTGGTCTTGAGTGCACCAAGCTGAGAGGGTGATCAAGAGGCCAAGCCTGTCCCACCTTGGATGGGCAGGAGCCATCAGTCAGGTGCCAAGAGGGAGTTCATGAGGAGAAATCAAGTTCTTAAGCAGAAAGAAAAGGCTGTCCATGCCTGCAGCAGAGACCTGCCTCCCATCTGCTCTTGCTGTGATTTCAGGCGACTGTAGAGTTCTTTTTGGAAGGTCCCTGACATCACCAGTTTGAAGGCAGATGGCACTTGCAGGCAGCCTCAGCACATTTGCCATAATAAAGGAGAGCCAGATTCAGACAATCGGGCTGAAAGGATGTGCCATGGGGAAGCAAGGACATGAAGACAAGTCCATCCTCCCTAGAACTCCCCAGGAGGGAAGGGGCTGAGCTGTAAAATGGGCTCATGCTTCAGAAGACTGAGGTTTGCCAGGGCTGTCACACACACTCTGCACCACAGTGACTGGATCTGGTGATAAAGCCACTGAAGTTGTTTTTTAATTTTCAATATTGCTTTAACTGATAATCCTGGAAAGTTGCTCATTCATAAACTCAAAGATTTTTAAAAGGAGAAGGAACCTCTGTGACAATCCTCATATCTCCCCTTCCACCAGTTACTGTGGCAACAAGTCCACGGCTTCTGGCTGAGCTACCATGTGTTAGAAAGTCATCCATCTTCCACTGAAGCACTGGTTGCCTTAGGGGCCCTATCAAGTGATGGAAAATTCATCACTTCCTTACAGAGTCACAGTGGTTAATTACCTTTCTTGTTTAAAAAATATAGGTTGTCTCCATTCTAGTTTGACTTTGTCCAGCTTCAGCTTTCAGTCCTTCCCAGTTTTAGTAGAGACATGTCTTATGTCCTCTTGCGAGAATCACATCCTCAGAGTACACGTGCCAGTGATAAGTGCAACACAGATTTAAATTATTCATCATTATAAAAACCCAGAACATTCATATTATTCCTTAAACCATTCAATTTTTGCCATGAATTCTGGCAAGGAGTTCCAGAGACTAAAACACTCATAAATGTGGAGAAATACAATTTATCTGTACCGTGGGTCCACCTGGAAAAATGAGCCCCACACAAATCAGCCCGCTGAAGTGACAGAAAGTAAAAGGGACTGCAGTAAACTGAAGGGCAACAGCAGTACCTGGAAATTCGGGATGGGGTTTAACGTTGGCAGCCAGGCTGATCTTGGGTTTTCTTGGTAACGGAAAGGGCCATTAAACGCCTGAGTAATGGCACTCAGATTGAAGGCACACACTGCTGAGGCAGCTATGCTGTTTCTGGAAAAGGGGAGGGGAAAAAAATCAATTTAATCATTAGAACATTGACATTTTCATCATAACAGACATCAAACTCCACTCAAATAAAATACATGTTAATTTCTAGGTAGATGTACAGTGATACCAATCTCACAGGGAGTAAAAATAAATAAATAAATAAACTGTAAAATGCAGATGACTTGCATGACAATTTTGAGAATGAATTTTAAGTTTGGTTTTAAAATGTCAGCGATTTAAGGGCCATGGAAGCAGTTCTGACAAGAAAGGTGAATACAGTTTAATTTGTATGGATTATTTGTGTCTGATTTTATTTATTTGTTTTTTAACAACCCATCTACCTTTACTGATTACAAACAACCTAATTTTTAATATTTTGGTGTTTCTCAAGGTGAAATTCTGTTTCTACAAGTTCCTGAAATCTTCAGCTATAAAATATATCACCTAATATTATATATATATATGTACGTGCAGTGGAAGGGAAAAGGTGACAGTGACAAACCAGCAGGTTCTGACAGCAGCTCAGCATGCAAAAGGTCTTGCTAATTAATGAAAACCTCTGTTTTCAATGACCACAGTTCACTTCTGTGTGTCCCAGCTGGGAACAGGACCTGTCTGGGGCAGACTGTTCATGCACACTCAGCCAGGGGAGGCACAGCGAGGGAGATGCTGCTGTAGGAAGGACTCTTTGGAAACGAATTTGTTTTAGGGATGCTCTGCTGCCCCATCAGACTGCTCACAAATCAGGTGGCCTTTGCTGTTCCTTTTCAGTCCTGGAGGACCCATTTCTGCAGGGTCCTGAGCCAGCTCATCTCCTCCTGCCTCAAGAGGGTTGGAGGGCACTTCCTAGATAGTGACCTCAACAAAACTGACCCAGAGGGACATTTGATAAGTGATGACCTGGATTTCAAACCTGCTCCCAACTCTCCCCTTTCCCCGTTTGTTTGGTTGGGTTTTTTTGGTTGGTTTTTTTTTTTTTTTTTTTTTTTTTTTTTATTTTTTTTTTTTTTTTGTTTTTTNTTTTTTTTTTTTTTAGGAAAACTGCAAGGTTTAGAGAAAAAGATATAAAAATAAAACTAAAAATAGGGCCAGTGAGAGACTGATTTGTCACGGTGCCTTTTAAATAACCCAAGCCCTGCTGTATGTATCTTTCTGCTAATTAAAGCAATTTGAATTCCCTGAAAAGAGCACATTTTTTTTTAACTAAACCAATAATTACACTCTCTTGCACACACAAAAAAAGCGCCTTTCTTCACCATTTCAGGCTGGAAAGCAGAAGAACAGATTCTTTCACAGCATATTTCTTCCTAGCAATACAACATCAGGAAGAACTTCCTGCTTTGCCTTCCCATTCTCTGCTCCCCCCTGCCCCTTCCATCCCCACAATGATGGAGTAGCTCACTTTGAATGTGTCAAAGCAACACCAGGCAAACCTTTCTCCACTTTTGTCTGAGCACTGCTGACGCAGTGCATGCTCACAGACAGCA
This sequence comes from Aleadryas rufinucha, assembly GCA_013397815.1. Taxonomy (NCBI): domain Eukaryota; kingdom Metazoa; phylum Chordata; class Aves; order Passeriformes; genus Aleadryas; species Aleadryas rufinucha. The sequence goes on along the minus strand of VZTH01013936.1, from coordinate 717,212 downwards.
GCTCTTAAGACAAACCTAATGATGGATGACAAGTAAATGCCTTGAGGCGCACACAGGGAAAAAAAAAGACAATGAGGAATAAAATGAAAAAGGAAAAGAAGGAATAAAATTCCACTAGTCTAATGAAAACACTTACAAAAAAAAAAAAAAGGATATTTTAGGGCCCTGCTAAGGACTTCATAGTTTAGCCTTTTCTCTTTGCTGGAAAGGAGAAAGGAAAGAGGTTTTCCATTAAATCTGCGGACCATTTTCCTTTCCATCTGTGGCCTGGCATATTTCCCATCCCTCCTTATGAAAAGTTTGATCCCAGTCTCAAGGCAGTGACATCAACTGGTGCAGCTGGCCCTGTGTTCTGGTGTGAAGTGCAACTTCCTTTATTCCCACCTCGTACCTCCTGTGACTAACTAGCTGGTTTAAAGAATGGGTTAAGTTCAAAGAGGTTTTAATACTGTCTCTATTACCTCCCAGAAAAATTTTAATAAAAACATCTTAAATATTTCATCAGCAGCTTCCCCCAAAAGCTCTCTTTCCCACTGATTCAGCTGGGTATAACATAACATGAAGCAATAAATCTATATGTGGGTGTTACCACAACCACTAATTCCCCTTTGTTATAAGATGACCCTAAATTCATTAAACATGAACCTTCCAAAGTAAAAAATACCTGTAAACAACAGCAACAAAAAAATCAAAGTTTTGTGTTGCATTGGCATTTTATCACAAAGAAACTCAGACTGGTGCATAAATTAACCCTCTTTGGTATGCAGAGCTCATGCAGCATGATATAAGTCCCAGTGAAAGTTAAAAGAATAATTACCATTATTTCTCTAGTCGGATGACAAATTGGAACATTTTCTCTTTGAACTTTTAAAAGAACACCATGTTGTAGACCCAAAATGCTATTTGATCTAACTTCAGCTGTTATCAATTACTAATTTCTTCAATTACACAAATGTTGCATATTATATTGTCTTCAGAAGATACAAGAGAGATCCTACATCCCTGATGTACAAGAATGACTCAAGTATACCCAGAGGAGACAGGTAACATTTATCACATCTCATGTTAAACTTGGGAGATGGACACAGCAGAAGAGAACTGTTCCAGCCAGAGCTAGTCTATGTCTCCCCCTTGATTGTCCAAAAACATCACCAATTTGATAAATAAAATAAAGTTATTAATAATTTTCTCATTTCCAACTTCCATTCTTGGCTGGATGAATGGACAAATGGAGAGATAAAACATCACTGTGGGCACAGAAGTCCTCTCCAACTCCAAAAAAAAAGAGAAAGGGTCAGCTCAACTGCCCAAAGCAGTAGCCAGATTTCCTTTTAATGTTCAGGAAGTTGGCTAATATCCTCTAAATGTTTTTAGAGAATGACTCATGTGCCTTTCAGTCTGAGGACAGATCTTCCCCAAGTCCACAGTCAAGGTGCAGTGCTCAATCATGTTTATTTTTTCTAGTTGCTTCTCTGCTGGCTCTCTTTTGACTGACATTGGCAATGGTGGAAGAGAAACAAAACATGGAAGATGGATGAGGGTGGCCAAACACTGACCTATTTCTTGGAATTTACAGAGGGGGAAGAACATTCGGGCTCTGTTGACTCACAGTGAGGCTCCCAAGAGCACTTTAGCTCATGAAGTTGGGGCTGATGCTTTGTGACTTTGAGGGCTGAAGTTCAAGCCCTGTCACACCAGCAGGTGACACATTAAAACAGGAGGGTTTTTACTTCAGTGGGGCTTCACTGCTTTGGTCTTCTGTGGGCTCCCTGGGAACAGCCCCTTATTCATATTGGACAGTACAGCACTGCACACAAAAACCCCCAGGAAGCTGGCTGCCCAGCACAAGGAAGGCACTTTGAGCATTTGCCATATGGAGTAACTACTCAGATTTTCATCCTCTAGTTTACATGTCAGGCTAACATCCCCCTGGAGAACATGTATTATTGAAACTCAATACCATGCAGACTGGTTATAGCTTGAAACTTATCATCCTAGCCTTAGGCATCAGAGAAAAAGTTATTTGAGTTTTCCTGACTTAAAAATATACATTATGAGTTTTTTAATATATTTTTTAATTAACTCCTCTTCTCCTTTCTGCTTTCACAGCTACACTAAATCATTCCAATTACAAGTTTTTCAATATCAAGCCAAGAAGACGTGATTATGAAGTATCAGGAATCATACCTTCCCCTCAGAGTTCCAACACTGCTTTTGATTTGTGGACCTCAAACAGTCTGTGGCAGAGGTAAAGCCCTCCCCACCTTGGAAATGCTAAATGCCTTGTGGTCCTCATGACCTTGCTATTATAGTGCTGTTCAATAGCAATAGATGTTGATTTCAGTCTAGGCTGTTGTGATCCCATCTGCCGCATTCTTCTTCCAGCCTTTCTCTCCCAAGTGTGAGCACCTGTCCTTCTCATAGGCCAGCCCCAGTGTTCACACAATTGTGTCCAATTGTCCAGGCAATTAGCCTGGCTGGGAATTAATGTGTTTCTGTTGGGTCATTTTTAGATCATCTCTCCAAACTATACAAGTTGCACTGTCCCTACAAAAAGTCTGAATTCTGTCACTGCCCAGGTTTGTATCAAATTAAGGTACCCTAAAACTGCACAGTCACCTTTTATGGACTCCAGGAATCTGTGAACCACAGATTAAAAAACACTGTCCTAGAGGCTGTGTTGTCGTGATGGATAACAACACAGACCTATCTATTCTTTCACATTAACCAAACGATCTCTCAAAAATGATTGCTCAGACTGTCTAAGAAATCAATACATTGTCAGTCTCAGACTGCTGGGGATAGAGGAAGGGCAGTAAAACCAGTGCAACTTACACATTAGTAGTGAAGACACCGTAGATCAGATCTTGTTCGGGAAGGTAGAAGGTGCTTTGCAATTCATTGTAATAGAAAGGGATTTCTCCAGCACGGGAGCAGTTCAGTCTGGCCTTCATGAAAGTAGTCCATGTGTCCTCCAGCAAAAATCTCCCTCCAATATCATTTTTGCAAACCCTTGCCACACGAGAATACACTGTTTTCCCACAGTCATGTTCCACCGCGTTCTCACGGAAGAAGAAGTAGGTGAACAAGCCGATGTCATAGGCAGCAATAAAGTTAGGCTCTGAAAAACAAACATTTTAAGAGATTTATATAGGTTAGAAATCAATCCATGCTCACTGACTTGCTCAGTGCATTGCACTGCCAGCTCCATTTATGCAGCCTGTCAAAGCTGGGATCACAGGGAGTTTGGAGTCAGCAGAGGACAGAAAAACAGTAGATGGAAATAATGATATATGAGGATATAGCTCTAGTACCTTTTTCAGATCTTGGAAAGGCCCCATTGTTTCCCCACTTTATTGGCAAAGCTGCTACTGATTTCAGTGAAAGCAGAGTTCAACACTTTGCATATGCATGACTATTCTCTGTACCTATACTCATTTTACAAGATAAAGCCTTCCCACTGGGCTGTTTCACCTATTCACTTCTGAAGTGGACCTTATGATGTGTTAAATATGCTGCGTGCATCCGCCCGATTCCCCAGACAGCTGCACTGAAACATTCAAGCTACTCTCCCAGCACTGTCACATCTGGCTTTTATCATGAAAACTTTCCAGTTTCTAGGCAGAAAAGATTATCTTATGTCCATAAAACAAAACCATGCCAGAGACTGACAGTAGTGAAACATGCTCTCCTAGAATTTTTGTTATTATTTTCATAAGAACTGAAAAGAACCTGGAATTTAGTAGGTTTAGTAGTAAATATTTTAATTGGGTATATAACAAAGCTTTGAAGTGTATAGTCTTTTATCCTAAAGTTTCTTTGGTAAAGGGAAAAGATTGGCCAATGAATAATATTTGACCAAACAAACAGACAAGCAAACAAGCTTTCCCAAACCTGTAGGTTTTATAGGGTGTTTTTTCAGTGTTTATTTCTGAGCAGTGCTCAGAGGAAGAAGAGAAAAGGGAAGTACAGAATTCCTTTAAAGCTGCAACCCAGGAGTGTATAGAGAACAGAGAAAGGCCTTCCTACTGCAAGGCAACTTTGGGAGGCAGATGATGGTACAGAGGGGAGGGCATTGCAAATCATCTCCTGTCAAACTTTCTCCTTCAAACTAACCATGAACCTTAAAGGGACCACTGTAACCCTCAATCTGACCTTCTGTCTAACACAAGGCAGAGAATTTCACCCTATAATTCCACCATCAGATCCTCTAACTAACAGGTGAATTAGACCACATCTTTCGAAGGAGATCTGATCTCACTGGACAATGTCACATGGCTTTACATCTATCACTTTCCTCAGTGACTTGTTCAAATTACTAAAGACTGACCCAGCTGACACCTGTACTTCTTTTCCCATTTGACATTATCTGGTTTCAGCTTCCAATCACAGGTTCTTGTCATGACTTGTCTGCTAGATTAAAGAACTTTATCCTTTCTAAAATCTTCTCTTGATGTAAGTACTTCCATATCATGAACAAAACACCTTTTATCTCCTTTTCAGAAAGATAAATAAATTGAGCTCCTTAAGTCTCTCACTGTGAGGCAGGCTTTCCAAGTTTCGAATCACTGCATGGCTTTTCTCTGAATCACCTTTGGGATTTCTGTTTCTTGTTGAAAAGTGGCCAGAACAGGACGAAATTACTCCAATGTCACCAATGCTGCACAAGGTTATAAATCCAAGAGTCACATTAGTTTTTCCAGTCACATACGAGAACTTCAGTTACTGTTTGTCTTCCTTAAACTCCCCTGTTCCAATGTGGCTTCCTTCTGAATCTTGCATTCATGCACAGACAAGAGGAACATGTTTCCAATGAGTGTATATGGGCTATGATGCTTCTTAGTCCTAATTTGCAGCCTTTCTGGATGACATCCTTTTCCTTAAACTCCAGGTCTCCATACTGACTTCAGTATGCCTGCAGAAACCTAGTTCAGTCTTATTAGGCTCCAGAGAGTGCACAGTCCCACTGCTCTTATCTTTAATTGAAATGTCCTGAAATCTAATAGAAAGATTTCAAATACCTGGTCAATTTACCTAGGTAAAATGAGATAGGGGGAATACTGGGGTCTCCATCACTACGGTCTGCTCAGACAAGACGTGCTTTGCCCCAGTCAGAAGGTGTGGACTAAGTGCAGGGATTACTGGTTGAAATTCTATAGCTTGCTTGATGCAGGGTATTATCACACTGGGGTAAGAGCAGCTTTTAATAACTATAAATCCACATCAGCATGGATTCACGTGGAACATAATGTGCTGTGAAATTTCTAATTTTTGGAGTGATCTTGCACTGAAACCAGGCATCTTCAGCTGAGTCAGTGGAAGTAAAGAGTGCCTATCACTCTGCAGAACTGGGTCAACAATATGATGCTTTAAGTTGGTTTTGATCTTCAAATCTTTGAGTGATTTTCTTGTTAAAATGATGTATTTGGTCATCTCACAAGACAGAGGCCCATATATATGTTAAGTAGCCTGTAAGACCCACTTTCTATATTCTAATTCAACTTCTCTGAAATACTTCCAGGCTCTTTTTAAATGTCTTCTAAGCTGCATTGATTATTGCTCCGGAAGCCCTTCCTCATCATAACTCTGGATCTCAATATGAAAAGAGAGAGAAAGATTTACAAGCCTGTCAAGCTGACTTTAATACATCTCTTGCTCAGATGTGACCCACATGACTTTACCATTGAGCCATTTGGAGTTGTATTGTGCTGTCCTAAGTGGGGGAACATTTCCAAGGCTGCGGTAAATAGCAGGATCGCGTCCAGAAAAATCAATCACAGTTGCAGCATAGAGTTCTCCTCGTGATGTAATCACAGCTGTCGAGTTATGCCGAGGGTCATATGGGCACCGAGCCACTCCATTAATTCTGTCAATGATTTTGCTGAGATTTCCTACCTGTATTTAAAAGGAGAGAGAAGAAAATTTAAAGATCATCTGAGTTCCTTACTGGTATAGAGAATTTGGTTTGCCCATGAGTACCTACTAGCAAATCCCTGATTTTTAAAAATCAGGTAGCTATGAGTATGTAATCTCAGTGGTGACTGAAAATTGATCTTTCCATCCATCGTTTGCCAATGTATGAAGTTGTGTCTGAGCCTCACTGATCCTATTGCTTTGTACAAAGGGTAATTCCCCAGCCAATAAAGCCCAAACCCTCCTGGTGTAATCAGGTGCTCCTGGTGCAAGCACAAGTTTTTAATCTTCCATAGACACCTCCTGAACACATACTGGCCTTAAAAAAACATACAAATAAACATTTCTCTGGACCTGCTCCTGCCTCCCTTGAATCCAAAGGGAGTTTTGCCATTTATTTTAGAGAAACTTTTAAGTATTCAGCTCAGGAGGTACTCAGAGCTCAGCTTGTCTATATTTCCCATTTTCAGTGCCATACCCAACATTTATGTGAGCAGCACTTTGTCCAGACCCAACTCACCCATAACATGAACTTTTTGCTCCCCAGCTGCAGATACACTCATTGCCCCAAAGCAGCCCAAAGAAGAAAACCAAAATAATTTCAGTCAGCTACATTTAGAACATATTTTGTGCAGCCATTATAGCCTGCCAAATGACTGGCCTTCCCCAGAGCACATATCCAACCTTCTCCATCACTGTAAGAAAGGCAAAACAGACCTGTCGACTGGAACACACAGGTGAAAAGGCATTGGTACCACAGGTAAAAACCTTCTTGCCATAAACAATCAGCACTCGGACATAGTTCTGGCATTCTTCCTATAGGGACACAAGACAGAGACAAAGGAAGTTTGAAAATCTTATTACATTAAAAAAATACCTGTATTGCAGCAGGAATGCACCTTGCTTGGCTCTAACTTGGGCTGAGGTTTGTTGCCTCAAGCAACAGTTGCCTCAAGCACAGTTGCAGGGAGCTAGGAGTCTAAGTGAGCAAGCCCAATTTGCTGGTTATTTCCCTAACCACAGCCCTGCACAGTCCTGGGGTACGATGTTATCCATCTGATTGATTTTGTCAGAGCTACAAGTGCCTCTTTCTGTGCTCTGCTTAGATTGGAGGAGAAATTCTCCCTCTTTCCATGATGACACTTCTGACCTATTTTCCCAGTAATGCTGCAGCTTTGAAAACATTACCCAGACACAAACTCTAGTGAAGGACAGCAGGTCTGTCTGCACTATAATTCAAACCAGTGCCAGCAGGAAAACAGCAGGAACTTCTCCTTAATAGACCAGGCTGGTCAGGAGAGCCTTGTGCTTGAACAGGCTGTTACTTCCTGCCTCCCAGAGGATTGTGTGATCAGGGTTTTCCATGGTAGAAGGAGTTTCTCTTTCAGGCCAGGCCAGTGAGAAATAGCAAATTTCCCATCTCTGTCACTTGACCCCTTGCTAGTACCAACAGGCAACTCCCTCCACATGGCAGCCCCCAAAGGTGTGGGGATCCTGCTGTCCCACACTGTGCCGGCGTGGCAGCACAAGGCTGCAGTTGCCTTTTTTTCAGAAAATCACCTTCTGTTGTTAGAGAGAGCCATGGCCTCTCTTTCTCCCCAGTGCCTCATATCCAGAGACCTGTGGAGTTCAGATCAGGCTAATTGAGCATCTCCTGGAGTTAAGTAGCGGGGGAGGAGGAGGTGGCCAGATAAGGCAGGAACTTTCTAACAATACACACAGGAAAAGGGAGGTGAGAGACTAGTGTGCAATTCCCAGAGGCAGTGCAAGAGGCTCCAGAACCACCTGCCCCAAGGATCACCCAAAGAGCCCCAAAGAGCCACATGCAGCAGCCTGCCTGCCCTGGGCCACCTCAGAAGAGAGGATATGAGCAATGACTGGCACCCACTGGCCTCCAGGGGAAGAAAGTCTATTATGTTATACCATAAACAGAAAAGGAAACTTGTTAAAAAATAGCAATCTCAGCTGGGTTACCCTGGCTGCTTTGCTTTCTTCCCTCCAATAGATCATCATTTGCCACTAAGTTGAGCCTACAGCTGCAAACACCACTTCTCCCTCCTGTAAGCAGCAATCATTCTGCAAGCTCCCATCTCACAGCGCTCCATGCTGTTGATCATTTCCCTGAAGACTTTATTTGCGAGACTCAGCAGTGTAAAAACACCCTCTATCATCTGGAAAGGAAGGGGCTTGCTTAGCTGGATTGAACACTATCTTATTTCATTTGCTGTGTGGAAAGGATTCAATGTAGAAACCTGCCAGCGTTAGCCACAGACGGAACTGCACGGGCATGACATGTGATCCTTGCTTTTGAATGGCACAGACCACCCTCCAGAGCCAGCCCAGGAGCACTTGCCCAGGCTGGAGAGAGGCCACAGAGTGCCACAGAGCAGGTGGTGCCAGTCTTGAGGGGCAGCAGGGGCAGCAGGAATTAGATACCCAATGCCTAGCACCCAGAACTGAGAGCTTAGATTCATAGCTGGGTCAACTCTTTTTATTTCAGAAGCAGATCAGTCATGGTGGCTGTGCATCAGTCTCTCAAACAGGACCTTGAGAAGCACTGTCCCACCTGCTGTGTGTTGAGAACAGTGGTCTCACTGCTTCCTTTAACAAGACGAAGGGCTTGCCAGCCTCCCTGCCCTCTCCTGTCATTGCTGCATGGTGCTGGGAGTCCTGTCAGTTCCTCCCTGCCTAGAGATGTCTGCATTTCATGACTGGGTTTAATAATTCCTCTTTCTGTAGAGTACAGTTATTCAATCCCACATAATTTTAGGACCACTATATATTTGACTGCAAAGTACTAAAAATTCTCAAGCAAAAGCTGTTAAAAAAGAATATTAGGTCGTCTCCCAACAGAATTTTGTTTTCAGAATATGATTGATTTGCCATTTAACCTAGAATGCAGTTCTGTACTCAAATTTCACACAGAAAGAGAGTACCCATCTGCTCCCCCTCCACTGCTACCATTCTCTGCTTTGTGCAAGGTCTGAGCACAGCTTCTGACCTATAACCGCTGAGACCAGTTATGCTCCTGCCTAGCTACTACAATGTGTTCCTAACTAAAGCCCTATCCAGCAAAAATCGAAAATCCTAATTTGGAGAATTCCCTTTATTTGCATAGAACTGTATTACACATGAACAAACTTCAATTTCTGTAAAAATCTTCCCAGCTGAGAAGATAGCACACAAAAAGAATTTCCCTGGAAGGTCACGTGTTGCAGTCTACTGGCAGTAATGAATCTGTTGCACATTACTCCATTTTTACAGCTTAAAAATAATGCTGCTAGGCGTGGGCCATGTCCACCTGTAGTTGTTCCTATGAATTAACTGAGCAGGCATTTTCCCTAGGCCTGCCTTACTGATGATGGTAGCAGCACTCCATGCTCCTGGAGGAAGAGCAATGATAATATGCTCATTTCATACACTGGTCTCAAAGCAATTTATACACTTAAAGTAATGTTCTGAAACAGATGTACATTGTCTGCCCTGCTCTCTCAGCTGGGTGAATCGAAACAATGCGGGTTCTGGGCTCGCTGTGGTGACACACTGAGTTAGAGGACAGACACAAAGGTCTCATTACCAGACCACATCTCTCCAACCTGCGTGGCCCATAAGCGGAATACAGTGCTCATTTCGTGTTTCTTATTGCTGTACCCATGGCCAGTCACATCTGTCTATGAAGCCTCCAGCAAAAGCAAAGAAGAAACAAAACCACTTAAACGTGCCAGTTTGCAGGATTTTTCTCAAGATGGTGTCTGGGAGATTTAATTAGATCCTCTTTCTACCCCATTCTCAAAATCAATAGCAAGGAACAATATCCTCTCTGTGTTCTTCATACCAGCCTGGATTTGCTCTGAAAAGTTATTCAATACAGTGCTCTCTGCAACAAGTCATAGCTGAGGCAACTGGTTAGTAAAATGATCTCACAAACCCCTACGGAAAATAGGAGCTATTTAATGCAGTTTCTTCCATGTGGCTGGACAACTCTAGGCACACAGGAAGCAAAATTCAGATGGGCTTTAATATAAGCAGAAAATTTGGCAAGTTTGAACCCACCTCTTTCCAGACAAGACAATATTTGGATCCTGCTCTCACATTATGGAGCAGACAGTTAAATCTGTGTATGATCAGTCTGCAAATCTCATCACCAGAAGATATTACTGGGATCAAGAGATTAAGGTTTTAAATAAAGGGGGAAGACTGCATATTTATATGGTTAATAAGAATAACTCAGTTATATTAGTTAGGATTATTATTAAATATATGGCAGAGCTGATAAAAACCTGTGGCTCACCACCAGAAAATTAAGCATATTTCTGATTTTCCTATGAATTGCATGTTACACACTTTAGGGTTCTTGCTCCTTCCTCAAAATTACCTGGTACTGGTCCCTTTACTGAGATAGGGCCATAATTTTAGAAGGTATCACTTTTCTCCAGTCTAATGACCCTTGTTTTCTAGAAAGGAAGAGGACATGACTTTTAATGCTCAACACTACAGGCCACAGGATCTCACAGTCAGAACAAACTGCACTGAAGCCCCTTCCTGCCACCCCCTCAGTTCAAGCCTATTCTAATTTATCTGATTTTTGGTCACATTTAGAGTTACTGTTCACCCACTGTCTGTGAATGCTGTATGTCCATGACTGTGGACAGGACCAGGACTCCTTCTGGCTCACAGAGATGTCAAGTTGCTTTGAGAGCACAATTCAAACCTGAGAAACAAGAGTGGTGCCCTGTTACTGCCTTCGTTCATATGGACAGATCAGCAAATGGAGGGGCTGACCTCCTGCAGCTTCCATTTGAGGTAAAATTCAAAAAGTTTCAGGTTGCTGCAAATAAGCCAGCTGCAGATGCATCTTAGTTGTTTATTCTGTCATCTCTTAACACCAGAGTTCTAAAATGTTATAAACCCTTAATCTCATTGTACAGATGCATTTTTCTTTGAAAGCATGGCTATATAGACACTACTTTAATGGCTTTCTAGTTTAAATAAACTACCCAAGCCCTGTTGTCAGAGATCTCCTTTTTAATTATTTTTTTTAGGCTAACACTATTTCATCACATACTGATATATTTTACGGCTATACACTGTATAAGAAAAATAGCTGTTGCAGACAGTCTGCCAGTCTGGAGTGCAACCTGGAGTTCAGAGCATCAGCCAGCAGAACTCCAAGTTACCCCTTCAGTGACATTTTAGAGTGCAGCAAGCATTTAATTTATCTGCTGCACTTTATCCCAATTTATTTAAAAATAATCAAGACCTAACTTGTTCCTGAGCACTGCTATTGATACACTCTCAGATATCTGTATTTATTTCTCTGGACAAGCAATTCTGTTACTCAGTTTAAGCCAAGGCCCCAACCAAACTACCCTTCTCCTCTGAGTGCAATAGACAGCAAAGAGAATTGCTAATGATTTTTCCAGCCAAATGTTCTTTAATAGACTTCTAATCAAATTTATTTGGGGGCTGATTCTGCATTGACAGCTTAGCAGAAGTAATAGAAATGTAGGTTCAGGTCTCTAGGAACAGGTACAAAGGGGATAAAAATAGTTGATGGCCTCCCAGTTATTTCTGTTTCCCTGGAGATTTTTATGGTACCTCTCCTACCTGGATGCCTATTATTCTTAAGTGGTGTGGAGTTTCCCAGTTCCACCAGATAAGCAGAGAAGCATCCTCTGTGTGACACAGAGCTGCTGGAAGGCCTGAAGTAGCTGATTCCTCCATTAGCTCAGCAATTTCTATGCACCAATCCCATTCCACTGGGTTGTAGCCTTGGGCTAGGATTTCCCTGTAACCTTGTGCATCCACATCAACAGGACACCATACAAAAAAAAAAAGGGAAGAAGCTATACTGGCAATGCAGTGGAACAGCCCAGCTGGATGCCTATCAGATATTTCTCTCACTTCTGTCTTGCTCCAGAAGTGTTATTAGTGCATCATCTTCCTCCTGGCTACGCAAAGGTCTCAGGGCAGAACGTAAGAGCTGCCATTCTTCACTGTCATTTTCACAAATGGTTTCTTTACACAGTTTAAAGTGATGGTGTGCTGCTTTTGGAAAGTTAACAAATAATTTGGTGCTTAGACAAAAGAAAGACCAAAGTTCTAATGTTCAAAAAACCACAATTTTCCATGTCAGGCAAAATTCCTTAGATGTGGTGGATGTGGAATGTTATGCAGAGACAAACCAATTACAAAGTAGGAGCTGAGCAACTCCTAATGAAATTAAATACACCTCTTCCCCTTCTGCTCTATCCATCATTCATTTTAACTACAACCTCTGGATGATTTCATTTGGAAGACACAAAGAAAGGCAACATAACACTGACTTTGTTCTCTGCACTGTCTCTCTGTAATGTGGATGTTTTCCAGGGGACAGTTTAAAGATGTTGATCATGCTACATTTTGTAAATGCTGCAAAAATAAGAATGATTACTTGTGGAAACCAGTGTGGCTCTCCAGAGACATGGCAAGCAAAGCATGTACACTTCTTTGAGGAAACCACAAGTTTTAGTTGATAAAAATAACATCAATGAAAGAGACTTTTTTGAGGTGTTTGTTTTAATACTGCATGATATATTGCAGAGAGTTAATTTTAAAATCAGGTTCAGGAACTTACACATTAAGTGATTAAAATCTGATAAATTACTGTGATGAAAAAAATCCTCAAAGTGAAATCACTCATAAACGTGCAGTTCTAGTGCAGCCTCAGCTGGGGTGGTACCAGCCCAGTATCAATATTTTTCTTAACAAACATTTAAGCTAAAGATGGCAAAAGTAGCAACTACCAGTGAGGCCAGTGCCTCACTGTGTATATATATAGTCATGTGTGCCAGGATGGTCGGTGAGCTGGACCCAACAAATAAAATACAGTTTTTAATGATATTATGCATTAAAGAAAGAGGGACAAAATGGCTTTATGTATAAGCATGGAGATTACATCCCAAGAGTGGTAACTGTGAAAAGGATTTAGTGGTCACAGTGGCCAGGCAATTCTGCATGATCTCCTGAGGCAGAGGAGCTTACAAAACCACCATGTATATGAACTGAGGAGGGTGGGAGGCTGTTTTAGTCACACTCAGGCATTAGACAGATTGACAAGGGAATACAGGTGGAAAATTGGAGTGTGTAGTAAACAGACAAAAAGTATTCAAGGGCAGTAGAAAAATGACTTAGAGAAAGAGGCTTGGAGAACTCATCTTTTTACTTTATCAAAAAGCCTAAGCACTACATTGACAAGAGCATATAAGTGCCTCTGTAAACAATAAATATTCGTAACTGAATGGCTCTTTAATCTAGCAAAGAAGGGCAAAATGAAACCCAGCCACTCAAAACTGAAGCCAGATCCAAATCAAAAATAAAGTACATGTTAGCAGGAAAGGTGATCTTCCATTAGAATAAGCCAGCAAAGCACAGGCAGCACATTTGCTTCAGGCCTTCAGAGCAAAACTTTCCATCTTTTTCAAAAAGGTACATCAAACACAGGTACTGAGCTCAGTTTAGGAATAAGCAGGTGAAATTTATGGTCAGAAGTGTCAGAAAAAATGGTACCTTCTAACCTTATATCTGAGATCCAGATTTTTCATCTGCCTCTTCTCTGGACAACAGGTACTCAAATGTGAAGTAACTATTATACCATAATAATTACATTTCTGTGATATGCATTTTGTGGCTTTTATTCTTGTGCTTCTTATTTTTCTTAGGGTACAGCTCTGTGCATTTTAGGAAGAGAGTTTCTATGCAGCAGGAAGAATCTTATTTAGATACTCAAAAGGAAGAATCTTATTTAGATACTCAACAGGCACAATAAAAAAGGCATTTAAATACATGAGGCAGTTTTGAAAGCTTCACCTAAAATACATACATTATTAAATGGGCAAGGAAAATGTGTCAGTCATATAACTTAGGCAAACTACACTGTGAGTTAATGTAAGAGCCAAAGGTTCTCCTTATTTCTAGCCTCTATCACCACATATCTAAGTGCTTGACAATCCATAACATATTTATCATCAAATCATCTGTGCTGGGTAGAAACCTGCCATTAGTCAAGTTTTGACAAAGCAGAGCTGAGGGAGACAGAGCTCTGCATCTTGCACCACCATTGCACAGCAGAATCAGAAGTGTTCACAATAGTGCTGCCCTCACCTGCTGCATTTACCCAGCCAAGGGCAGAGACTCTGGGTCAGATCTGGACTTAGCTGGAGTAGGGCACTTCATCAGCTGCCTAGACTGAACTTGGTATTTTCGAGCTGGTGCTGAGTCATTTCTCTGCAGTGTAACTAACAATGAATGAACAGGGGGACTCAACTGTGGACACACAGGTTAGAGTACATACAGACCTGGGAGATCAGTGTTTGCTTAGCTGCTGCAGAACCCTTCTGCCTTTGTAGCTTCCTGTCTTCTTGTCAGACTCTTAGTCAACACCTTTGTTTGCCATTAATTGTATGTCAAGAAGTGCCTTACAGTCAGCTAAATTACTGTTCCTCCAAACTTCACTCATGGTCACTGGACCCCCCAAACAATTACAAGCTCTGTGTCATAATCAGCATAAACTCAGCTGTTCAGAGCATTATCCTCGTGAAAATTTTTTGCAAACTCTTTGCAGTGTGAGAAGGCAGCAGTGAAGGTACTCAGACCATTGCTTACTTTTGGCATAACAGTAACAAAGATAGATTGAAGTTACCCTAGAATTTGTTCAGTCGCATGCATGGCTTTATCCAGGGGTTGACAAAATAATTCTGGGTTACAAATTCAAACTCTTCATGAAGAACAGGATACAACTTAAATCTCACACACCTTACAATGGAAGAAAAGAGGAAAAGCCTTTCTTTGCACATCTAAAATGCAAATACCACAAATTCAAAAATTCCTCATGTCTTAGATTTTGGAGTTTTTCAATTTTGTCCTACTTCTCATTGCTGGCCATGTTTGGTGCTTGCCCATCCCAAACCATTTTGCCTCCATGTTGATTTCCTGCATAATGTAGTTTCTACATGAAACTCTAACACATGTTCTAGGATAGCCATACTCCTGTTCTCCAGAGCTACATGCAGCAAATTGTTGCTTATCTGGCAAAACTCCAGCTAGCTTTTTGGGGTTTTTTTGTGTATATACAAGTTAATACAGGAACCACATAAACTTTATTAAATAAAATTAGTATTGCCAATGGAAGATCAGATAATCCTGTGTTTAAAGCAGCAAACTGGAATGTGGCAGATTCTAGCATTTTGGGCTGGCTGCGCAATCACCCTCTGCTTGATTGTCCGTGTCTAAGCAAAGATTGTGCTTATCCTGTCTTATCCCTTGTCCAGCTCCTCTGGTTTGGACTGAGAGCTCTTTGCAGTGTTGTATTAAGCACAATGGCAACCCTCTCAGCTGAAGCCTGAAGATTTTTGAAGAGCACGAATATCACATTTGAAAAATCAAAACATTTCCTGCTTTTAGATAGATGCCTTCGTTTTAGCTTCTCAGAAGAAGAGTGGAAAGGCCCCGTGGCTGAATCAGAAGTGCCTGCAAACTCTGAACTTCTGGGACAACATGTGCTAGTTCAAGCAATTCTTACATCAAACTGCAGTTTAACAGACTGCCCCTGCCTCCGAAGCAGCTCTGTGACATTCGACCTGAACAGACTGCAGTGTGCAAGCAGATTCAATTCTCACCTTAGAGGGAATTATATAACTATGAACTCTAACTGCAAGCAAGCACTGAATCCCATGGGGCTGAATGCCAGTGGCTCATTGCTGAGGACGTGGGCTAAGCCATCCTGCCTGGCCTCACACCCCACTGCAGGATGCCACCCCTGGCTTGCCACCACTCTGCTCCCTGATGTGCTAAAAATTGTGTCCTCTCCAGCGGTGAAATCACCTTTCAGTTTCATGCAGAGCAAGTGTAATAACTTGGACAGAGGGCCTTTGAAGTGGCTTGCTTGGTGGTGCTTATACACATGTGGTAGTAGAGCTAAACTGCTGCAAATTTGCAAGCTCAAACAGGTGTCAGATATTCTCTGTGTGGATTTCACATGTTGCAAATATATTTACCCATAACATCATTGTAGCAAAGCAGAACTTACCTCTGTTTTCCCTTTACTTTGACAGGACCTCCTGGTGTCTTCATCTGAACCCCATGCTGTTGCCTGAAAAACCAAAATGCACAAGTCACGCAAGAATGCCACCAACCACCATGTCTGGAGAGTCCCGAAACAAAAGCAAGCATCTCCAGCCAATTTACACAGCCCAATTTAAAAGCAGCATTGTGACAGTAAACATGTATCTAACTCCCACTGTGCTCACAGTGCACACAAATCATAAATAGATGAGAAGTCCAGAGGCAGTGGCAACTGGAATGTTCACAGAGGACAGACTTTAATTTACATGTAAATATAAGTTCTGATCATCATTCAGCTGGAAGGTCCAAGACATAAGCCCCACACACCAAGTCATCACGTTCTTTTTAAAGAGGACTGTACTGCATAAACCCCCAGCTTTCATCACCAAAAAGAAAAATTCCCTACAGCAAAGTCCAGCAGGTCTGCATAAGTCTGTTGGTCTTCTTAAATTTACCCCCAAGATTATCACCTTCTAAGTAACCCTGGAGCAAATCAAGCTGGATCAAAACCCGGAGCTGATAGGTGAAACCCGGAGAGATGGGAAGAGGGAGAAAGGCTGATGGTGATTTGTGATCCCAGACAAGTGGGGTCAGATCCTGAGGTAGAGTAAAACACATTGGGGCTGGGGACACTGTTGACTGGGAGCTGAGACCATGTGGGGTCCCCAGTCATCTCTGACTGCTTCAGAATGAAGAGGTCCCTTCCTTCACAAGAAAAATCAAGACCAGAAAAGCTGCATTAGAGAGAACGTTTAGATTTAAAATATTTAGCAACATACTGAACTATTCAGTGCCCTCCTCAGTTTTCCTCCCTTCAGCACTTTTTAAAAATAGTCCTAACAAATTCAAGCAGGTATTGTTAGCTGGAGGTGAAAATACATATAAATATCCATCCTATACGTAATACATCATTCTGAGTACCAGAAAAATAGCTCTGTTACACAGAGAAAGGCCAGGCTCACAAAGTTCAGATAAAGATCCAAAGCTCCCTTAACAGAGCCAGGTTTTCTTTATTTTTATTTTCCTCAGTCCATTACCAACAAAGGAAATAGCTTCAAAGTTCGGTCCGGATCTGAACTCTTCTTGAACTTCTCACTGCAGCCAATATACTTTTTAAACCCTGGGCTGCCATAGAAATCGTCCCCTTGACACATGATAAATCCATTTTTTTTGTAGGAGAAAGTTGGGAAACCACTAAAAAGAGAGGATGAATTTTCCCACTCACAGCTCAGGTCCATGAAGACACTCATTCAGAACTCAACCAGCCAGGAAATGCATTTATATACAACATTTGGGGAAGGGATATTTCTATCTCATTCAAAAAGGAAAAAAAAGAAAAGGCATCTCTCCATTAGCTGAGCATTCCATTCAATTTGGCTTGAAATAAAGACTTTACGAGCACAGGCGAAGATCAGGTGAGAGAAGGGAAGAGCGTAGGTCTTTCCCCGGAAGCCACTTGGGAAATACCTCCCATGTACTGCAGTCCAACCCATGGTGAAGGCCAAACCCTTGTGCCTCAGAAGTGTTTTTGTGAGAGCTGGGATAAATCCTTGCTGGAAAGGATCATTCAGTCATATCCTGAGAGGGAATGTCACTGGATGACGGAACTCTCATTGTAAACCATCACAGGAGAGCAAGGAATTTTGCCTGATGACTACTAGGAGCCCTTGACATCACCAGAACAACTGCACAGCAGCATTTTGGTCTGCAATCCCAGCTCTAGCCCATGCTCATTAAACCACAGTGTCCTTGTACCTTCAATCAAGTTTCAACAATTTTAATTAAAAAAAGAGAAAAAAAAGATATTCAGAAAAGAGGTCTTTTATTGGGAGGCCCTTCTTCCCATTTCAAAACCAGACACAGGGAACTTTCCATTACACAGCCCAGTTCACCTTAACAGTGCTTGACAGGAGAAAATAAAAACAAAAATCATCGGTTGCTTCAGCAATCGATGCTGCTTCTCTGCAAATACTCTGGGTCATTGGGATTGCAGCAATGCAACACAGAAGAATTTGGCCTCCCAGGGGTCACCCAGCTCTTCCTGCCAGACACCTGCACCACAGAACTTCGAGGCATGTTGCAAACATAGCTCTACTCAGAGCACTGCTCTCCTCCAGCTATGTTCTAATGTGCCTAAATGTTTTCTTTTATTAGGCACATTGCCCTTCAGCCTTCTGAAGCACTACCTTGATGAGTCTAGCGATAAAGAAGATCTTGGTGATGGCCCAAATTATATCAACATGTTGTTTGTGACTGCACCATTAGTCAGGGTACACTTCATTAGAGCTAAGAGGATAATTAAGCAATATGGCAATCCAGAGCATGTTTTACAAGTCCCACACACGTCTTTGGCAGGACACGGAGGAGCTAGCTTGAGGGCTGAGTAACTCCAGTGACCTCTGGTGACTCAAAGAAAATATTCATGACCCTGCAAAGCAGAACATCTTGACAATAATAAAAGTATAATTGCAAAGCCAAGCAGCTAATGTGCACTCAAATATTTGTACTACCAGGTCCACTGACCTACAGCCTAGACAAGGCCTCGTGCTGGACTCCCAGGAGCCCGCACACATCTGTGGCCATGGCCTGTGGCTTGGAACTGGCTGGGCTCAGATCTCTGAGCCTGGGGCTTTCACATGAGCTCTCTAGCATTGTTTGGTTTCATTACTAGACTGATCAGCTGTCTTTTCAGGTCAAAATGTCTCATCCTTGTCACCTGTGTTGCCTTGGGCTCCTCTGTGCAAACTCCCTGTGTGATGCTGATGCTCTGTGTCCTCTCACTGGTGTATCCAACCCAAGCCCCTCCTCCACAGATGAATGTATGTTCTTCCTCTGCCTTAGATCCATTTTGCCCTGGGATCAAACTATCAGACATTTGACAAAGCAACTTTCAGAAAGATCTCTCTCTCTGGAGTGCATCTGCGTGTACCCATCTATTCATCAGTGAGGCAGAGACCTACTTAACACTTGCATAACACCACAGCACTGTAAGAGATGCTTTGTACTTTTGCTTCCTTGCCTGATCATAATATTTCTCAAAAGCCAGGTTCTTGAACAATGGCTTAGGTGCCTCCCCTCCCTTTCCTCGTCTCCCTCAATAAAGCAAATTTTTTTTTCTTTTTTTTTTACTGCTTTAACTGCCTCTTCACACTTGGATGAGGTACAAACTGTATCCACCAGATGTTCTTGGTCACTCTGTTGGGACATCATCCTGAATTTATGATTAATTTTCTCAGTTGTCTGAGACATTTAAGTTTCCCAGCCCCAGAAAACGCATCTGGGATCATTTTTATATCTCCTGCTACATATGTCAGTCAAAAGCAGTACACATGTCTGGACCAACATGCAATAAAACAACTTTCATGGCATGTGTCGTGGAAGACAGTCTGGATGAAGACATGACAAACCTGAGAACAGGGCTATATCCAAACACAGGACAGTATGTACTTGCCACGTGCTTAAGCAACCAAGCAAATGCTTTTTAGGCTGTCAGGGTGTCAGCAATTCCTCCCATTACATCCTTATCAAGAGCACTTCAGCTTCTCATGCTACCTCCTTACAAACTCTCAAGTATCTCTTCCCTCATGCATTTCCAGAAGAAATGCAGTTTCCAACAGTGTTTCCAGCCACTTTGAGGACCTCCTCTATAACCACAAGGCCCATTTGCAGAATGGGGGTACCCAGATTCATGTGCCATGTGAAGGGAACAGCGCAGGGCTGCAGCTGCTGTGCAAGACGAGCCATGCAAACCACGGGCAGGACTGCCCAGCCACCTGTCCAGACACCAGAGGACAAGCAACTTTGTCCCTGAACTGAAAATGCAAATAAATGTGCCTTCCTTCAGCCTATATGTAAGGACAGATGGTCCTTCACATCTCTGTATCTTGAGTTCTACACAGGCAGATTTTCTCAATTATTAAAAAAAAAAAAAATTGCATGTTTGTGTATTATTTCTGCATTTTTAGAAGTCCTATGAAGGAGACAATCACAGAGAAGCTGTCGTGTGTACAATCACATGTACCTGGTGCAACATTGCCCAACTAGAAATTAACAGGAATGGGCCAGATATTCAGTGCATATCTGAATATTCAGAGGTCACACCCGGACACAGAAAGAGTTAATGTCTCTCCCAATAAATTATAAGCTTCACAGTTTGCTACCAGTTCCAACTGCAGATCAACAGTGCTCTAGAATTCTAGCTCATCATGTGCTGTCACATCAGTTATTCAGCACACACTGCTGAGAGCAGCTTTCTAGATACATTTATTTAATTACCTGCACATCCAGGCGTTGGCATCCAAAGTACCTGTCACTACCAAGTCCTGTTATCAATAGTTATGTGCATCCTCAACTGTTAATGTAAAAATTTCTTAGACTTCTATGGACCAGCTTTTACACTCAGGTCAGCAATTTATAATTACTTCAACACCACAATAAGAATTTATAGATTAAGCATACACTAATCCCTGCACTGTACTTGCACAATAGAGGTTGCAGGTTTTCATGCAAAACCAGAACAGTGCTTTAAAACTGGCAAGTTAAGATTGGAGGAGAATATGTTATATGCATATTTATCAATTAAACCCATTGTTAATTAGACCTATCTATGGTGTTTTATTACAAGCCTATCCATCCGTTACCAACCTCACTTCCATGAAACAAGTGCTCCATACAAACCACTTGCATGCCTGCAGACAGACCCACAACCACATTGTTCTCTCCTATTAGGGGAAAAATGTGTAATATCAGAATGCACACTGTGTATGTTTGAAAGGAAACAAAAAACCCCTCAAGTACAAGCTTACTAGAAAAAAATAACAAACCCAGCAAACAAAACCACCACAAAACCAACCACACAAACAAGCAACCCCCCCTCAAATCAGGTACTGATTCTGCGAGATGCCAGCTTTTTCTAGAAGGTACTGTGCTCCTCAGGTTCTGCTACTGTCAGCAGATGCAGAAGCAAAAGCAGCACCTTGTGTCCCAGGCTCGGGTGTGCAGGGATTGCTGACGCAGGAGTTTCCATTTCCACCCACCCTCCTCAGTGCCCACAGGAGACTTCCCAACCTGCCCACGGAATGCGAGGTGATTGTGGTTCTCCCCCTGTGCTGCGAGGGCACCCCGAGCAGAGCCTGCCAGTCACATCACCCTTTGCTGAGTTATGCATGAGGAAGGAGGGCAGGAGGTGCTGTGCTGTGACAGCTATTGTGCACTAGAGACCTGAGCTGGCAGAGTTATTCCTTTCCCTGTGTATTTATTTACATCTTCCTTTCCAGTAACGCTACAAGGCACTAGTATGTTCAGAAAAATGTACCTCTGAAAAAAAAAAACCAATTTGCTTCATAGATTCCATATACAGGCCAAAAATCTCTTCATTTCTTATTTACATTCACAGAATTTGTTTGGATCAGCTCATTTCACAGCAAGGTATGGAAACTTTTCTTCAAGTCTACGGAGAGAAGAACATGGAGGGACTGTGTTTCTGCCCTGCATTTAAAATCTGCCAACTTAAATGTAAATAAAGCAAATATTTACACACCCAACTGGACCAGTTTAGCTTAATCACATTCTTAGGGACTTTGCTAAATTGGGGTGCAGAGTCATTCCCACAGTGGCTGCTCAGAGGCTAGTTCATTCCTGTACAAGATGCCAGCCTCAATCTTTCCATCCATACTGATGAACAGATTTCAGATGTTTAAAATATCACCCATAGATTCTTGCTGATAATGACAAATCCATTTCACAAGTGTTTCCCTATATTTCTATATACTTAGTAGTGTCTACATAATATAGCAGCAGTGTAGATCTATCCTTCTCTGGGCAAATGCTGCTGCATTTAAAAGAAATTGATAAATGCTGGGTCTTACAGCACTTAGAAGAAAAAAATCTTTCAAAGAAGTTCTATAGGCTGGATGCAGAAAATCCATGAAGAGGTTCTTCCATTTCTATGATGTTTACTGTGAAAACATTTCTACAACTCTTTAGCTATTTCTTCCCTATTTAATCCTCTAGAACTTCTCCATGAATACTTGCTGCCTTAGTCTAAAAGTGGAAAGTTAAATTCCCTTTTTGAAGCATTGGTTTTTGTCTCTTGAGGACAAGTAACATTTACAGTGCTCCATAAAAAATAACATTTTGAAATCTAACTTTTTTATAATAAAACACAGTAGCTTAACACCCTAGAGGCCATTTCTGAAGTTCCAACACTGGTAATTTATTAAAACTGTGATAAGCATGTCTGATAAAAAGATAACTAATACTGAAGGAACAGAATGCCAAACTTCAGTAATTAGTTCTGCTTCACACTGCAGTATACAAATTGCAGATCACTGCTGCGTGCAGAGACAGGTATGAGGAATGATCACGAAATTCAGTCGATTCATTGCGGGGAGAGGAGGGGGTTTGGATGAAGGGAATTGCATTGTGTGTTATCAAATTATTAATTTATTTCCCTTAAGTGATCTCATATCCTTCAAAATGTGGTAAAACTCAAGCTGTTTGCTCCATTTAAACCCATAGTGCCTAACAACAGACCGGCCCAGTCACATGGCTCTTCTGGAGTGGCTGGACAGTAACTCAGCTGGGGAGGACCTCCAATGTAACACTTGGAAGATGGAGGTTGGTAACCAAACAAAAAAGTGAAAAAATCCATCCATGAGTTTCAGTTCCCATAACCTTAATCTCTGAATCAGACCTCTCTACAAACAAATGTCAGCATCTTACTGTACAGGGACTGATTTTTGCCTGGCATTTATTGGCTGCTGAGCACAATCGCTCACTCCTTCATGCCAGAGAAGAAGTGGATGCTTCATACTGGCATGGTAAGGATGGAATAATCATCAGAAAGAAGGACGTGCTCATTTTAAGAATGGGTATTTCACTCAGTTCCAAATAATACCATCTTTGGATAGTCATGTTTCTCTGTCTCATGGAATATTATCACATCCTTGCAAAGAGAAATGCAATAGTCTGAGGTACGTTGCTCTGCCCTGGTTCACCTATTGCACAAAAAAATGGTGTCCATCCACACTCAATAGACCGGTAGACAGGGAGGAGACTTTTCAGAAGACTGACTTTGTTCTCTTTGGTTTCATTCTTAAGTCTTGCTGATCCAGAATAGAGTCTGTCCTCCCACTTCATGTTTCCAGGCACAGCTGGACAGAGCACCACTCTAACACCTGGCAGAACAGGGCCTCAGACTCCAGGTATGGGAGCTCTACTCTTGATCAAGTTATCCCAGCCCAAATAAGGTCCTGTACCTCAGCTGAGTCATGGTCACCCACCCTGCTCATGGTCCTCCTGTATCTCAGGATAAATACTGAGGTAAAGTGCTTCACAGCTTTCCTCCTGTGCACAGCTCTGCAGTAAGTGGGTAAGCCCCTGTACCACAGCTGGGTGTCTGTGCCTAAAGGCACAATCTGCTCTCAACTGCAAATGTTATTTTTTCAGAGAACGTTTTTAGCTGCTGTGAATTCTTCTCTGGTGGTCGATGCTCCTGATTTTCTCTCTTTCACAGCTTCAAAGTCTCTTGTTATTTACTTGTATTATAGAAGCACGTAGAGGAGTGAACTGAGATTGTGACCCCATATTTCTAGGCAATATACAAACATGCTGTGGGAGAGAATTTCTGCCTGAGAGCACTTACAATCTAAACAGAAAACACAGGCATATGGGAGGAAGGGAAAACCAGAAGCACAGAGAGGTCAACTGACTAGGAAAAGCCACCGAGCATGTCAGAGGCAGAGATGAGCACTGACCTTTGCTCCCTTGAGGACTAAAAACTTTCCTGTCTAGCACAAATGACTTCTTA
This sequence comes from Aleadryas rufinucha, assembly GCA_013397815.1. Lineage (NCBI taxonomy): Eukaryota > Metazoa > Chordata > Aves > Passeriformes > Aleadryas > Aleadryas rufinucha. Next base: position 693,388 of record VZTH01013936.1, on the reverse strand, counting down.
GACAGCATTTTTTTGTTGGTGCCACAAAATACATCCAACTGAATCAGTGGTGCGTGAGGGAGCTGGGTTAGAGATTAGAACAATGGGCAAGACTCTGTGCATCCTGTCCACTTCTTTCTGACATCTTGGGGCATGGCCACAGTCTCATCTACAAAAAGAAATTTGAGTTTTTGTGCCTTCAGCTTCCATTTGTCCTGCAGGAGATTCCACTAAACAACATAAGGTCTGTAAATCTGATACTCCCCCCTCTCTGAAGTGTCAGGTAGGAATTTACAGCTCCAGACCATGCATTCCCTTATCTGAAAGGAGCATTGTATGAGGCTTAACAGATCACAGTTTCTACAGTGTAGCCAAATGGAAGCACTGTACAAGTACAAGGTCTTATTATTAAAGACGATTGTCTAAAGATTTAGTAAAGAACATTTGATACCAAGTACTAAAACTAAAACGGTATTTTCTAAGATAAACAACAGCCATGTACAGCTTTTTTCAGCTCTCCAGGAATTTTAGTGTACAAAGAACATGTTACAACGGAGCAGCCGGCTCAGTCTTAGGTGCTATCAAATTAAAATTCGTATTTGAAGCAAGCAGATTGTCTTGCCACTGCTTTAAGTTTATTTTCAGCAACTCTGCTGTAAAACATTTGTAACTTGATGCTGAATCCCATACAGAGGAGAATTTGAGCTTTTTTACATAATGGAACTTTGTAATCCAAATTTGCAGTTTTCATAGGACCTGTGAGCCTCCACTGCAGCCCAGGACTCCCTGCGCAAGCCTGTGTAGGTATAGCCTTGCCAAAATGCATTATAGGTAAAGTGCAATAATAAATGAGGCATCAGGTAGCAGTGGACGGCGGAGCACTGAGAGACAAGAGAGCACAACCACACAAAAGGGAAAGGTCACAGCTCAGCAGCCACATAACTCATTGTGAGGTTTTCATAACCAGAAGAGTTTTATTAGATCAGGGCTGGGATTCTTCTGAGACACAAAGGGGACACATGGGAGAAAGCAAGAGGAGAACACACATTAACCAAGGGCGAGAGAGATGCTGGCTTAATGGGCTGATTCAAAGTGGGGTAAACCTCTTACTGACAGTGATAAGCAGGTTTCTGGAAGACCCTTAAAGTTAATACAAGCACTAATGCAATGCCACAAGGATACGTCCGAAGAGAGGGGAATCAGTGTAGGGTACAAAGATGCTGGAATGCAGAGCTGTCCATAATGATAAAGAAAGAAGGAGAGCACACTCTGACTGTATGCCGAGCTTTGACAGCTACATATTTACACAGCAATGTTAGATGAACACGCCAACACGATGCTCTGGAAGGAAGATACAGCTCTGAAGGAGAGAGATAAAGATGGCTCTGCATTTCTGTTTCCACTATCTAGTGTTTGTATTTTTATCATTCTATGTAAAGAAAAATGTCAGTCTGTGACAATGATTTCATTTAGCTGGTGATCTACTTCATTTTGCTTGAACGTGCTTAACAGTGCAATGATTTAGTTGCAAGCTCTATATGGGAATGCTTATCTTTTTTTGAAAGCTATTGCTTTTAAGCATGAAAAAGCATGTATGGGCCCAAATATAAATTGATAGTTTCAGTAAACTGGGATGCTAGTGAAAAAAGACCTTGAAGCTCTCACCTATAGCCAGTTTAGAATGAATGACAACATCTAGAACAGCAGAGGGGATGTTGGGGAAAGATGACTATGTTTTTCCTATTAGTGAAGATCAAAAGCATGCAGAAACTGAGATGAGACTTTTAGCACATTGGGTAATTAACAGCCACAGTAGAATTTGGTTTCTTGCCATGTCACATTCAGTTTACAGCTTACGATAGCAAACATTTACAAAATGTACTGGAGATTACAGAGACATAAGATTATATGTTAAATCAATAAAATAACTAAATAAAGAGGTTAAAATATACTGAGGGGAAAATAATTAAAGAAAAATTTCACTGCAGTCAAGCACAGGTCAGGAATATAAATACAGCTGATGCACAGGCAGGTGCAGTTGACGCTGGCCAGGTGGGTATCACATGGCACTATTTCTCATAGCACCAGCACTGTTTATTCTGTAAAGAACAGGCTTTGTTTTGGGGTTTCTTTTCTTCAGTTGATACAAACAAGGTACAACAAGCTATTTCTAAGAAGTGAGCCAACGAATGGAGTCACAGCAACGGTTTCCTTGATATAGTGGAAGCAATTCTTCTTTCGAGGCTCCTCTACCGCCAAAAGATGTCCATCTCCACCCCTTTATGTTCTTTGGCAGAGTCGCCATTCAGAACCAAATCCCTCCTTCTTCTTTGTGGCCTCTGCTGATAGATGTGACAAGACTTCTAAGCAGCCTCCTCTTACTGTTTTGCACAATGATTTCTGGAGTAGGAGGTTCAAAACCCCCTCCAATGGACCAGCCCATATTCAGTACAAAATCAATTTACCATGGCTATAGTCTCCTTTGTATTTCTGCATCAAGCAAAGCGATTTTGTTCTCCTTCATTTTTCTGCTCTGGCTTTCCTTGCCATTGTAACTCTTTGAAGCTCACTGCTTATGGAGCGATGTTAAGGGTTCTCCACTACACATTTTTTGCATTCCCTCCCCCTCTGCTTATGGACAAATCCTACACAGTCAACCGAGTGCAATTCCGTGCCCCCTCATTAAGGGTTCAGCTATGAAAAGCAATCTTTCCATATATGCTTCAAACCAAAAATGTAATCACTGAAGCACATGTGAAACCTCTGCACATTATCAGCTTTCTAAAGTGGGGAAGTCTTACATTTTATATTGCTCTCCAGGTTACATCATTGAATATACTTGTTCAGCATCTATTTGTTTGCTTTGAGAAGACGCTAAAATAAGTTTGAGGAACTGTCCAATTTGGGTCTGATTCTCACAACAATTAGGCTAAGATTCAGGAATCAAAATCAGCACTTCCCACAGTATTAAAGAGACTAATGAAGAACTAAAATGACATTTTCACTGTTCTGTGCCTCCTGTTTTTCTTTAGGGAAATCACATCTATTGCATTGGGGGGTGCTAATACTCTTTCAGATGACAAACACTGCAATATATTCTCATTAAAATTGTGTAAGAGGTTGAACATGGTTTGAGTCTTGCCTTGGCTTGGAAAAAAAAAGGGGGCAGTGCACAATTAAACAAATAAATGTGCGTGTGATTTATTTTATCCTATCAACATTCTTTTCTGGTTGTGCACTTAGGCTTAGTGTAGTACAACCAAGAGGGGAAAAAAAAAGGCACTGGAAATCTTTAATTAAGTGAAAGCTGCATTACTGAGACCAAACGAAAGCTTTGAGACTACTTTAATGAGCCAAGGCCAGCCTTGTGCAAGCCAGAGAGATTGGGAAAGTTTTGCAAGGCAGGCTGAAAACAGAGATCCTGCCTGAGCCTGCCTGTACCACAGGAACTTAAGTGAAACCAGACTCTCCCTCTTGCTCTTCCCCAATATAAAGTAATAGTTTTTGAGCTTCAGTAATATGGGCAAAAAATTCTAAATCCTCAGCTAAAAAGGAGTCTTTGTACTTTCCCTATTGAGTTCAGCAGATGTATGTCTGAATTTCCATTTGTTTTCTAGGGCACCTAGAGAAAAGATCTAGATCCTGTTCCTACTATGATTTTGACATCTACTGCAGAAGCACATGAAGCACATGGACTACTCAGCTCCATACTGGTAGGCATTTCTGTTGAAAATTAAAAGGCAATTCTGCCCCAGTGAGCCTAAATCCTGGGGTAGAGGTGAAACACAACACAGGCTGCAAAAAACAGGCAGAAAGAACAAGAGGGACCAGTGAGATGACTGATATTTGCAGTTGAGGTACACATAGTGCACAGGCAAGTGTGGTGTAAGCTTCCCAGGAAGGTTTGTTGGCAGCATACATAGATTTCGACCTTTAGACTCTCTGGCTTCTATGGGGTTTGGTGCTCAGCACCACAAACTGTCAGAAAACACAACTTTTGATAAATCACTAATAACCAAGAATAAGTAGAACCTTTCAGAAATTACCAGACTGGGCTGGAAGAGAAAGTCAGCAATGAAAAGTCCTCCATGTTTTATAAAAGAGATTTCAGTATTTTTTATTGTTCTATAGCTACATTGTGCATTACATCTCTGCTTTCCTCCGCCAGGTGCCTAACTCTTGGTAAGCTAATTACAGCCTTCTGCTTATTTCATGTCAAGCTTAACTCCCAGTCTGAGCCTAGCCTGCAGTTCTGGCATGTATTTTCCTTAATCTAAGACCATCTGTGCTCCATCATCAAGGAACACTTAAATACAGAGAAAGTGAAGAACCAAAAGTGTAGAATTCCCTGTATCCTGCCTCCAACTCCTCTCCCCAGCATTTCCAATTAAGTGTGAAGCCAACATCCATCCAGTCCTAAATACACTGGAAGGCTCTGAGGAGGCTACAGTTATCCACAGATGCAGCAATACGTTTCAGTGGTCAGTGGGGAAATGACAATCCAAAAAGGACCTGAATCTCTCAATTTCTTTGTATCAAGAGCTTCAGAATTCAAATACCACCACATCCCCAGCAACATATGCAGTGGTTGAGTCCAGCACTTGATGAGTGTAAATCAAGTCCTTGTCTCAGAGAAGAACAAGGAGTCAGTTTGGGGGAAAAAAAGCAATGGGGTTGATTTATGAAGAATCCAAATGATATTTCTCAAGTCTATTGTTTATTGGAAGTACATTACAATTTAAATCAAAACTGGACTGCAGCATTAGGGAACAAGGCTCTCTGCCACTCCTGTCCCACCACCAAAAATTCAAGTGTTTCTAAGCCCTACTGGCCCCTCACTGCCCAGCTGGACACAGCCCCTGCCTGCTGCCACTGCCAGCGGCCAGAACCTGACCACTGTGCATGGCATCGATCCACCTATCTTCCTCCTAAGGCTGGGAAACAGATGCCGTCAGACTCCCTGCTTGGTCTGTCACAGTTTGCCTTGCTTCTGCCTCCTCTTTTCCAACACCAGACGTCAGCACCTGATGCTGCAGTAAGCTCTGCCAAGCTTCATCTCAACAAGGAATGTATTTGCTCCTTCTGCAAAGATGGCTCTGATGCAGTGTCTTTTATTCCTTCCTCCCAGATCCTCTGTTCCGTTCTCCAGTCTGCACTCTCCTGCCAACCCAGGATTCATTTTTCAATTTCCTTCAGTTTGAGTCCTGCCCTTACATTCCCACTTCCACCCGGCTCTTCCCTCACCTCCCCTCCAGCATATTTGCACTTGACCTCTATGAAGGTCAAAGATTTCACAAATGAGTTTTGAGAATATGCCTTATAATTAAGATGAGGGAATACAAAATGCTTCTACAACAGGATTAATGCAGCACACTTCTTTGTGCTTCTTCCACCTAACTCCTTTCTGGTGGTTTTCAAAGCTTTCACATTTATCTTCTATTGAAAAAAAAAATTCTTTTTCTTATTCTTAAATCCTCGATAACTGATCTCACAGCAAAAGCTACTAAATTTGTAACAATTATATTAGCCACATACATTTTTTCTCCTGTCACTGTTTACCACGATTATATTTATGAACCATTGATCATTCCTTTCTGCCCCATGTATCAAAATTCTCTCCTCTTAGGCAATTGCAGTTTGTCTCTTCATTATCCCAGGCTAAGTTAAGACTTTTTTTTTTCCACATTCTTCATAAAGCTTAAATCACTTCTCTCTGGGTGACCTTGCAGCCTATTCAAATGGCTGCAGCCCTGTTAGACCTTTTTCCTTACTTATGAGAAAGTAAAATACTCATTTTTCTAAAACCTCAGAACCTTGCTTTGTCTCCTGTCTGAAGTGAATAATTAATAATTAAAATAATGTATAGAATTCTTGACAGAAAAGTGTTTCTGACAAAAACATATTTTTATTAAGCCTCCCCCACATTGCTTCCAAGCGGTTCTCTTTTTACACAAATTTGCAGATTTATTCATATTCTAAGTATTTTTATCTGAAGGGATACATTTGTACAGCATTTTTCCCCTAGCAGACCCCAACTATTCTATTTTTACATTCAAAGGTTTTAATTCAAAATGTTTAGAAAACAAATAGTGAAAAAGGGGTCCATTTTAAACACATGGACATGCAGGAATTGCCTAACTGCTTACCTAAAAAGCAGAGGTGAAGATAACAACTGCTTAATACTACATCTACTTTGAATCAGAATATGACAATTTTGTAGGCTCACAGTTATGGCAAATTTCCTATATTTACAAGTGCATGTAATCACATATAACATTTAGATCTTAAAGAGAAAGCCACATATTTCAGAGCACTTCAAAAGGACAAAGTGTCATTATCTCAGCTTCACATGTGGAGGAAGGAAAGCTCAGACTGCGGCTAGCTGGAAAGCACCTTACCTCTTCACAGCTGTCTAAGTGAAGCAGCCAGCCCATGCTATCCAAACTCTCCTTACAGAGAATGGAGAAAAATATAATTTTTCTGCATATGCCCTTCCTCTGACTCCCCACACTTGGTCTCACCAGTCTCAGAATACTTTAGTCTCTACATGGTCATGTTACTGATAATGTAACAGATGGCTATAACCATGGTGTGGTAACTTCTAGATGAAAGAAGCATTTCACTGACAATAGAATAACTTGAGATCCTTGTTCCTATTAACTGCCCACGCTGCAGCACCCAGCAACTCATTTGTGCCCCACAGCCACATTCTCTCACCCTCCTCCAGTGGTATAACCCACCCTTCCTTTCCCATTGCCCACCCATTCGCAGGCAACCCACAGCAGCTATTGCCTGATCTTGTTCAGCTGTAGGTTTGCTGCTGCTCCTCCTCCAGCCCTGAAGAAAGGTTTCTGAGCCTGCAAACTTCCCTTCTTTCTCCAGTCAGGGTAGCTGGAGATACCACAGGCATAGTCAAGGTTGTGTCCTTTTACCCATCTGTCCTCTTAGTGTGTGGGTTGTGCTCTCCTTGAGCTCAGCCTGGGGAAGGCAGGTGAAACCTTGGATGCCAAAGCTCGTGGAGGCTTTCAAAGGATTCGGGGATTCAGCTGCACCTGCCATGCTGAGACAGGATCAATATCCTGTGGGAGTGATGAGCAAAGTGTTCCCATCTCAGCTCCCCAGCTCTGGATGTCTGGTGACAGCTGTGCAGGCCACGTCTGTGACTGCTCCATAGCTCCAATAATCCCCTCCTATTAGTCATTCAGAACTGCTGCGCTTAAAAGAAGCTGTAAAACACACATCAGCTAAACTGTTACTAACAGAGAAAAGTAGGATTATTTACCTAGGGGAAAAAACCACACACAGTAATATGAAATGTGTTTACTATAAAATATTTTGAGTTTTTTGCAAAGAGCTCAATAGTTGGTTTTAGAGGAAACGTGAGGTCATTTGTGGGCCCTTGAGAGATGCAAATCAATAAATGGTGATTTTTTTAATGCTCTCATTATAAATGACTGGATGCTAACAGGGTCAAACTTAATCCTGTGCAGAGAGCCAGTGCAAGGGACATGAATCATTTAGATCTCTCTTAAGCTCTACTTTGAGAATAAAATGTAGATATTCCTCTGTATTCCTAGTCTTTAAAAAGCGCCAACCTGCTGCTTTTTTTGGCAGTAATTGGCCCACGTAGTCCACTGTTCATCTTGTAAGACGCCCAAGGACTCCTCTTCTGACTTCCCAGCGTGTGCGGCTCAGCTCCCACGCCGGGGATGGGTCGGACGCCGTGCCCCAGGCAGGAGGAGCCCCTCACTGAGCGCACAGCGCTGGGCAGCAGCAGCCCCAGCCCCAGCCCCAGCAGGACGCAGGACCTGTGCCGGGAGCCGTGGGCGGGCAGCTCCCGCCGCCACCACCCCGGGCTCGCCGAGCGGGGAGGCTGCGGGAGGCATCCGCTCGTCCCCAGGACAGGGTGCAGCGGGAGCTGGCTGTGCTCGGTGTGCAGCTCATCAGGTCCCTGCTCCCACAGCGACTGCTCTGTCAAGGTGCTGCATTGAACCCATCCTGTGCTGGAGCCCCCACTACCGATCGTGCCACGGAGCCTGAACGGGGACGGGAGCAATTCGGAATTGCTTTTTGTGCCTTGCAGTACGCCAGCCTTTACAGCTAGTGAATAAACCACTCCCATATCTAAAAATATCCCACATACCTAAAGTAATAAGTATTAAAAAAGCATATTTTTATATAAATTTCATTTTGTATAAATGCTGGCGTAGGTAAGCTGTTGCCTACAACAAGGCGCTGATTTGCCTCTCAGAACATCTGCAGGGCTGGGTTTGTTGACAGCAGCCACAGATGAGTGAGTGTGTCAGAGCAAGGGACAGCCATAAGCACATGCAGATCCCACAGAGCCTCCTGGAGCTGCTGGAGTGGGAAGCAGCCCACAGAGAAAAAGGGCTAAACATGCAAACCAAAATATATTTTGCAATGATAAAGAAGCAACATTGGTGACAGGAAATGAGAAGTCCAAGGAATTTATTTTTCTTTTGATTTTCATTTTTTTCTCTTCCCTTTCTAAAGGATGTCTAATGGTCCTGACTGTAAGTTGCAAGAAATAAGAGCATTAGTCTTCATTCCCTACACATAAAATGCCTGACAGGGTTTTATCAAATAAAGAGTCCAATATGCTACTGTTATCAGTAAGTGACTTCAGCAGCTAATTAAATTCTCAGTTTCTAAATCCTGCTCATAATGTCTGCTGACAAAGACCAAAACCCCTGTAGTAATTTTGGCTTTTAGGTGAGGTGAGGCAGGGAAGGAGGGAATGACAACTAACAAATTACCCAGGGAAGCAGGCTGGCAATCCACAGCTGACATTCATCATGTAAACCTCACTTTACTGTGCGAGCGTAACAGGGTAGTTCCCCTCTGGATGCAAATCAGCTCTGTGGCCTTCACTGACTCCAAGAAGGCTGCCCTGCTTAAAGTACAAATCCAAACAGGTACAGCTCCTGGGCCTCCTCTATAGGGGTGCTATACCCTTTGTATATGATCCTCCTGTGTATGGGTACATATATAAAAATAGATATGTAAATATTTATACATAAGAAGTTCCTATACCATGCCTAAAAATTCACTTTAGAGAGCAATTAAATTGATCATGACTAGACAGTACACTCTGCACCAGTTTAGCAGACCAATGAATGTGCATATTGAAACATTTTTACTCACTAGAGCATGCAGTATGTTCTTAACTCAGAGAATTCTCAGAGGAAAACTGGCATTTATTTAAAGCTAAACCTGGGCTTAAAAGCTTTGCTGGTTATAAATGGACTCATGAGCTGGGTTCTCTCAGACAAGAGGGGATGTTGTGTTCAGAAATCACTCAACACTATGGAGTGTGAGAAGAGATTTGCTTTCTCTGCTCTCTGAATTTCAGCTGATGAGTAACATCAGCATAAGTTTGTTCCCAACAGCAGATGCTGGAGCCCATCACAGAGTACAGTTCCCTGCAGTGAGGAGCTGGAGAAGTGTGTCCTTGAAGGATGAGGTGTGGCTTTCAGACATGGTCACCTCCAGTCTCACATGCATTATTTTCATCCCTCATCTCTCACTCCACGTTGAAATTTCTCTCTTACATAAATCTTGGGAAGGAAGACTTGCACCTGAAAGCTGCAATCTAGCTCCTGATCAACCATTTTAAGGAAGGGAATATTCATGGAGTAGATTTTATTTGGGGACCCGAAACCGTAAGAATAAATAGCTGAATTTACCAGAAAGTTTTCCCAGCCAATATAAGATTTATTATGGAACAGCTTTAAACCTCTAGGCTGAGTGAGAAGTTTTAGGTGCAGCTTTGGAAGGTGATTTATGAATAGATTTATATGTTAATATGTTAATAAAAAATGTTTCATATTGATAAAATATGTGACAACCTGAACTCAGCTATGAGCCACATATTAAAGACTGCATCTGCTCTAGTAGAGGTTTTGATTATGTTTTTAAATGAGGGAATTACATTGGGCTGAAAATAAAGAAATAAATGTTGTATCTAGAAATATGTGCCGTATAATTCAAATGTGTATCTGAGAATCTGCAAGAAACAAATAACAAACTGCTTCTGGAAAGTGAAGCTTATTCCTGAACATTTCAAAATAGAGTTCCTGTCAGGCAACTCAATGGTACATAAAGATAGGCAAAGGATTCTTACCCTTTCCCAAAATTACTTCCCAAACTGGATTTTAAACTGGATGATAATCTTGACATTCCAACTAGATTGAAGAAATAAATACCTTCAGCAAAGCTGGGCCAGCTTCTGAGCACCCCTGGACTTGAACTGCATATCAATGTCTAATTGCCTCATGATCTTTGAAAGGATATTTTGCAAAATAGGAACAGCTCTGGCTCAAGGATGTTTCTGCAAGGAAATCTGAAATACAATACTTTTACCTGTCTTTTACTGGCAAACCCCACAGCACTTTATAAAGGAATGCTACAGCCCTATTTGAGCAAACACCAGGCAGACAAACTGGGCAGATTAACTTTACCTCAGGCATCCACGGGCAGAGCCAGCTGGATGAATTTGGCCCTCCAAGCCCCATCTGGTGCCTATCCAGCAACTCTTGGGGATGTAAAATTTATCTAATATTTGAAAGTTTTCTGATGAGTGCCAGGGCTTTATGAACATATTGTGCATCCTTAACATTTCTCAGTGAAGTATTTTCACCAGGAAGATTACTTGAGTGACAATTTGTGCTGTAAACTGTATTACTCACTGTTCCCCATTGATTTTGTTTATCATATTTTATTCAACTATACAGAGAAAAACCAAGTTAAACTCTGTCACCCCTCCTCACACTTCCATACACTTGCAGAGCATGTTTCTCATCAGACATAAGTGTGGCACTACTGAGCTCTAAATAAGTAGAAAATAATGCATTTAATGCTCGGTTTGATTCAAAGTGCAAAAGACAAAACCTGTTCCATTTGTTGCTATGTGACATATTGAGGACTGATAGGCAAGTTTTATTATTATTAACTACACTTTGTTGATACATGCTGTTGATTTACCAGTGATTATGCCACAGAGTTAAAGAACCCTTCGGGGAGTAGCAGGGAGGGAAGTGTGTCTTCAGGAGCAGCTGTGCAGTTTAAGAGCTTTGTAACAGGGATGTTACTGATTCTTAGATTGAGGGAAGAAAAACTGGAGTAAAAGCATCCTTACCAGAAATGCACTGGATAGGTGGTTGCAGTTCATCTGCTACAGGACACTAAGGAAATGTTTTGTCTCTATTTCAGGTTTGAAAAAATGCTCATTCCAAAACCCCAACAATATCAGCAGTAAGAAATTTCTTTCAGTAAGGTTCAGATCATGATGTAAGAGCTCATACTGCCTCAGTATGTTGGTAACTTACTTTAAGCTTGATTTTAAGTCTTATGCCTCAGCAGGACTGAGAAGTTCATCAAGTTTTGCTCTAGTGACTGGGTAGCACTCTCCAAAGTGCCCATGTGAATGTAGGGGATCTTATTTAGAAATGTGGAGCCAAATTTCAGAAGGAAATGAAGTTGTGTGTTCTGCAGCATTTTCATGTTCTGCAGTGGGGTAACAGCAGATCTGTAATTGCAGACCTGGGTGGTACTGCACAGTGAGGAACTCCACAGGCAATCCTTCCTGACTCAGGTTTACCACTACTGGGGAACTCACACACTCTCTCTCTGCACTTAATCCACACTTCAGCCTTAGGAAAAAAATAATAAATTGTCAGTTAAAGCATATTTTGATCTCAATTTTTTTTGTCTTTCTTAGGCAAAATAACTTATGTCTTCCAAATAGTTTTGCAATAGGTGCACTTACTTATTCTTTCATGGTCTGTTAAAATACAGTACAGACTCTTGAAGTATTTTAAATACTTAAAATACTACTAGCCTGACATATCAGCACATGAACTTCACAGGGCTGCTTAAAAACTTTTTTATAAGAGATGTTCCATTAAAAGAAACAATTGAAACCAAAATATTTTACGAAATTCTAACATTTTCTATTACACTTATCAGATAAGAGTCCAGAAGGACACCTTAGATCCAGAGAGAAGGGAAAGGGAAAGAAGAAAGAGGAAAGGAAAACGAAAAGGAAAGGGAAAGAGGAAGGGAAAGGGGAAGGGAAAAAAGGATGCCCCAAACAAACAAGGACAAGTGTTTGAGATGAGAGAAATGCACATGTAAATGCTCTCTTTTGATGCTTCAGAAAGTAACTTGATCTAGAGTATTTGCATACCAATTAACCATTTGTCTATCTTGTTCTCTTTCAGATTTTACAAATATGTCAAAGAGGCTTGTTTTCATCTCAGTGCAAAAAGGTTGGAAATCTTTGTATCTCAAAAAGGTTGGAAAAATAATTTCCTATTCAGTTCAACTGAGAATCCAGGTAAAATCACAGTGAGCAGGGGGTAGGCACTGCACTGTGATTTATGAAATGCCAGCCGAGTAGCCTGCTTTTAACACACACCCCAGAATAGCATTCCTTGCTAAGAAATCCCAATCAGTATTGTGCATTTTAAAAAATTTGCTCAAAGGTTTATGTTTTTAAAATGACCCTTCCACCTACTCTATTAATTACCAACTCCAGTATTAAACTGACTTTTCTACGGCCTCACCATGAAAGCTGCAGATTGGGAGCTAACCTTGTTTCACATCCATGCATAAATTAAACAGCATGCTCTCCAAGTGCACATCATTTTAAAAAAGTGTTCTATAAAATGTCTAATAACAAGAGTTATTTACAATGCATATAAGACAATCATTTAAAGATGGACATGAAACGTTGCAGAGATTTTGTTTAAAAGAGCTGCTAAAGATTTAGGGAAGAGTATCCCTTTTAAAACTGTGTTTCTTGACTGCTGCAAGAATTTGAATGCTACATGCCAAAGTTTCCAATATTAACAGGTGCTTTTGGATAACCCACCTCAAGATGCTGCTTTTCGGTAATTCTTTAACAAGGTGCTTCAGATTTGGCAAGAAAAAGAGGTAGACAAAATCACAAATGATCCCCAAAATACCTGGGCCATAACTGCCTTATGGATATTGAAGTGCAGCCAAAAATGTTCTTCACGAAAGTATTAACCACCATTGAAGTTTCTCACGCAACTAAAACTCATTTGGTGAAAAGCTTCACAGGTTCCAAATGGAATTTCTGAAACACATTCTGGAAACCAAGAGAGGAGGAGGAAAAATCTCTGAGAAGTTGGGACATTTGGTTCTGTGGAGCAGGAAATGAGCTTGTTCTGTTTCAGTTTTTGCTCCACTCCACTCACTAGTTCTCATGTAAAAGATTAGTGCCTTGGAGCACCAACATCAACAGAACCAACAGAAAATTCTAAGTGAGGAGGAAACATCAGCACAGAGTAGAGCACATGAGAGATAAGAAAGGAAAAGAATTGAGCCCTCATTATAAAGGGACCCAAGAGCTGACACATCCCAAAATTGATCTCTCCTTCCTTCACTCCTGAAATCAAAATTCTTCTATAGGGTAATACTGTCTTTTTTACACAGCTCTTAAACAGTAACTTGCTCATATAATATTAAATTTTGTCTTTTAGTCTACTACTGCAATTCTAAGACAGTAACTTCCTATCTAAACTATGTGGCATGCCTTTTTCCCACATGGACAGTGCAGCCTTAGGATACAGCATGAGAACACTTAGGAAAAAACAGCTTTAAATGTCATTGAACTATGCTTAGAAGGGTACATTTCTCCCACTGCCAGGCTTTGTCCCACAACTAACATATCCTGCTGTCTCCATAGACCATGCTCCTCATGTTTCTGCCCTCACCTCATGGGAGTACAAATGCAAGGAAGCAGATATCTGTCAGTACAAACCTGCACCGTGAAGCAGGTTTAGCACCACTGGCAGGATGACAGTGAAGTTGTATGAGCAGAAATAAAGCAGAATACAATCTCAAGATGAAAAACTGTCCTGAATCAGGCCTGGCAAGATCCACACTGTATTTTACTTACAAGCAAAGAGGAGATACAAAATAGTGCAAAGTCACACTGTGATTATTTCTTAAACTGCACTCTCACCCCTACAGAACCAAATGCAAGTTCCTTGCATTTCTTGTCTCGTCTTTCTGATCTGACCTTTAAAATGATGCACAGGGAAAGGAAGGTGGTGCCTTTAAACCGCATCATGAGCTTTATGGAGACAAGCCAAGCAGCTACTTAGGCAACCATTAGGTCGGGAAACAATCACTTCCATCATTCCCAACACGTGTGTCAACATAATTCCATGCTCTCTTTGTCATGCAAAAAGTCTTGGCAGAGTAACCGGATACACCCAGAAAGCAGGAGCGAACTAAGCTCATTATGTTAACCGGAGATCCCACAGCAGCCTCCAGTGCCATAGAAGGAGACTTCCCATGTTTTGCAGTGTAGAAAAGGAAACTCACTGCACTGAAAAGGGCCCAGGCCAAGCCTGACTGCAGAAGTGTATGAGCGAGATTCACAATTGTGTTTCATGGAAGGGGATCCCTGACAAGCACCAGAGGCTGTGTCAGGCAGTGTGGTAACAGGCACTGCAGAAGGTATGACACCTCTCATAACTACGGAGACTTCCCTCTCCTGTGTGCTCGCTGGAAACCTTCCAGCCATGCTAATATGGCTCTGCAAACGGCAGGCACTGCCAAATGGGAGTAGCAGCTTCTCTAACTCTTTATTGTTGTCATTGGTAACTCCGGACTTTGTTTTCTTTTTAAAGGAAGATTCAATGCATTTTACAACCATTAAACATCTTTTCTTCTCTCCAGCTATACTTGTAACTCTTACTAACAGCAAAAGGCTTGTGCACATCAGAATGGCTGGCAGTACTTCCCTAATGGCTTCTTTGTGTGGTCAGGTACAGGAGCAAGGCCTCTCAGCCTGTCTGAAAAAATGCTGAATACATCTTTGGTGATCTAGCAACCACAGAAGACGGTAAGTATCCCAGAGCATGTGTTAATTTATTTCAAGATAAGCAGCTGGTGTTTTCATTAACAATTTTTGCTGCATCCTTCAATTCCAGATTCAGTGCAGTAAGAGTAAAGTTCTAATACTGCTGGATATTTGCAAGCCCTTTCAAACTTCAGCTGCTTTGCCTTGGTAAAGGCAATGGTAACACACATTTTTCAACCCCTTTTGCCTCTGGAATGCTTGCAAGTCCAATCATGGTTTTACTAATGCATTCGGCAAAACACAGCTCCTCAACAATCCATGTTCACAAAGGCCTACAAGGGCTGAAATGAGGATGGATGAGAATACTAAAACCTTCTCCAGCATGTTGCTGACATCTCTAAAGAAAGCCAAGGGTTTCTATTGATTGTTGTGTTTAAGCCTGTATCAGTCACACTACATGCTTTCTTCCTTAAGATGCCATATTTTTGGCAGATGCATTACCACCCAAATACTCGAGAATCTAAACCAGAGTGCACCATCCAAGTGGGCAAGCGTAGCAGAACTCTTCCCCCAGCATTATCGCTGGAGTGGGAACAAGCATCTGGTCCTGACTTTGTCTTCTCCCTGCTCCACCACTTTGGGCAAGTTTACACTATGTAGGCTTCTGAAAATGTTCATCAAATATTACAGAACTTTCATTAACAAGTCAAATAAAATAAGAGAGTAAAAAGTGAACATACCTGAATAAGAGAAACGTTGTGTAGACTAAGTCTGAAGAGGTAGTTCCTGCATGAACAAGCAGAAAAATTACAAACTGTTAGGCTACCAAGGAAGGAAGGGAAAAGTTATTAAAGCAAGTAATAGTTTTTGGTCATTCATGTCTACAAACAAAAGGTTTTCCTGGCCTCCTCTCCACAGAATACAAAAGCAGTTATATGCCTGTTCATTGACTTGTTCATCAGTGTCTTAGTGAACCTGGTAACAAAGTTCTGAGCAGGTCCCAGTATTAAATATTCCAGAATCCATAATGAAGAACCACAATGAAATCCCAACCACAAAGGGCCATTTGCAAACTCTCAGCAGGCTTTAGTTGAAGTCCATATGGGCTGCAGTCATGTTTTTCACTGAATTCTGAGAAAACTGGGATTGGACAGAAGCCAGCTGGAGCAGAGCTGACTTCCTAGTATGCTCCCCCAAGCCTGTCTTTGTGGGAATTCCCATTCAGGACTTCGTGGAAGAGAAGAGAGCAGATACTTCTCAGTGGAATCTGCACAGAAAATCAGCAGGGAAATCAAGGCAGTGACTGCAGATATTCCCAATCCTCCTGCCATCGTCTCTTCACAGGCAAAGCAAGGGAATTCCTGACAGAAGTCACCGTAGCATGAGATACCACATATCAGCTGAGCTCCTGTCACCCTTCCTCTGAATGTTTGTATCCCATCACAAATAGGAGGCAACACATATTTGCATAAACGCCTATAGATAAGGCTTAGTTAACAGCATTTATCTCACATTTTTGCTTGCTAAGACAATGCAGTTACCAGGAATCAGCTGACATAGTAAGCCATACAGACTGGATTGTGTGCTTTAGGCTTTTGGCCACATCTAACTTCATTTTTTTGCATCCCATCTGTCAGGAGGCCTAAAGAGCTGTGATTCTTTTCCAACATCACTGTCACCACAATGTCCCTGAGAAGACACATTTATATCATACAAGGTGCATTGAACTATGCTTCTGGAAGTGGCTCTGTTTAAATGGTAGAAAGTGCAGCTTTGATGATACAGTTTCATCTGCTCTAGAAGTACCAGTATACAGACATTCCCCCACCTAGTGAAAATGCAAGTTCCAGTCCTAGGTCAGTTAACCCAGAGGAAAGATCCTATAGTGATGAAGAGGTCCTAAGGAGTCTTCTGAAGAGCCTTCTTTAGGCTCAGTACAGCAGCACACTCTGCCCAAGCAAAGAAAGTAATTCAAACTTTGACACGTGAGAGATTCATATTGGGTCACAATGACCACAACAAGGCTTGAGCAATTTTTCCTCCTTCTGTTATGTATCACTTGTGTATCACCTAAGTCATAAGCACAGAGTTGCCTGTGTACTTTGTCCCAGTTCTATAAATAAATCAAAAGCTCTCAAATGCTGCTGACTGTTAATAAAGAAGGATGGGGCCAAGGATGATGGGGAACTTGGGAAGTCAAACTCCTGACAAATCTTCAGCTGATATAGCTCTGACTTGCACCATTGTGTTCTGTACTGGGACTGGTTACCCAGAGAAGAATGAGACCCATTAGCAATATCTGAAGAAAATATATCAGCGATTATTATACCCCCTGTAAGTACACAGAGAAGTATACACACACACACACACACACACACACACACACACACACACACACAGAGGAAACCTCCATGCTCTTTCCTAGTCCTGTCACTGAAGACCTAGCAGTTCTTTTGTACAGCCTGAAGCCCTATTCTGTCTCAAAGGGCTGCATACTTTCCCAAACAAATTTGTTATTAACTCTTTAGCATCAGCATCAGACTTGAATAGAGGTGCATGCAGCAAACCAGAAGCACTAAGCTACACAAAGCAAAAATTTCAAAATGGAGATAAATTCTCATCCAGTGATGGATCTGACAGCTCCCTTAGAACACCACACAGCTACTCACAGCAAAATATTAATGCAACTCTGGGACATGAGATATCATGGAATAAGCCTTCTCCTGGGGAAGGCCTCCAATCTTACAATACCCTCAGGAAAAAGTTCTCATAACTAGGGACTTGAAGTTTCTCTCCTGTTGTTAAGCATGCTATTTAAATGCATTGATTTTGGAAGTCTTATAATGCAGATTTCAGCTCCTTGTTCTAGGCTTGCAAAAAGCTGGACAGTTTGACTAGGTAATAAGTTTTAATATCAGGGGGTTTTTTTCCCTGATAGCACTGCAGAGCAAATTCAACCAAAATATCTTTAATGAAAGAGACATATCCAAAGGACACAATTTTCATTGCACTCAGCCAAAACAGATGCAGACAGGGATAGTGTCCATTTCAATAAAGCCAGTCTGTGCTCTCAGTGACTGCTGTGTAGCACCTGGACAAAGCCACTCGGGTGGCTGAGACCTAAACCAGGCAGGAACACAGTGGTAATGTGAATAGCACAACGACCTTCTGAAAGCTTTATACTAACCTTAGCTTTCTAAGTCTGACCTTGGGGCTTTCTTACAGAAAGGAGGGTTTCCCTACATTTTTTATCAGCTTGCCTCACCTGGTGTCTGTACAGTCACTGGCAGTTTCTTTTTGTTTGTTTGGTCCTTCTCACATCCTACCAGCAGCAATACAAACACCTGTAGGCAAACCAGGCTATCAGAGACACCTCCCGACTCCAGTTGACCTGCCCAGCTAAAATGGACTAATCCTTAATTAATAACATGCTCTTTTAACTATACTTGTTCTGTAAAGCTATATGAGGAATAAAACACCATAGGGAAAGATCTGCTGAATCAGACAGTGCCATTTTTATGAATTGCATTTTAACTGCAATTTCAGTCCAAGAATGAGCAAGGTCTCTGAATGACAGGCATGGTTTATTGTAGCTAGAATTGCCCCATTCGTGTCCTTTTTTTCTGCTTGTGTTTGAAGTTATGTCTGTTTAATACCTTGCTGAACTATAATTTAGAGCAGCTGAAGGAGTATGATTAAGAAGTATATAAGAACTCTGAGATCTCCACATGAATGCATGAGGTACCTTCCTGGTCTTTTTTTCTGGTTTTTTTTTTTTCCTCCCATTTTCCCTTGTAAGTGAATGCTGGTTAATTCCTTTCTCTCCTAAATTAAACCCACTAGGCTAGGCCAGAACAGCAATTGCCTGGTGCAGCCAGGATAGTCAAATATCCTCCTTCTTCTGCATAAAAAGCTGGTGCACAAACTTGGAGGCACAGGACAACCTTCTTAATTGCTGTCCTAAAAGGTCACACCACAGTATTAAACACAAGCTTTGTTTCACCCCAGATCTGGCTGCATTTCAGCCATCTCCAGAGTAAGTGATTACACTCCTCTGAGTACTCTGGGACAAATGACATTATGCCTCAAACTACTAATTATTATTACTACTAACCTTATTTTTCATAAATATCTGTGCCTTTCTGAAAATGCCCATATTAAACAGTAATGCCCTGAAGTCTCAGGCAAGGCTGTGGTTTTGTTGTATTAAGACACACACTGGGTTGATGATGGTTCCTCTGGAGATTGATTCTCAGCCAGTGCCTGTTCAAACAACCTGAGGGCAGATCCTCTCTCTGTCACCTCTGATTGCAGTGGGATATTATTCCCCAGCTCAGATATACAAAGATAGCTGCTGTAAAGACTGTCCTGCTCTATAAAACCTAGGCTTAAAGAATTTGCCATCTGAATATATATAGAAGAGAGAAAAAGATACATCATTCTCATTTAAATTTAAAGCACAGATTGAGCAATTTAGCCAACATCACAGAGCACATCTGAAGTACAACCAGGAGCTGATCTCCTGGACCATGGGTTTATGCCCTAGTTTGGAGAATGACTTGCCCCCAAAGCTGGGGCACAGCACGTAAACCCGTACTGAAGTGTCATTTACACTCATGGGTAGATGTTGAA
This sequence comes from Aleadryas rufinucha, assembly GCA_013397815.1. Lineage (NCBI taxonomy): Eukaryota > Metazoa > Chordata > Aves > Passeriformes > Aleadryas > Aleadryas rufinucha. The sequence continues at coordinate 673,917 of VZTH01013936.1, read as the reverse complement.
TTACTTTCTTGAAGTGGGAGCTCTATGCTGTGTGCATATGAATGGAGCCAAGCTGCAGCAGAAATCCTGTAAATGAAAGTATTTGTTGATTGGCTTCATAATTTGTATTTGGCTGCTTGTAAAATGATTAAGTGCTTACTGTGCCTGGTACCACAAAACATACATACCAGAGCAGCAAGAGAGCAGCTGAGATGTGTTTCAGGAAAGGTTGTGGAAGAATATACCCACTTAAATCTGTTTGCCATGACATTTCCAAGTCAAATCTGCTTATTAAGTATTTATTTCATGTAGCCAATAGCACCTTAGGAGAACTTTGTAACATGGTGCCCATGCACTTGTTCACACATTGCCTGGCCTTAAAACAATTTACTTTGAAGGCAGAGCACTTTGGCTATGATGCCACTGAGCAACAGAGATAGAAGACAAATTTAAGCCTTTCCATTGGGAAGCCACATAACAAGAGTGCTTGAATAATAACAGAGACTCTTTGTCTTAGGATCTCTGAAATTATAAGGGTTACAACATGCTTCAGCTCATCCAGGCCTCCTTTTCAGTGCCTCTTTTGAGGCACCACATCTGTCAGCACTGTACTGGCTGATTACAAGGTGCTTCCTCCTAATTAAGAGAGAGAAGCTTTTCAGTTCTGCAGTGGTAGATCAGGAGGAACATCCCTGCAGTCGATGGACTGATCATGTACACATGAAAGGCTGTCCTAGCTTCTGATTATTTTTGCTATTTAAATGAGTGAGGCTTGTTCACATTTCCTAACTCCTCACACACCAAAAAAGTAAGACAACCTCTCTATATTTCAGAATAACTCCTGCTGTCAAATTTGGAGCCACGAGAGCCCACATGCTGACCACCAGGACCTGGACACGTACACAAAGAAACCAGCAACATACTGTCTTAACTCAGCTGGTCTCTCTCACTACATGTTACACCTGCTCATTTGTTGCTACTTCCCTGCACCTTATAGTAGGTGTGAGAAGCTTCCCCCTCCCTCCTTACAGGGCAGGCTATCCTAAGCCCCCTCCCTTTCTAGGCAATTATTCTGCAAGTAGAAACAAAGCCAAGAGAAGCTGATAATAATGTTTGATCATGCAGAAAAAAGTACATGTTGAGAGAATGTTGTGGTTTAACCCCAGCCAGCAGCTAAGTACCATGCAACCACTCACTCACTCCCACCCTCCTCAGTGGGACTGGGAGGAGAACTGGGAAAAGGTAAAACCCACAGGCTGAGATAAGAACTATTTAATAACTGAAACAAAGTCAATTGTTATTATTGTTGTTGTTATTGTTCTAACAATAATGAGAAAGTGGAATAAAGCCCGAGAAACACAGGTGCTGCACAGTACAATTGCTCACTCCCCCCTGCCCAATGCCCAGCCCATCCCCCAGCAGCAATTGGCCCCTCCTGGCCAACTTCCCCCAGTTAATATACTCAAGCATGATGTTCCAGGGTATGGAATATCCCTCTGGCCAGTTCAGGCCAGCTATCCTGGCCACGCTCCCTCCTGGCTTTTTGTGCATCTGCTCCCTGGCAGAGCATGGGAAACTGGGAAATCCTTGACTTAGCATAAGCACTACTTAGCAACAACTAAAACATCAGTGTCTTATCAACATTATTCTCATACTGAATACAAAACACAGCCCTGTACCAGCTACGAGGAAGAAAATTAACTCTATTCCAATCAAAACCAGGACAGGGAAGGTAGAAGAGAACTGAGTGAGGAGTTACTGTCCCTTTTGGGAACTATTACTGCACTGCTACAGGCATCCAACACAACCTGGGTGAGGTACTAGAGCCTCAGATAGGCTCATGGTGCTCTGGGAAGAGGTTCCCTGTGTTCTTAAAACAAAGTAAAATAGACTAAAATAGACTATTTCAGTAGAGAAAAGCTTCCTAATGTCCAGTCAGAACCTTCTCTGTCACAGTTTTGAACTATTCTGACACATCCTATGACTGGGTACCGGGAAGAAGATCTGCACCTCCCTCCCATTTCCCCTCCTCAGGGTGGGATTGTGCTGCAGTCAGGGTCCAGGTCTGCAAGAGGGACTCACAACTGTCACAGAGTAGATAATAAGAAAAATAATTAACAGACCAGGGTTCTTTGGGTGATATGAAACAAGACACACAATTATGCATATGACAACTAATGCTCCCTTCTGGCACTCCTGGAAGCCACGTGCTGGGGCTGAGCCTTGGGCTAGGAGCCAGCAACTCCTGTCAGCTCTTCTACCTGTTCTCCTGGAGGCCTTAGATATACTCTGTACTTCCACACCACATGACAAACACAGCTTAGTCATGCTTCACCACTCCGTAGGAGCTGGTTAGCATCATTCCCTCCCTTAAACTAATGGAGAAAATGAGCCAGAGAAAGGTTAAATGACCTTCTCCAAAGCACACAGCAAGTCAGTGATGGAATCAAGATCAGACCCCAGGGCTCTTGGCTACCAAATCTCATGCTAGATTAATGCACAGTGCCTCTATGCAGGTCCAGCTGTGGCTGAACTTTTCAGATGGTTATCCACATTTCAGAATTAGCCAACCATACTAAGAAACACAGCTCCTGAAGGACAATTCTGGCCTTTGCTTTTAGAAGGAGTTAATTGCATGCCTGGTCCAGAGTGTGATGTGACAGTCCGATTGCAAATGCTACTCCAGTGGTTCATTTGAAGCACCTGGCAAACACTTGCTGGAGTAAAGGTGGAGAACCAGCAGCTACCCTAAAAGCTGGATCCTTATTCACCAGTAATTTTGTTTCTATTGAAGAAAAACTTGTCCAATACATCATTCTTCCTCAAAAATCAATAGATATACAGCAGAGAACCATACTAAATGGCAGACAGTAATATGATGCAGTTGCTGTATGAAGAATTGCTTTTCCCCATGCAACTTTTCTCGGTTATAAATTCAGCCAGAGCTAGAGAAACATCCTCTTAGAAGAGGATCCTTATGCAGGCAGCATATCATTCTGATTAAACAGCTTCCCAATTAAGCCAGGGGCTCAGCTACTGTTTCTGTGCAGCACTGAAGCCCAGTTAGTACTTCTCTGTGGAAACAAGGATGAAATTCCTCTGTATGCCATTCAGTGGAGGAGAACTGCCATCAGCTTTAATGGCATAGGGTGCGTGGCACAGATCTGCTCCTCTCGATGCCGTATATTCAGGGCCAACTCCAGGAAGAGTCAAAAGAGGCAGGCACAGCTGCAGAGCAGGCAGGACAACAGCATAGCTGAGACACACTTGGGCTATGCCAAAATGCAGAAATCTAGATGGATGGATGCTGCTGGGGAAGGGAGAAGCAGAAAGGGGATTGGCCTTTGGACTGACAGCCTTGTCACCTCTTCCATCAACTTGCAAAGGGAGCAGCAAGCTGGCTCTGATGTCTCTGGCCCGTCTCTTGCCCCAGGGCAGGAGAGGCAAAGCCTCACTGCACAGCGATTCCACATCCTTGGGGGTGATAGTATTTGCTATGCTCCTGAGACACTTCAAAGAATGGGAATTGGGATTTTTTTTTTTGGTAGTATTTTTTGAATATATTTATAAAATGAGGGTAAATTTCCTTTTTTTGTCTTGTTTTGTTACATTTCCTTCCCTCTTTTTCACTAGATGAGTTTCTTTAAAACCTCAGAGATGAAAACTGAGCCAAATTTTCAGAACTCCTGTGTGGGTTTGTTCTTATTTTCCTGGAAGAGTGACTCCATCTCTCAGACCATCACATATTATCCCACATGCCACCTCAAGTCTTTTTTGACATGTGGCTGACAGTTCCTCTCTTCCTCTCTCATCCAGCTGGCAGCAACAGAGCACTTACAGCACCTTGATATAGCCCCAAGACACGAGGGACCTTTACTCTCCTATTTGCCCATCACTTTCAGTAAGTCACAATGTAAAAGTCCTCTTCTTCTGATGCACTAATTATTGTTCAAATCTTCCCTGGCAGCCTCCCCACCTGCCTACTTAGGCTGATAAACATCCTCAGTTCTGTCAGGCTTTCCTCACACTCTGGATGAATTCAACATGACTTGTATGTAAATTCTGATAGAGTTGGCTGGTGAGATTAAGTTATTGCCCAACAATCACTTCTCTTTGCTGGGTTTTTACACCTTGGCAGTGGCACAGAACCGTAGGCTTAGCACCTAAACATCTGGCTATAAAGTGATATGCAAACCACTGTGGTGAGCCCTGCCATATAAAACTGACATATCACTACCTTAACCAGAGCAAGAGAAAGTATTTTCAGTAATGCAGGGGAAAACTGCTCTGCAGCCCCATTCTGTGATGCTGTAAAACACATTATGTCCAAGTCTCCAAGGCTTTTGCCAAAGTATCCTGACCTTGTGTTTGCACCCATCACACTCTCAAAAATACAATCTTCAAACTTAATTATTCTCAGTGTGTTACTAAAGCAAGTGAGCCTCTCATGGGTGGCTGCTTTCGTGATAGGGTATCACCAATTTTCATTTTATCTGGAATATGAGATATTTTTCTAGTGAGGGCTGCAATTTGCTGTGTAAAGATGCTTCCTATCAGTCTGGGCTGCACCAAGACTGCCTTTCACACAGCGCTGGCTGTGCAGGCATCGGCTGTGAAAGTGCTCAGACCCACAACAAGGCTGAGGTCACTTGCAGAGAGGTGGATGGTGCTGCCCTGCAGGTAATTTGAAGGACCAACTGCTTTCCCTGCTGACAAAGGTGACAGATCAGGGACTGCACTGCCTCACCCTCTTCTCCATGGACAATGCCTGGTGCAAAACTGCTCCTGTGCCCTCCTACAGCTGCAGCTTCTTCTGTGCACTGGTCCATCCCAACAACCTGACAGTGTTGTAGTATAGCATTTTATTTGATTGATTTATTCAGAGTTAACTAAAATTCATGTTCTTTGCTTGAGAAAATGCACAGATTTTAACTAAGGAAAAAAAATTATGCTTTGAACAAAATTTGGGCCAGGCTCTAAACCTCCCAGAATCCCGTAATTACAGAAACTGTCCTTCACCCTTTCCACACCTTTTCCCTTCCTCTCTAAGGGGTATAAGTCACGGACAGCACAGATTTAGGGTATGCCAAATTCACAGGGGCTGCAGACCAGCAGAGGAAAGCAAACCCTATAGGTAAAAACCAGGCACCCCAGTGAGGCTTCACCCTCCACACTTCATACATGGATTGAGCTGACCTCACCTGGCAGAGTATCAGAGAGGAAAATCTCCCTTTGAACTATCCCAGGCTCAACCAGAGAGGTTAAAACCTGCACTTCAAATCAGACTTTTGTTCCCTTTGTAAAGAAACTGGGCACCCCAATTATGGATTTAACTAGCTGCAGTGTCTAATCACAGCTTTCTCACCTTCACCACATTCTTTACCTCACAGGTCAGGCAATTTCTGTAAAACCATCATGGTGCTTTGAAAGTTTCTGTTAATTTCAGAGACTGATTTGGGGGTTTTTTCCCCTCACATCACCCTGCTATCTGTCCCTCTGCAGTCTATGTTACAAGGATGCAACTTTAATTAGAGCATTCTTTTGTCTGATAGGAAAAATCACAGTGAGAAAGGAAGGCATTTGTTTCTCTCCATTTCTCTGCACTAGTGCTTTCAGCTGCCCACCTATGATCTGGATATAATCAAAAACATTATCATGCTCTTTGCTTGCTCACGTCCTCATTAATACCTCAGCTGGTAAGGTAATTTCTCAGCCCAATGTGACTTAGCAGGAGGTAAAGCTGGCATAAGACTCTGCAAAAATAATGCCAGCCACAAGAAATGGTTCAGCCCATTTTTTTCAGAAAAGTATTGAGAAAAATCCTGTACTCAGGTGCTAACAGGGACAAATGGCACACCACTCCTGGCTGTTTTGGGACGAGCCTGTGCACTATGTAACTGTTGGCTATGCCCACGTGGTTGTGCCCAGTGTTAACCTGTTTGCATGTTAGTCTCTCCGTGCTATACAAGACTTGACTCTTTTGGCCATGCTGAAGCCCCACTACCCCAGTGTAAGTGCAGGGAACTCACAGGCTTTCATGAACATTTTGCATCTTCTTTGGAGAATCAAGGCTGAGAGCAAGTGATTAAAATACCAGATGGAAATACAAGAGTAAAGGGTCCAAATTACACCTCTGCCATGGATTTTCTGAGCCCAGAGAAGAGCTTTGGCTATGTACAGATTAGTCAAGTGCAGACTGAGGTTGTGCAGATCTTGACTGGTATCTTCAGAAAGTGCAGTCTCACTGCAGGAGTAGCTGTGTTAGGTGCAGTACTGTACTACTTTTCAGATATGCAATATATTCATGTGACTCAACATCACAGCCTTTTCACAGGGTGGGGTGGCTTTTAATCCTTCTTGGCCTTGGATTCCCATCTGTAGTGTGAAATTATTAGTGCTTTTGTGCTCTCACTGTGAGAATAAATGTTGGTGAGGGGCCCTGATCATTTAGCAACAGAAAGTATTGCTGACAGATTTTATACTCTGTGGATCTGTGGAACTACTCTGACCCAACTGCTGCCACTGAATTTCCTGCTTTGCAAAATGCTTTTTGCCTAGACAACATTATCTGTGGAGACTTATTCTCTTCGGGGTTTAGTGGGAGTCCAGATGTGGACAGGATTGAAGGTGCCCAAGGGTAAGAGTGATATTTTCTGACAAGCACAGGTTCTGAGTGTTTTACTGCAGTGCTCTGGAGCTTTCTGCCACATAGGCAGGAAAGAGCCTATGTTCAGCCACAAATCTGCATGTAACCTGGTGTCTGACAGACTAATCTATCATACACTAGGCACTTTCGATAAACTCAGGGTGCCAAACCTGCTGGTTGAGGGTCCCAGAATATATTTACAATTTGCCATACTTCTGCAAGCTGCAACTTGAAGGAACTCTTTTGGGACATCAGTCATTCTACTCAGCCTTCAGCCCCTAAGCTTGCATGATCCAGAGCTTTTTTAATGCTTGTACAGACAGAAGCATAATAGTCAGAAAAGGGTGTGCCTAGGCTCCTGTGCTTCCCCTAAAACAACCCTTGAAAATTCATACAGCACCTTCCCTGCTCCCCAGATGAATCATATTGATGCCCCATCCCTGGAAATGTTCAAGGCCAGGTTTAGTGGGGCCCTGAGAAACCTGATCTAGTGGGTGGCATATTTGTCCATGGTGAGAGGGTTGGAACTAGACGATCTTTACGGTCCCTACCAACCTAAGCCTTTCTGGGATTCTACGGTATCTCCTCCCTTGCACCTATCTACTTGGCAGTAACAGGCACATTCAGATCAGCTCTAAATCAAGTATGAAAATCACCTCTGTCAAGCATCAAGACTTGCATCACCAGCAGCTTAATAGTTTTTTATTTATTGCAGTCCGTAATGACGTGCACTTTACTTGCCAGTTCTGAGTCCCTTGATGCAGCTTTTGCTCCCTACTCTCCACCTCCAGGCTCTTGTTGGCAACAGCCAGTTGTGACAAAGGCTCCTGATCTGCACTTCCCCATGCAACAGCCATGGGGGACAATCGTTTCCCATCTCCTGATGGAGCTGACAGCCCTCTTGGCAGGCAGAACTGTGAGGGCTTCTGGCCATGACACTTTCTGGCTGGTTTTCCTCAGTAATACCTCCACTGACTGTGAAAGGCTGACCTTTGTAGCCATGCCTCTCACATCCACAGCCCCCTTAGGCTACTGCCCCAAGCTGACACCCCTGTAGTTTCCTTCTGGGAAAAGTCAAATGTTTCCATTAGGACTTCCCAGCCACTCTCTGGGCAGTCATTTGTTTGGGTGCCATCCTCCTGTTGTCCAAGCTGTTTCCCTTCAGCTTGCTGTTGTGCCAGCTTGTCACACGGTGTCTCAACCACCCTCCTTTACACCTTTTATGTTGTCCTCACCAGGGAGCTCTTGTGAAGCATGATTTTTGGCCTGCCTCCAAGCAGGGTCTTTCATATCATCATTTCTGTACTGGCTCCTGTCTGTGCCCAGCCAGCAATGAGACAGTCTTCAGGAGTAAGGCTCCTTGAGGAGGTGGAATGTCACAGCTACACCATGTCCCTCCTCCACAAAACACATCCTCCCTGGGGCCTGGGCACCCTGCCTACTGCACAGGTGAGACAGCAGAGCACTGCTTCTCCAACAGAGAGGTGAAATCACTGTGATCATATTTTCAATTTTTTTCTCATTAATAATGAGGTCTGGATCATTGTTTTTCCTCCCATTAAAGTAGGTTCAAATAGCGATCACTTGTGCTCAAGAGCTGAAAAAAGCAGCAAATATTTCAAAACAATCACTCATTCACAAAAGAGAAACAGTACATTAAAACACTAACACTATATCCAAAACAAAAACAAAACACACGAACTGTGAGTCAAAATGAAGGTCATGAATTTTTGAAATGTGTTTTTATACTTAATGAAATGTGAATCATAATATGGGTAGTGTAGATTTACAATGTTCTAAACAATTCATATCCTTTCTTGCAAGCATTTGGATTTTACAAACGATGTGACAAGTAAATACGTTGCTTAGAAACCATGGTGGGCTTTTGAAACCAATTCTTTTGTTTCTGGGATTTTAACTTGGCAGGTGTTTGGTGCAGTGGAGTTATCAAACTCCTCTGGTTTACTCTCAGACAGCACCAGTCATTTAAGGAGGGCTCTTAGATAAGGATAAAGCTTAAAAATCTGAGGCTCATGTTATTCCAGCTCCCTGACTGCATGGCATGCCCTCAATACCTCTTACAGTTTCAGTCACGCTGTGTCCAATTCCTGAAACCAAAAACCCTTGTGAACCCCCGGATTTTCTAGGAAGTATTTTCTATGAAGCTTTGAAACACAGGACGAACTAAGCCAAAGAGATGCTGTGGTGAGGTCATACTGCTTTTAAATAGAGACAGACAGAAGTAGTCTGAAATAATTTATAACGCTATCATCTAAGAGAATGATGTTAACCAGGAAATTGAGAAGTGGGAGTACTTATAAACGCCACCCTGATCCCAAACTCCTTCCACAACCCCAGAATAGCTGGCATTACTACTAATATGATCTACAGCAGCACATTTAAACATGGTTAACATTTAAATTTAGGTTTCATAAATTACACCCTGCAGAGATGGATAGAGACAGCTCCTATCTCTTTGAGGTATTGTTTCATTTGCAAATTCAAGCAGATGGTGCACGAGCAACTAATGACTCAAAAAATCACCCCTAAAAATAGTCCAGAACAAGGTGTGGATTTATCAGGGAAGGAGGCAACAGAAAAGGCCCTACTTCCCCTTCCCATTTCTCAGGCACAACTCCAGGAGCTCAGCACACCCGGAGCTGTGCAGCACCAAGGACCCCACCCACACCCCATTTTCAAGAACCTCTCCCCGTCACCTCACACAGGGCGGAGCTGAGATGGTGAAGAGGAAATGGGCTCTGCACTCCCCACTTTCTTCACACCAAGCTTGTGTATCCAATTAAAAAAAAAATACCCTGGGGAATTACATCTTTATTAACTGTGCCCTGAACTGCTCAGCACAGCCGTGTGGCACCACTAAAACTTTCTGTCTCCCAGTCAGGTGGGAAGTGCTTCGTGAAAACTGACTTCTCCAAGCAAATTCTATCAGTACTTGTCACTGCTTCCTCATGAGGCTGTACCCTGCACTATCGTGTACCTCCGCTGGGAAGCCAGGTTTGCTGTCACTCCCCTGTTTATGATGATGTTGTACCCCCTGTCCAACCACATGAACAAACTCTCAGGGAGGCAGGGAGTCCCTCCAGGACGTGCTGTGGGGTTTGAGCAGGGCTGAGGGACTCTGTGGGGGAAGCCTGCCATGCAGCCCAATTATGTAAACCACGAATTCCTCAGAGCACCGTGCCTGTGCAATGCCTGGCAGAAGGCTCTGTTCACAGCCATCCCCAAAGCAATGCCAGTCTGAAGTAATAAATATTAATCATTTCTGTGTAAAGATCCCAGCACAAGTAAAGCCACAGCTTGAAAAGTAAAATGTTTCTGTATGAAAAGCAGGAGGGCCTCTGGCAATTTGAACAGCTACAGGAAGGCAAGTGTTATTATTTACTGCACAAATACAGGCAGAAAACATATTAAATCACACTTCAGTTGCTTCTGTGAAGCATAAAACTCTCCTTCTGCTACACATCTTGCTCTTTACTCTTGCTTGTACCATGAGTTTTTCCACCTCTGCTCCTCATGTCCCTGTCCTCTACTGCTGAATATACTGGGAAGAAAGACTCTCTTCCTCCATTTTCATTAACGGCAGAAACTGATACCATAATGTTATCTGATTCTTAATGTTATACTTTAACTGATTTGTTAGACCATGCTTAGTCTTTTTTTTTTTTTTTTTTGGCTTGTCTTATCTGTTTATTATACAATATAAAATAGTTGCTGTTGGGGCTCATGATTCAACCATTTCTGACATATATTACTTCACTGAAGCATAGCTCTTTTCCCCATCACAAAACAGCTTTAAATTTGTGACCTTGCCTGTGCTTATCTTATGTGTTTCCCCCTTCCTCTTGTGACATCCTAAATAAAAATAATGTTTAAAAATAAAGGAAAATATATGATAATTATATACAATGGGCCAGAAGAAAGAGTTGTATCAAAACACATTGGGTGAGGATCTGACTATATCAGCCAGATGAAGCAACAGGTTCTGAAGTGGATTCTAAGAGAGAAGAAAGCAACCATTCACATTGCCTCTATCACTTACACAAAGGTGTGTAGATGAACCTGGCTCTGAGTGAAAGTCTGGACATGGCAAATAAACCATAAAGTCAAATTCTGTGCTGGCAGAGGGATGATGCAGAATGATTTACTGTAGCTCTTCTAACAGTCACAATTCTGAGTGAGATGCCAGCATTCTGCTTCATTAACCAGTCATTTTGATTGCATCTTTTTCTTTTTTAATTCTAGTAATTTTCTCTTCTTTGCAATTATACTAGATGTCTAAATCCCTCTACATAAATTATAGCTTTCTTTTTGAGGGGGAAACTGGCCACATAAGCTGGAAACACACTCTCCTCTGAAGCCAGAACCTGAAGGGAAAGAGCTTGAGCAGCAACCCTAGACTAATTAAAAGATTATCTTTACCTTGCTCCCACAATGAGCTGGTTCCTGTTGGCATCCAGGGCAAGCTGAGAAAAGTCATGCACACCTGGATAGGTGAAATTCGACACCCAGGGCTTCAGATCTGCAAGGAAAACAAGAAAGCAGAAAACAGTAAAGCTGCTGCAGAAGCAGTGAGTTCACCTGGACACCCACTAACGGATTTCTTACTGACTTATCTGTCAGAGGAAGGCTAATTAATAATCTCTTTAAAGGGTTTCTATTTATTCTGATTCTCGTCAGAATGTGCAAAAAACCCACAAATAAACACAAGGCTGTCTCAGCAGTTATTTTCACATCCACGATGGAGTGTCAGCATTGGTTTCAGAGACAACAGGAGCTCAATTTTACTTCTGTTAAAACTGAGGAAACATCTTCAGTGTCAGGATTAAGTGCTGTAAAGGGATGAGGCTGCCTGCCATAACACTTCCTCAGCCTTGCCTTCTGTGGTAATCAAAGGGAAACTGCTGCCTGCCAGAAAGAGAAGGTTGTGCCAACTGATGAAGAACAAGGTTAGAGAACTGGTGATCTGCACTCAAGACCTTGCTGCTCCAATAACAGATTTTACCTTCTCTTTCAGGTCTTAGGTTCCCGTCTAGGGTTGACTTTACCTAGCATCTCAGATCCTATCAGATAGTCCTTCTTTCACTTTTAGATGGTGGCATGTTGAGTGTCATCACAGCATCTTTGTGGCTGAGCAATTGCACTGAGTTGAGACTAGCTTTATCAACTGGCTTGGATTGCCCATCTAGGCAAGTGTCCAAATGCAATCATGCAGGTTAAATGCAAAGCAATAGATTTGGCTACGCTTTGCTCGAAGAGACAAAGCTCTTCCAGAAGTTACATCTGTTAAGACAACATTGACTGAGAAATCTAGGGCAGGTAGTCCTAATAAAAAATATACCTGTTTAAAAAAAAAAAAAAGGTGAATTACTATTTTTAGGGTACTCTCAGGCATGATGCTAGGGCATTCACAGCATCCCATCTTTCAATACCACTACCAACTTTGACCTTGTGTATATTACAGATCACAGAATTTCAATCTCTCACATCTTTATTGCACAAAATAACTGGGAATAGACTTAACTGTATCTTTCAGAAAGTCATCCAGCTTTACTGTGAGGACTTCTCTTGAGAATTTATTCTGTTAACTACTTTGGCTGTAAAATACATGGAGAATACCAAATACCTCAGGGGGCAAGGCACAGATGAGACCAAATCAGTATGACTGTATTCCCTCTGTGACCTGCTGATAAGTAGCCCTGCCTCATTTAAGGACTGGTTGTTGAAGATCCAGGAGGCTCAACATGGAAGGTAATATCTTCTGCTCTCATGCCAACAGGATACCAATACACGGGCCAATGACCTGATGACTCATAATAATGATGTAGTTCAGACCAGTTCAAAAGAGCTCTGAGAAAACATGTTCCACTGTCATTTTAAATCCCCAGTAATAAACTGAGAAGTCTCACTGAGGGCAGTCAGGTTTGAATGCTTTGTTGCAGGCATTAGTCTCCCACTCCACAGGGGCGAGAGGAGAGTGCTGATGAGGAATCTCACTGAGGCCTGTGGTGTCTTGGTATGCTTCACAGGATTACAGATGTGCAACGGTTTAAAACCTTTGACGTAAGCATATTTGTTGAGCAATTTCAAGTCCTTTCTCCCTCCAGGGATGGATGAACCTTAATCAAGCCCTTAAGTTATCAAAACCTTTAGAAAACACATATAAAATGTCCCTGAAGTCTCCATGGCCTGCCTCTCTTTCCAAAGCAGGACCTTGTCATGGAGCATCTGCCTCTGCCCTGAACATCATCATGTTTCATAACAGCTCCTAGGGTCCCTGACCATGGAGCTGGACACCATCTGGCCTGGCCCCATGCCTTGCCTAACTGGACGCTGCCAGGGTCCCTCCAACAGTGAGACCTCCATCCTCACAATAATGAAAACTCTGCTGCTGGGAGCTGGAGGGTTTCAGCCCTTCTCAACATTCCTGTCACACTGTGTAACCACACACAACACGTGTACCTCCTCTGCTCATCAATGAAAAGGCATGAGTTAAGGAATAACTCCTCTAACCTTCAAGCATCTCCACCTCCTACACTCCTCTGGGACCCTTAATGATGTACTAGCACCAGGGAGGCACTGCAGTTTCACCTCTGGCATTCTCCTAACTAATGGGGCTCTGACTTCTTTTCCTGTAGCTCTTTCGCTGCAGAGACATTTCTGAGCCAAGCAGCAGAACCAGCAACAATAACACCTTTCAGGCAGGTTAGCTGGCTGACGTGCTGCAGATCTCCTGGCATTTCTGTTGGTGATGGGGGTAGGATTAGAGGATTGCTATATAATGATGATACCTTTTAAGGATCCTGCTTTTAGGCCATAATTTCTGTTGTCATTTTACCTCCTCTTCTACTGACTCTTTCCTACTAACTAACCCACTATTAGAGTGCAGTGGCAGGAAGAATATTTCTTCATCTGCTGCTCTAAGCAAAAGCTCCTCACTTCAGAGAGGTACACTCATCAGTGCTTCCTTTTAATGGCAAGCTCTGACAAACTACAGGTAAAAATAATTTTTTAAAAATTAAAGGCAGTAGTTTGCTTGAATCTTTCCAAGTTGTCTCAAATGTCAATCAAGCCCAAGAAATAACAGGCAGTGTCTTGATTTCTATTAGTACTGCAGGTGGTACAACTTATAAAGAAACCCTTCCCAGTTATTAAATTAAGGGCTGAAAGGCATGCATACTCATAGCAAAATTAAGCTTTTATAGGCATGTAGTTGGAGATTATTAAACCCAGCATGGTCCCAGATAAGAATGTATAAATGTAAGTTGTCAGAATTAATGCCAAACGGCACGTTTTCCTTCCCAAACTTCTTCCTTCCTGTTAAGAGGGAATGCAACTGCAGCCAAGAATCAGGACATGGGTCTTTTTTCATTCAACACATTCAAACCTACTTCTCAGACCACAGGCATCCCTAAAAACATTTTCAGCTTCACTCTGAAACTAACTCAGCACTTCAAGGTAAGTGCTGCCCTAGGTCTACCCCATATTAGCTGAAGTTTACACATATGGACCCAATGAACTCCAGAGATTGCTTGTATTTGACCTTCTTCTGAAGGCTGATTTTTCCAGTGCCGACTCTTTAATTTGGCTGGAAACCTTCAATGCTGGGGCATGTTTACATTTGCAAAAGTATCTGTTTAAAAACAGTATGAAAAATTAAAAACCAAGGCTCTGGCTCTGCATGTCAGCAGCAGGAGATGGAAAACTAGGAACCACATGGCTTAGGGGCAAAATGTTCATCAAGGCCTCCTTTGTGCTTCTTGTCTCTAATCATTTCCACAGGGTTAAGGATCCATGCTCTCAATTCCTCCACATGAAAACCAGTGAACAAAAGTTTAATAGTTTCCAACACCATCCATCTCCAGATATCTGATTCAGAACCTCTAAAGCTCCACAAGTCCCTCTACAGCTCAAGGTGGTTCAGGCATCCAGCTGCAAAGAAAACAGAGCTTTGAAGAAAATGTAAGTTTGCAGGCACAGCTGTGCTCAGCTATTATGCAAGCCTAAGACAAGGTGAAAAGAGGCCCTCTGCCATTTCAGAGGGTGGTCCCTGCAGCCTCTAGCATGCTGCTCTGCTCTGACTGCCTGAGAGCACAGGGCTGGGACCAGGATTACTCAGATGCACAAAGGAGAGCAAGCCAAATTGTGGGAGCTGGATTTAAGGGCCTGATCCAGAAGCTCTTCAAATCATTGGCGGTTTTCTACTGAGCTTGATAGGGTTTGGATCAGCTTCTAAAGATATGGTAAACCTGGTAATACTTGAGTCTTCATCTCCTCAAAATCAACTGCTCCCCACCTCACCCTTACTCTGTATGTTTTGGAGGAAGGAAATATGTAAACACTGAACTGAGGCTTCCCTGTCTGAAGGACAGCATTTGCTGCTTCATCTTAAGCCCACTTGCCACTCCCATCCCCAGCGGGCTCTAACAGCTTTGTGCTTCCAGCACACATCACACAAGAGCAGAGAGGTTAAATGCCCATGCCTTGAAACTGCAAAGCCATTGTAGGTGCATGGAGTATGCCTACCCACAGTGCTATTCAAGAGCAGCTCTTGCAAAATCATTCTCAGCAAGGATTTCCTATTTGAAGCAAAAGAAACTAAACTGAACAGGACCAAGGCTTCTTTGTGTAAAATGAGGGTATACCCACATGCACAGACTAACCACGCTCCTATCCTAGGACTGCACAAGAAAGCTTCAAAGAGATCATAAAAAGACCTTAAGAGAGATAAATACAGAGGGTCCCCAATCCAGAAAAGATAACCTGAATCCCATGCCTTACGTAAGGCTCCTGTAAAACAGGCTGATTCAACAGCAAAAGTTTTTGCAATGAAGTAGAGCATACACAGCACTTTGGACCTGTCAGACTCAATGGCAATAAAGAAGTACCTGTTCTGCAGATACTCAGACCTACTTTTGTGCAGTGCTAACTTGAGCACACATTGAGTCCTTCCCCTACTGCCTCAGCATGGTCTCTTCTAAGTTCTCTTAACTCAGCTTACTAGCTCAGGACATGCTTAATTACTGTGTGTGAGTGTTGCAGCACTCCTGGCAAGGCCCAGATGACAGCCATGACTTCTGTAACTTGTACAATATCCTCCCTTTTTGGTTTGCTTCAGCCCTGGCACAGGGCAGATTATGTATAATGATTGGCAGATACTCCAGTTTGCAAGTATTCAGCCACTCAGTTTTATTTCAGACCACCCACTAGCCTGGAGGACTCTCCTTGTTGGACTCGAATCATGACCAAGAGATGCAAATCATTTTGTAAAATAAGGAAAGGCCTCAGGCTCTCTTCTTGGTATAGACTGATGAAATGTCCCCTTTTCAGAATCAGACCTACCGTCTCAGACCATCCTCTGCTTCAGTTATCCTCAGTATTCAGAGCATTTTCCATGAAGTAGAGACTTGCCTGCTGAGACTGAGGCCACAGTTTCCCTTCTGTGTGGGCCCCTGACCAGACCCATCAGAGACAAGGCAAACAAGGCTGTAACCAAAGCTGAGAAGGCTAATGACTACCCAGCCATGCTATCACCTGTCTTTTCAAATGCTGCAAGTGTGGACATTTCCAAGAATGCGTAGAAGTTACAGTGAAATTACAGCATTATCTTTATTGGACTGACAATGAATCATATTTTAATATCAGCTTCATTTTAAATTTTAGCTCTCAGTTGTAGGTCACACCACAGATTAGTGCAATAGACTTTGGACATTAACTTTTACTCCTACCCCATACTGAATTTTAAGAGTAGCCTCCACAACGCAAAACCACTCCACAGTTTAGCAAATTTATCAGGGGACGGAGAAATCTTTTGCTGCACAGGCAGCACTGAGCAAACAAATGTGTCAGCATTCAGAGCTCAACTTTACTTATGAGGCCAAAAAACTCAATCCGGCTTTACCCCAGAAGTCCTCCTACACATACATATCACCCTGCTGTCTTGTCTTCCCATCACCACCTCCACCTCATTACTGGTATTCTTTCTTTCTTTCTTTAACCTGATCCATTGAAATCTTCAATTGTACATTAAATATGTCCTCATCCCAACTGCTGCAATTTCCAGTGTCATTGTCTTCTCAAATCTCTGACCTCCACTCACAGCTCTGAGGACTTAGAAGGCTGTTGACAGAATACATGTGTCCTACAAAATGGGTCAAACCAGCAGTTTCCTTGTCTCTCTCCTCAATACCTAAACCCAAGTCAGATGTTCTTCCAGCTGTCTCAGTTTCATGGTTTCATTCAGTTTACCCTTGTGACCCCATATTCACCTCTCCTCCCACTCCTGCTTTCTTTCCTAGCAGTCTTCACCTTCCAGCCATATTTCTACCTCATTTCCTGCCCACTCAAACAATTTTTCCTCTCTTGACCAACTACAAAGCCCCTTCTCAGATGAATAACAACTAACCCATGAGTGGCCTGTGAGTCATTGTGATAGCAGCTTGCAGTGAGCCATTCCTTTGCCATGAGATCCGAGAAGCAAGAGTTGCTAATGCCCCTCTCCAAACTGTCCCAGAATATGTGGATAGGAGATGACTGGAAAAAGAAAGAACAAGACTTTTTCTTTTATTAATAGGACTTTTTCTCTTGGTCTTGTTAAAAAAGGAATAGTCCTATCCCTCAGCTACCAAGGAATAGAACAGGACAGAAGAAAAGGCTCTGTTCTTTACCATCCTGAATGAAAAAAAACCCAAACCAAAGACTCAGGTCTTGCCTCCACAGAGCCATAGGAATCACAATAAGCACAGTAGCTTTTAAAGATCTGGATGATTTTGTGCCTCTTCCCTTAATGCCTACAGCTCCTCTCTGAACTGATGTTGCCGAGCTTCTTCCACCCCAAGAGAGAAATGACAGCTGGAGATGTAGGCATGGTCCCTAGAGCCCAATAGCACTGACACAGGAGTTCTCTGTCTTGAGCAAATCATGAAACTATTTAATGTCTCAGTACTTCCAATTGTTAAATGGGTTTAGGGATACTGGCTGGTGCATCAAGGCCTAATTATCTGTAACACACGTGATGTACAGGAGGCACTAATATTGCTTATTGCATACCAAACATTTCGACTCTTTATTTCCTAAATTTAAATCAAAACAAGTGTTGCTAAATTGTTTCAATATGGAGGAAAAAGAACTTAGTACAAACCCAATTTTTGCAAAAGTACAATTATAACTGCTTGTTTATTTACTTTTTTTATTATTAATATGGAGCAGCTGGCAAAACACACCAATATATGAGGAAGAACACAGGGATTCAATCCCAGATAAAGAGAACACTAAATAATAAGCATGAACTAGTGCTGACTTCCAGTATGGGACAGTGTGCTAGTGAGTTGTCCTGGGGCCACCTCAAGGAAGGATATTGAAGGACTGCAATTAACATTCCAAATTTGGCACATTTCTACAGTATTCAGCAGTTCTGCTCCATCAGAGAGGTCAGTCTCAGACCTCTGTGTTTCACCTGGGTTCCTATTTGCACATGGTGAAGAGCGGGCAGAAGTTCTGAGCCACGGAAAAGCCAGGAGACTTCCAGGAGCTGGGAGACTTTCACCTGGTTAGTCCCCAAGCCTCAGGCTGGGGATTGGGAAAGAAGTCCTTTAACTTGAAAAAGGTTCTTCCTTCTTCAGCACAGTTCCTACAGCTCAGACCCACCAAGACCTCAATCCCCAACTAACATAAAATCATCTGAGTTGGAAAAGACCTCTAAGATCATCAAGTCCAGCCATTAACTCAGCACTGCCAAGTCCACCACTGAACCACACCCCTAAGGGCCAAATCTACTCTTCTTTTAAATACCTCCAGGGATGGTGACTCGAATACGCCATTGCAGATTCTCCTTGGCCATGGCCAGTAAAGAGCAAGAGGGGATGCCACAGTGCTGCAAGAGTGGTGGATTTGGATGTGTGTCCACGAGACATAAGCATGT
Source organism: Aleadryas rufinucha (assembly GCA_013397815.1). Taxonomy (NCBI): domain Eukaryota; kingdom Metazoa; phylum Chordata; class Aves; order Passeriformes; genus Aleadryas; species Aleadryas rufinucha. Next base: position 655,354 of record VZTH01013936.1, on the reverse strand, counting down.
CTGTTTCCCCTGCCTGAGATTTACACGACCAAAGGTGTGAGTCTACCTAGCACAGGACTTCATGGAAAGAACAGATTTGGCTTTCCTCAGCTGGCTGTCAGCTGGGGCAAACACCACCCTAACACTGTCTCTCCTCCTCAACAACCTGCCTGCAACCCCACACAGCACTGCACGGTGTCACGTGGCCACAGCCCTGCGCCCCACAACCAGCTTGTGAAACTTGACTAACCAGTGCCACACACAGCCCCACCATGAGCAAAACCAGAGATTTGTTCTCTTGAGGATGTTGCACAGTGTTTAAGTATTGTGATCCATTGTTTACTGAGACAAGCCCCGCAGCTGTCACTCAATCTCCCTCACTGAGAAAGATAAAGTGAGTGCTCATGCATCACTTGCAGCTTCCTATGACATTCTGATCAGTATAATCCCTCTTTTCAGACAGGAAAGCAAGCTGCATCTAGGCTCCTACAACCACTACAGTCTGATGGGGAAAAAAACCAACACCCCTTTGTCATCATTCAAGATCCTTCAGTCTGCCTCCTCCACATCTGGAGGCAAATTTTTTTCACTGTTCTTACAGTTACATGTCTAGATCAGCCACTTGTGCCAGCAGAGGTGGTCCAATATTCAGGACAACCGTTTTCACTAGTGAGAAGGTAGGAGAAGGCAGAGAAAGCAGGGCTAAACTGTCCTTGAATTTTTCCTGCAGGTAGCCAGATCTGCCACAGAAGCAGAAGTGTCTGATTGTGATGAACATCTGAAGCAGAAGGTGATCCTCTTTGCTGGCTAACCAAAGACTGAACTGGAGATGCCCAGTTTAATGCACAGTTTGTGCTGTGTAGCTGCCAGGCTTATGAGGACTCCTGTGTTCTGCAGACAAAGCTCCCACTATGAGGCAGTTACAGCAAGGAATGAGAGCACAGGCTGTAAATTCCTGAAAGAGTTTTGAAAGTAGGCTGTTCTCATAAGGATCAATGTTTTTAAACTGGAAACTAGCTGACAATAAACAACCCCATTGACTTCAAGAGAAATATATATTCAGAACCTGACTGAGCTGAGACTGTTTGTGGGCTTTCCAGGGTGAACTCTGTATGATAAAACAAGAATATTTCTTATGAGATTGCTAGTACTAAAGTGAACTTTATCAAAGCATAATGTCATCCTTGAATAGAAGGTTTTAGGAGAATGTGATATGTTAACACTCATCAGAAGCAGATGTGCTAAATAAATGAGGTCTGCTGTACCACTGCTGTATCACAAACTTCTTCAGTTAGGGAACTATATTAAGTAAGATTTGAAATTGAAAATGAGGTCTCTGCAAGGGATGTCTTTGTTTGCACTGAACCACTAAAAAAGAAGATGAGCACTTCACTTTAGATTTCCACCCTGTTCCCTTTCTCTGATGTGTGCCCGAGATCCAAAAAGAGGCTGCCCATCTCTATGTCCTAGATCCAACCACTGTGCTAAAGACAGGACCATGCACATGCTGCCGTTAGCCCCAGTTACAACAGTGGTACCTCTAGAAAATATCAATTACCTGCTCCACTGCTGAGATGAGTTTTTCATGGCCTTGGTCCATGCATAATGCACTGGTGACCTCAGTACCTGCTCCTCCATACTATGAGTCTACCTCTGTCAATCCTGCTGCTGAGGATGCCTCCCTCTCATCAACACCACCACTCGTGGCCAGAGGCTGCTCCTTCACTTGAGCTGTTGTACATCTTTAAAGCTTTACCTTCCCTCACTCCAATATGTAAGTTACTTGATCACTTCACTTCCTGAAGCTTCACTGCGAAGTCTTCCTTTTCTCTCCTGCTTGTCATGATTCATTCCATCTAAAGCATTTTGTGAATGAAGAACATTCTTCCAATCCTCCTTTACTTCCTGAGGTCCCAAGAAACAGCACACTGAGTAACTTTTTCAATCAAATCTCACTGCAATTATTTGTGCCTTGGACACCATTAATGAGGAAGTCTCAAAGAACTAGCATCATTACTGTTATAATTCTTATTATTATGGAATGAAAAATATATTGAGAGCGGTTGGGTGTAATTTTCAGAAGTTTTGCCTGAGAGTAATTATTTCCCCAACTACTGTATACTTATGGCTTTATCAGTCATAATTTTCAAACAAATTCTAAATCAAATCTAAAGAAGAAAGTTCTAGTTTCATTTGCCACAGTTCTATTTTTCAGGATTAAAAAGAAAATTAAACTGTTCCATTAAGGCTTGCTTAATGGAAACAAAATCCATACTGAAATGCACTGAAGGTAAAATATTCTGAAGTTCCCACAGGATGCCACCAGTTTCCAGTCAAAACTCCATCATTAGTTAATGTTTGAACTCCTTGTATGGGGAACCAAGGGCAGCAAGGCTTTGAGCTAGAAGACAATTCTCCCATAAAGTATTGTGCCTTCCCTTTGATGCTTAGATAGATACACCTCCAAGACTTCACCCCACAATCTTCATTCTTCGTTAACTAAAATTTTGGGTTGGATTGTCAAAATCTCACGTGCTCAAGAAAAGTGTAAATCTTGACCAGAATTTCCTAAGGGGCTTTCCCAGCTGGCCATTGGAGTTGATGAATGCTAATGTGCTTCATTATACGGTAAAAGGAATAATCAATATACAGTAAAGGGAATAATGTATTAGTGACCAATTCAACAATAGTGGGGGTGTTTGGTGAAATGTCAAGAACTTTCTCAACAAATAAATCATACCTTATTATCCTTCAGCCCACAAAGTTAAAATAGCTTTTGCTTTCAATACAAGAAAACATTTAGCTGCTCCCCACAGGTTTCAGGGTTTGAGGCTGGCCACATTTCAATAAAATGTTGCTTAAAGAAATAAAATATTGAGAAAATATATAGCAAGCTGCATTCAAGTCACCTGAATCACATTTATCTGGTAGGAGGTAATGATTCCAGACAGTCTGAAGTAAACCCCAGACTTAAACACTCCCAAACGAAATCATTTTGAAAACCTGAGGCAACAGCCAGAGCACCTTGTCTGCATCTAGGACAGATTGAGGATTAGACAATGGATCAAATGCCACACATTGAGAACTCACACCAGCCATGATGATACAGTCTGCAAAGCTGAGATTTGCAGCCCTGAGAAGATCTGAGATATAAGCTATTTAACCAAGTCCACCTCTGTTCTGTGCCTCAGCATGGGATCAGTTGAGATGTTTTTATGAAGACAGGCTGCAATTATTAAAGCAGAGACAAATGATGTTCTTCCAGCTTACCCTAACTGCTATGACCCAAGGGAAAAAGCCCTGAGAGACAGAACAGAGAAAATCCAGGAAGTTATTGTACTTTTCCTCAGCATACCGATTTAATGGATTAAATTACTGAGAAATAAATAATGGTAGAAACTGCAAGTGGAAACCTGTCTACAACTCATTTCCAGTGAAGTTGTGAACATCCAAATGATTCACATAATACAGAGGAGTTTGCAAACTTTTAAGCACTTCCTTGGTAAACAAGATGAAGCCAAGCACTCTGCAGCCACTACAAACATCAATGCATGTCCCTCATGGCTCTGGCTCTTGAAACAACAAACCTTATATAGTACTGGCATGGAAGATGTTTCTGGTTTTCCCAAGAGGCACATTAGAAAGGAGCTCCAAATGTCTTTAAGGAATAGCAAAGGTGCTTTATGTCCAAGAAAGAGCTGTACAACAATGAAGCATACTGCTGGCAACCAGGACAGTATGACACAGGCACAGCCCAATTGCAAATGCAGGCACTGATCTGTTGGCAGTAAGATCCATACAGAAAAGACGAGAAATATGAACATGATTGACAAGAGCTAGAAACCAATTCTCTGGTGTTTGGCTCACCAGAGTGGACCACAGGGGAGCTGTGCTGGGATGACAAACTGTTTTGTGAAACGGGATTTGGACGCATGTGTACATGCATGTATAAATAAAAAGGGATGCACTAAGAATACACTTGACTTGTTTTACTAAATTCTTAAGTCACTGAAAAACAAACAAGCATGCAAGATCCTTAATGATCCTTAATGCTACCCACTAACAGTCAAATAGGTAGTAAGACACCAGAAACAGCCTCCTGGGAAGTAGAAGATCATTTTCTTATTGATCTAACAAGGGAAATCAAACTTTAACTGGATTTCCTATAAGCACAGAGTAGAACAATCTAATTATGAAAAGCCCAAACTGGGTACATTATTATTGCTGGCGAACTGTACAATGAGCACCATTTATAAGCCCCAGGGAAATTGGGGCACCACTGTGTTAAGTCTGGTACTGTGCAAACAGGATGGTGTTTGCAGCACAAAATTCCTCTTGTGTCCCTCAGGATCTCCATGCAGGCTGCGAGGATAAACCATTCCACTCATGGCTCCTCCCCAGCCTGCAACTCTCCTGGCAGTGCAAATGTTATCTTTAGCACTTAAAGTAAGTATATCTAGAACCAGAATTTATGTCCTTCGACTTGTCTAGACCATTTTCTCTGTCACAAGTAATGGCACAAATAATTTGGGGAATGGAGTCTGTAAAGAAACAGGCATTTGTTCAGGTCTGAACACAGCTAAAGTAAAAGCATTTTGCATACATAGTCTCCTTTCTGCTTAAATGAGTAGGACACGTACTGGATTCTATCTTTCTTACCCACTCTCATAGCAAGTCAAAGACATACCAGTTCAAACAGATGGTTGGCTAGTGTGGATGAGATACAGTAAGAACAACATAGAAAATACATAATTTCTCAGGAAATAAGGGAAAAATAGACAGAAAGAAATTTTACTTGGGTTCTTCTACAACAAGGATATTATCCAGTCAACTGGATGTTAAGAATATCATCTAAGGGTAAAGTACAATAAAAAGAGACCGAGCACAAGCAAAGCGGGAACTGAAGACTAGAGAACATAAAACATGCTATGGCATCCCGTTTGTCAGGTGATGGGAAGCCTGGTTAGCAAGAAAAAGAAGCTATTCAACCCCTTTATTACATAAACTGTTTTGTTAACCTATTCATTCTGGCAGTAAATTAATGTACCCTGTATGACTGGACGGTCAGAGGCCTTATTATTATTATGGCCCATCCACTGAAAATTGCTGGTGTAACATAATCCTTTCCCCTGGCAGCAGGAGCATCAGAAGGGCTCTGCTGGGTCACTCTTTCCATCATTGCACACTCCCATTGTGTACGAGGTTGTGATTCATGAGTCGATGCATTTGGAGACCCACAGAAAGCCCATGTTAAGCCACACTGTTAAGCAGAGACATCCTCAGAGCAACCTGGGAACACCACATAAAATTTATATTCCCCTACTTGTCTACCCTTGCAGCCTAAACCTCCGTGGGCCAGCATCAGAGCAGGGTATAGTTTTAAGAGAAATCAGATTCTGAACAGAGATGTGGTTTTGGACATGTGAGCCCTCTTCCCCAGACATTAAAAGCTATGTGCAGTAGAAAAAAGGTGCCTGTAATTTAATTCCTGTGTATTTTCCAGCTGAGCTTTGCAGCAGAAAATACAAGATTAAACTGTATCATGAACAATCACAAGGAAACAGGTGCTGTGAAAAAACAATGACTCTGAATCTAATTTAGGTTTAAGAAACTCAAATGATAATCTGGGTCATTTTCTTGATGCATCTGCGATTTCAATCTTTCTTTCTTTTGCACAATTGTCAGGTTCTAATTAACTCACCAGTTTTTGCCCTCTATTATTGAAGAGAGGAAGGGAACAAGAGCAGTGAAATGGGAGGACAGATTTTTTTCCTGTGAAATATTCATGCCTGATTAAAACAAAGCAAACTGGCAGATTATGAGTGTGTTTACACAGCCATCGATTCTGCAGAGCAGCACTCACATTGAGTGCCAAGAAATGCCCACCAATTCCTCAACTTCAGGAATTGGGGCTTTTAATATTCCCTGCAGAATGATTTACCTCGGTGCTGGATTGCACAGACACATCGTCTGTAAACTCAAAGTTTGGTGTTCCTGGTTAATTGAGAGAGCAACACTTTTTCTCTTTTCTGTACCTCTCACATTCTCATTATTGTATTACCTACTGAACTGAATTTCACCGTGTTTTAACAGCAAGGGCTTCTCGTTTTGGCCCTCCCCAGTTAAAACAGATGGTTAGATTTATTTAGCAATCAAAATCAAGGTTTATTTACCGGAACAAGGTTAGAGCCAGTGCCATATCATGTAGGCTTAAAGATTCTGCTAATTTATTTTAATCCACTTAAACCTTTAAGGCACGGATAATGGAAAACAGATAAGAAATCTCTTAAACTTTCCAAATTAAGAGACAGGAGTTTCCTCCTCTGTGAAGAATAGTAAAGCTCTCTAGAAGAACCCTGAAAGGTCAGCAAGGAAGCCTTTGACTACTTTCTTCCTGGAAATCCTATCTCAAAGGTCACAAAACCACAACTAAATTGCCTTTAGCAAAGAACCTAACTAGAGACACATTGCAAGGTACTCAATTGCCTTTAGCAAAGAATGTAACTGGAGATGCATTGCAAAGCCTTAAATGGGAAACAAAATCGATATTTCAACATTTAGGAGAAAACCATTTTTAGCAAGGAGACTCAGCAGCTGCTGATGCTGGCACACTGAGTTTAACATACTAGCCTGGAGTGAATTTTCAAATAATAGCGGTACCAATATAAAGATCTACCTGTTGTGTGGATAAGTGGATAGCTTACCCAGACAACAATTGAGGAATACATGACATGTACCTTCATGGAAAATCTGACTGGGACAAGGACAAGAGAAATCCCACGCTTCAAAAGAACAGTAAAAGAATTGGCCATTGCAACACAAAGGCCCCGTCTCACATTCAAGTTAAATGCCCAGATGAACGCCAGAAAAACTACTAGCACAGGTGACAAACACATAACAAAACCAAACCAAACCAGGAATGCTACAAACAAAAGGGCAGCTGCTCCCTGCAATTTTAAATCAACTTACTTCTCTTGCATTCAAGCGTGTCCAAAGACTCTATCACATTTCACTTATTAAGTGTCTGGCTCCAGCAAGCCAGGTGAGGCATTACTGAATCCAGTTAGAGAAAAGGAAACTGAAACACAGTTTCAGCATGGCACAAGATTACAGGGAGCCTGTAGCAGAGCAGAAAATGGAGCTTCTTATGGCAGTAGTTCCAAAACTGCCTGAATTGACTGCTGTGAAACCTCAGAATTAAAACACTGTAAAGCATCAAAGGGAAAATGATTCGTCAGGCCACTTCCCCTGGCCAGTAGATCACAGTTGTAAGGAAAAACAGCACAGACTAAACCTAAATGGATCATCCTATTGGAATCTGAAACAGGAATAGAAGCTCTTACCTTCAAAAGCAATTGTGGGGTGTTCTTTCCTAACACATTGCTGATGTTCAGCTTCAGTGTATTCAGGTACATTCTGTGATGCTGAGAGATGAAAAGCAAGAAGAAAAAGGCTTGGCAATGACAGGAAAATGGCCTTTAATCTTGAAACAATCATGACTGAAGGATGGCTGCAGATCTAGCTTCCAAGATAGGCCCACGGAAGATACCTGAAATACAAATAATTCCACTTTCAGAAAGGCTCCACTTTCAGAAAGGCAAATGCTTATCTAGAGCCTGTAACATGGGTAGGGAAGGGTGGAGTTCTGCCTTCCTCCCAGCCCCACTTGTGCTAAGTATCTAAGATAATATTCCATAAACAGCACCAAAAAAAACCCCAAAAACCAAAAAAAAACCCCCACCACTACCAAAAAAAAACCCCAAAACCACCAATACAAAAAAAAAATCCCAAACCAAAAAAAAAATACCACCAAAACAAACAAACAAAAAACCAGAACAAAGACACAAAAAAACCCAAAAAACCAAAAACCAAAACCAAAAATCAAAACCAAACCAAAACCAAAACAAAAAAAAAAACAAACCACCCCTCAAAACCAAAAAAAACCCCAAACATCCCAGTTTACAATCATAAAGAAGGGAAGAGCACAGCTCCCTAAGTACCTGTCTCAGTGCACCAAGCCTTGGGGTGTGTGTCTTATAAAGCACCTGGTGTGCAATGGCTGGCACTGACAACGTGAAATTTCAAATATTCCAGGGGTAAATGTGTCCCCCAGTGTGGACACTTCCCTCCTCAATTTCGTAACGTGTCCATGGTAAATTCCATGCTAAATTCAAGAGATTGCTAAGGAAAAGCCAACATCAGTCCCCACGAAAACACATGTGCAATTAATGCTCTTCTAACATGTGATTTATACATCTGACTGCTGCTGCTTTAAAACGTCTTGAAACAAAACAAGCCAGTATAAAGGTCTTGCCAGGAAAGTGCTAATTGAGGTAACATAAAAATTAGAATAATTTAAAGGGGAAAATGGTGAGAAGTGAGTTGATTGCCTTCATTATTATGGGATGCTATAGCTCCCAGTCACAAGAGCTGAGGCACAGCTAAAGAGGAGGACCATTCACTCTCAGGCAAGGAAAGAGGAAAGTCATGCCTTTTCTACGTGAGCATTTTTAACAACAGTAGCAGTAAAGGCTCAGCTCTGAAAACTCCCCCGGGCCTACCAGGCCTGAGGCAGAGGATGGAGGATTAATCAGCCCATGCCACAGGCTCCCCAAGATGATGCTGCAGCTTAAGAAAATCTGCATTGCCAAATTTAATCTTACTGATGTGCATATTATATTTTCCTATGTAACTTTGTTCAATTATTGCAAACACATGTTTTCAAACAAATAGAGTTTCCTACCTTTAAATCTTATGTAGGGATAAAGCTGATTCTGATTAAATTCACACATAATGAGATTTTCAATTCCTGCAGGTGTGATTCATAAAGTTAGTGTAGCAGTCAACATCTGCAGTGCCTGATACATCTGTATTTTTGTTTGGAGTCTCTAAAATACTTTCAGTGACCTGAAATGGGCAGGCTGATGGCAGGTAACTTGAGGTACTGAGGTATGACAGGCTCACGGCATGGAGCAAACTCCAATATAGAGGACAATATTGTGACCTCAAGGAGCCGGAAGAAGCTTGTAAAGGTCTTTGGGCATCACAAGAGCAATAAGGGACTGCTTACACCAGAAATGAGAGACATTGGGTTTGAGAAATAGATCCTATGTTTTATTCTTAACTGTACTTCTCTGTGATTTTAAACACGCATAAAGATGAGTTGCCAGCACATCCATTCTGCACGTCCTCAGCAGCAGCTCCATACCTCTGACTGAAAATAGCACTGGCATTCAGGGCTCGGGGTAGTTCTAGGGACTTGGTTTCCCAACCAGTGTGAGTGAGACATTACAGCATTTCACATTTTTTCCAGCCCATATACATGCAGATTTTATGCAGTGATATATAAAATCCCCTTTCAGCTCTCCAAAAGAGGTTCTGCAGCACTTTACTACGGAGGGTGGCTGTTTTAAAAACATGGCAAATGTAATGTTAAATTAAAAAATGGGAGTGGCAGAAGGAAGAGATGTGAAATAATTTGAAGCTAAGGCCAGCACAGTGTTTAGGCATTAAACACAAGCATACTGCAGGGCGTACACCAGTGAGTACTGTGGCACCTCACATGATGGACATGTTGTGCAAGTCACACTGTAATAAGAGTTACGGATGATGAAGCTTCACATTATATTTTCAGCAACTGGTTTAAATGATCCTTTTTTTCCAGTAAAGACCCAGAAATGAAGCACAGCACAGAGATGTGAAGACCAGAGAGATGTATTTTGTATAGCTTTCAGATACACTTAAAGTCAAAGCCAAACTTTCCTTAGATAGGAGATGGTTGTTGTGGGAAATGCACAAAAGGCAAAAGGACTTCTTCACTGTCAGATATCCTTGCTGGAAACTGGGAAAGACAGTCATGGAAATCTCACTTTATGCATGCTCTACTACTCCCAGTGCAGCCATTACTGGCTAATCCTAGAAAGAAGGTACTAAACTAGACAGACTTCTAGTCTGAGCCAGTATGGCCATTTTCATCTACTAATCATCCAAACAATGACCTCGAGCTAGGTGAAAAAAAAATCTTTAAACAAAGACACATGATAGGGTCCTGTGCTCCTCTGCAGCCCTATGTGGTGTGCATTAAGCAGATGAGTAAATTCAAGTTTCACACTCACTGTGGTCATGAAATGATAAAAAGCTGCATACAGGAAAGCTTCATAACATCCCACAGCCTATTCTGTGCCAAAGCAGAGTACATTTACTAGTGTTTTGTCTGGACTAGTTGTAAAATGTGCCAACTATCTGGATTTCTGCCACTTTCCCTGGGAGATTTTACCACAGTCCAAGAGACTTCAGTGTTCCTTAGAAAGCTGTAACCAGTATTTGGGGTAAAGTTCCATCTTCTTTTCCTTATTTTAATAGGGAAATTCAAAGTGTGCATGAAAATAATGGTTTCAATCTTGAAGTGGAAAGTAATAAATGACCAAACCAAGGTGAAAAAGAAACATAAAAAACTTGTATCCTTCACCGTGTTCCCCATCTCCTACATCCAACTGCATGCATCAAATGTGTGGAGCTCTTGTGTGCTGGAAAGCTGAGGAAAATCAGTGTCATGTGCAGCCCGGAGTTGGTGTCTACTGGAGTCAGAGTCAGTGGGTAAAAGCCAGCTCAATCAAGGGCAACAGAAGTCAGAACCCTAGAGCTGAACAATATTGAGACAGTGGATAACATTGAAAAATCTTAGTCCTTCAACCTGTCCCTTCCCAGGCTGCCTTGTTCACTTTTTCTCAATATTTTAAGACTCTAACTTAGTAATTCCCAGCTGCTGCAAATTTATTTCCAAAAAGAACCCCACACTCCTAATATGAAGCAGTGCCATGTGCAAGCGCAGGTCAGCTGTATGCCAAGAGCAAGCTCGTAACTGCCTGGGAGAGTCCCACAGTTATGAAGTGTTTTAATGAAATGAAATGTTTTAATTTTACTGGACGTGGCCAAATCCAAGCCTCCAATTTTGCCCAAGCTGCAGATTTTCACTGTGAAGCCTGGAGTACGACCAGTGCTTAGGGCCAGTCCCCATCCAGACTGCTAAAACACTGCACGTCCCAAGCACAGCCCAGACTAGTGGTGCTTTGCAGTGCTGGAACTTGCCCTGGCCTTAAGCCATTTAGATACAGTTAAATGCTATAAAAAGAGCTGTTCTTATTAGACTCTCTGCTCAGAATGGCTTAGGGCTCAAGAAATCAGCTGTCAAGTTTTCAGCGCAGATGAGAGACAAGAGCTTAAATCCCTGGGTGAACTGAAATCTCAGACAGGACATATCATTTCAATTCTTTATTTGCTCATCTTGATGCATCTGTACCACCTTAGCTATTCATCTCTCTGGCCCAATGCAGACATGTTAAAAAAAGAGAAAAATGTCCAAAAATATTATCTGTCCAGGTTTATCTGTCTTGTCCCTCATGAAAGCCTGTCCTCTGAGTCTCTGCACAGCCCCAAGGGCCAGTGATGGGGCATCTTTCTCCCCTCTTCTACTCAACACAGTGAATCCCTAGAGCCCTCTGACAGAAAAAGGTCAATAAATTCAGGCTACACTGGATCTGGCGAAATTTGCTCCACAGACAGGTATTTTGTAGAGCACCACTTCTGCCACCATCCTCTTGTCTCTTAAATCAGGCTTTCTCAGCTCATGGGCCTCCGTGACTGTAGCGGCGGTGGCAGGGGATGGGCACAGAGCTGCTCTATCTGGGAAAGGCAGGAAGTCTGCACACTCAGAGCATCTCCAAAGCTGAGATTTGCAACCTCAGTGCCCGTGTCAGCACAAACCCACTGTGCCTGCCCATCTCCCAGCCAGGACATTCCATGGCAGCCCGAGAGGTACAGGGTATAATTCTGCTTTGCCTCGCGGCTTCACCCCCATGCAAGGGAAGCATTCGGGGGACCGCCCACAGTCCCTCCCTTACTCACTGTCAGGGTGTGAGTCTTTTCCAACTCACCCCACATTGTATCATTGCAACTCCATTGATTTCACAGGAACTAATCCTGATTTACAGAGGGTAACTCAGATCAGGCCCCTTTTGACTAAAGCTTCATGTCTAAAAGAAAAATACCTTCAATCAATCTCCAGGGCTTTAAAACAAAGCACACTTTAAAAATGGCTGTACCAGGAATTCATATCCTGCTTTCCTCTGACTGTAACTATCATTTTGACTTCATAAAATGTGACAGTAAAGTTAAAGGATAAAAGAAAATGCTTCATCTTTCATTTTAAAGGAAAGAGATGCCTTTAAAAAAGACTAAAAAAGGAACCTCCTGCAAAAGCTTTAATTCTTCTGTTCAGGATCTTTTGTGATTGCTACAGTTATGGTTTTATTAGACTGGGATAGCAGAGGGAAGAAGAGCAATAGAAAGATGTGGACATTAAAGTATTCAAAAAAGTACTGGAAGAATAAGTGAAATAAATATAAACATTGTAAAGAAAGACAGCTCAGAAATGTGGCTATGACAGGCTGGCACAGGCAGCTCTGTCCTAGAAAACAGAGCTCCAAGGCCAACAAAACTATGGTCCTTTATTCATCTGATGCTCCTCGCCCTTCCCTCCCTCTCCAGCTGGAATCCATCCCACCCAACTGGCTCCAAGGGCCATTCCACACTATCGAAGAAAAAGCGCAGCTTTTCTCTCTGCCCCTGGCCACATCCACACACTCAGCCCTCAGCTGTGCCCATGCTGGGGACATGGATCTGCCACAACATGGCACGCTGTGCTTGCATGTCCAGAGGTCAAATCTCATATGCACTGTTACTCTGGGCTTGTGGATACTGAGCTTTTCTCATTTATTTATTTGTGAGGCAAATCTATGGAAACGGTCAAACTGTGGTTGAGATGAGAACCTGTGAAGAGATCTTGTTTTGCTTTAATTAAATCACCCTATAGTCTTCTGAAGAATCGGTGAGCTCATTTTGGATTTCATGATGGTTTATATGCCACAGCTCTTGCTCTGGTTGTCACCAGGCTCCTGCGTACCCACCTTGTTCAGAGCTTCCCATGGCCTCAACTGCAACATCATCTAGGAGTCTCAGACTGAACTCACTCTCACAACACCCCAGGAAGACAAACCCACATTTTCATACATGTAATCCATGGGTTATCTTCAAAAACCCCCTGCAATTCAGCAGCAGGGTGCATCACAAGTGTGTGCAGACAATATGCTGTCTTGTGGCAGAGCAGAAGCTTGAGCTCCATGCTGACCCCTCTCATAGCTCCTGCCTCACACAAGTCTGCCAGACACCACTTGAAGTATCATAGTAACTTTTGCACCAGGAATAAAAAACCAAGATTTTTCAACATGGGTCAATTTATTGAAACCCTTCTGTTATCTAGATCTCTATAAATAATTCAGGTAACTCTTTGCAAGGGAGAAATCAGTTTTTCCAATCTACTGTTCGGTTCATGGCTCATGAAGCCTGTATAGGACCTGAATAGTAATAGTCTATACTTTGATGCTCTTAGGACTACCTCTCACAAAAGATTGACAGTGCACTTAGGGGCACTTTATTTCTAGGGCTCCTTCTGATTGCTGATCAAAGCCACCCAGGACTGGTCAAGGTCCCAAACCAAGCCCACAAAGTGAAATGGGATATCTTCATTCAGAACAGGTAACAGAGACAAAACTCTTAATAATGGTTTAGTACAAAATGAATTGGTTGGTATCAGACCACTTCTCTATGGACTGGTGTAGGCCCTCAGTAAGCCATCAGCCACCACTGGGTTACTTGGCCTTGGTAGTGCAGTCTGTTGCCACAAGGTCCTGGAAACAGAACTGTTTCTTCACCTGTAGAGGAAGCCCTCCAGAAAAGGACCCTGTTATAGAACGCTTCCATTAAATAAAGCTGATTCAACAATAAAAGTCTGTGTAACAGCGCAAAATATACTCTACCTCTGGGTCCCTGCCAAATTCAGTGGGCATAAATAAATACCTGCTCTGCTGACACAGACTTGCTTTTGAGTAGTGCTAACCTGACCACACATTGAGTGTGTCCCCAAGTGCTTCGAGAGGCTCCCCAGAGAGCTCTAGATATTTTGTTTTACTGGCCACATTTAATATAAAGACATGAGAGGCTTCGTTAGCATTTGTTTGGGGTATGAATTTAGCACTTGTGAAAAGGTGCCTTGGAGTCTGAAGTCTTCTGTTTACTCCAAGATCATATTTGGCAATGAAGGCTCACACTCATTTATCTCCTTGGTGGTACACTGCCACTGTTTTCTAGAAAAGTGCCTCTATAGGGGGATGGAAATATCTTCTATTTACTGTTCACAGGATGGCCTCTCTGAGAGATGTCAAAGTTTTGTCAAAGAATTACCACATTTTTGCTAATTCCCAGACCTGGACTGGCTATGGAATTATTTTTATGTGTTCCATCTGTGAAACACAGAGATGAAGGCAAAGTCTAACACAACAGCAGAATGTAATGTATGCTATGGTACTTAGCACAACTGCAGTTCAGAAACAACATTTACTGGAGCCTAGATTTGCTATCAGGAGCTCCTGACTCCCAGTCAGTCTCTGGATGCTCCATCAGAAAGAGTGTAACACAGCCCAAGAGAGGAGCCACCCCAGGGCTCATGGAACAGCAGCAACAGCAGGAATAACTATTCCAGAGGCCCTGGATGCAGGAGGGGAGTGTGTGCAGGGCTCAGCACCCTTTGAAGTGCAGTCATCTTTCTCACTGAACATGTAATTTGGAATCCTCTGCATGGGGACTGTAAATCCAAGGTGCCAGACATGCTGTTTACATGCAGATCAGCTACATAACACAAGTACAGCAGATTCAGCATCACACTTACTGCAAATCATCACATGGCTGCAAGAGTTCTTTCTGGCTTGAGGTTTGGTACTCAACCCATAGACTGATGCCTTAAGCCTGTAGCTGTTACGGAAACACCAACACAGCAGCTTTTCTTCAAGTTGCTCCCCTGCACAATGTAGCTGGTTTGTAAATGTGCGAACTAGCAGAGCCACAGTCCCCAAGCCCACACTGCACAGCCAACGTCATTCCAACACACTCATGTGCCTGACAGTCTGGAGACGATCCTCCATTTGCAGTGATTTCCAGACATGTGGTGCTCCTGCTCACACACCTCCCCACTGCAGCTGTGATGCTACAACTCTGGAAACTGAGGCAGGACACAGATTTGTGACTCAGTCACTAGCACCTGCAGCCTGTTTTAGAGAGAGACAGAAAGAGGAATAAATTCCTCCTGACTTTTCAAAATTCTTTTGGTACGGTGTTGTCCTTTGTCGCACAGTTTAATATGAAAACCATAAATGTTCTTGAATTTTTGACTTATTGTAGTATTAAGCATTGTTTTATTGACACTACTTTTTTATTCAACTCTAATTATAGAGTCTATTGCAGACATCCCATGGGATGTTTAGTAAGGAAGTTAGTGACAATAGTTCCAAATTATATTAGACCTAATACACGTTAGGTAACGTGCAACATTTCTCTCTTCAACACTGTGACAGCAATCTGGGGACAAGTGCACTCTCCAGATTGTGCCACGCAGAGAAGCAATCCGGATAAACTATGTAGCAGTCACTGTGGTGCCCCTCTGTCTACAGAGCTGGGAAAACAACAGAAAGAAAAAATTTTTAAAAAACCAAACCACTTAATTCTCCTCTGACCTGAAGCCATCCCACAGATCAAGTCACCAGAAGACAAACACCAAGCCATGAAATCATCACACCAACAAACCTCCATCCTGAGAGTCAGCCATAGCATATGGGCTGGACTTTCCCAGAGGCTTGTTTTTCCTGTTGAAAACCTCTGGCACTACCTCCAGCTTTTACCATCCGCTCCCTTCTACTCCATCCAACAAATCCTCTTGCATCACTGACAGCCCCACATGCCAGGGTCAAAGGCAGTTGTTGCACATTGCAAACCCAACTCATCCCTCCCAGCAGCTCCTTCCTCCACTGCTACATTGGAAAAACAGGATGAGAAGAACTTTTTCTTTTAATGCTTGCCCATGCAGGAGAGAAAACCAGAGTTTGTTTTGTTTTGTCCAAGATTTGTGATTACCCAGTGCCACATAACATACTCATGGTTTAATTGTAACTCTAGGAGAAGAAGCATAAAGCATCCCCGTAGCACAACTCCAAGTTTCAGCCTGCTTGGAAACAAGAATATGTTTTGCTGCATTGTCTTCTTGGCACAGCACAGCATCATTTATCATATGGAAACCTTTGGCTAGAAAGCATTCAGCCAGCCTATATTTGCCCCAAATCTGAACAGACAAAATAATAATTGTCAGCCAGACTCTTTTTTCTCCTGCCGTGCTTAGCTTTTCTCATGCTTCTTGCAACAGCAGGTACCTGTTGAGCTCCGTTAACTGCTCCCCTATTGGAGCAGCAGGGCTGCTTTGGTCTGCCCAGACTCTTGCACTGTACTTGGGATTCTGAAAAGTAGGGCCTCTCTTCCCAGATCCTCCTGGCTGCAGGGCAGCACTGAAGGGAAGCAGTGCAGAACACACATAGCTCACAAGTGACAGATTATTACCGACTGCTGTGCATAAACAAAATGGGACTGATTCCTCATCTGCTGAAAACAACAGTGACATCAATTTTCCCACAAAAAATACATGGTGATCAACAGTTTCTGAAAAGAGAGAGCAGAATTTCCCCCTCCTTCCACACATGCTATGCAACTTCTCTGGTACCAGGAGCATGGTACTGTGTTACCTGCTAACTGAAGCTTGCCAGCCTCAGAACACAGGCATTACTATGCTGGGTCACGGAGACATCCTTTTAGAGCTTTTCTCAAAAAGAGTATTTAGGCAAAGGCAAAGTCAAGCAGGACAGCTGACCTTCAAAAAGGCCTTGGCTGCTTTCTTTTAATGAACTGTGGTTGTAATTTTCTCTGTGTGAGGATTTACTTTAACTAAACAGTACAGAGTCCCCGTCCTGTAAGGGGACTCCCCAAATTCCCAAAGACATCACGGTGATCCAGGATTTAATGCAAATCCAATGATCTACAACTTAGCTAAGAAATTCCATTCTGGAACAGAAGGGAAAAATATCTGAGAGTGAAAGCTGGGATCCTCCTCTACACTTACGTTTTTGACAGTCAGATGTCCAGCCAAAACTGGGTATTTGAATATTTTCCCACCAACCTGCCAGAGGACACCCCAGCCCTGGGGTGTCAGCTCTTTGCCTCAGAAATGCTTTAAAATACCCAAACAATCCCTCAGACAGAAACCTTGTCATCATCTTCCAGGAGGCAGGGTCTGAGCAAGCACTTGGGAGCTGATATAATTTTAATACACTCTGAGGCCAGCCTTTCTAGAGAAGATGAATTATTTGTAATGAATTCCAATCACATGGTGCTCCAGCCCCCACACCTTCATCCTGCATATATAACCAAATTAGTTTAGGAGATGTAAGTTATTCAGGGACTTAGCTGTTCAGTCTGGCCTTGGAGGATTTGCTCTCATTATGGCTTTTATGCAAATTCTGTCCTCCAAATCTCTTCTGAATCAATTATTACTAGATTAATTTAAACATGTCCACCTGGGGTGCCTGTATATCATGTGCCTCATGTTAAAAAGTAAAAAGGATGATAACGAATTCAGGAGGTGACTGAAACAGATTTCTGCTTTGTGGAAATGTGACCTTTTTGCATAATGTCATAAAAGAAGGAAGTTCCTTCAAGAAACATGGCAGATAGGGTCATTCATTGGATCAGCTGGGCTTTCAATCACTCTTTGGAAATTAGCATGATACAATAAAAAATTAATAAGAAATTTAAAAAAATATCACTTTAATGCTCCAGACTATTAAAGTCTTTGATGGACTACTAATTGAAATGTAATGCTTAATTTTAAGCAATGCCATTTTATTAATGGTAAAAACTTGAATTAATGTCATTAACCAATGTTAATATTACAAATCCCCTGAGGGATAACAAAGCAATTATGTTATTCACAGAACTGAAAGGGGGAAAAAGATATAATCTGTACATGACTGCACTAAGGCAGAAGAGACTGCTTCCATCTGCATTTCCTCTGCTGAGAAAGGGGGTTTGTTTGTTTTTTTCAGCAAAGAGGAGGGAGAGGAAGAGAAGAATTTGTGCTAAGTTAATTACTGCTGATTTTCAGGCACTTAATAGCTGAGAAATTATTCTGTTACTCAAATACCATACTGTGGGGACCCTGGAAAAATAATTTGGGAATGAGAAATTGATTACAAGCCCTCCTTCTTGGAGGTCTCCCCTGTGTGTACTTGGATCCTGACACACGCATTAACAGCCTTCACCTGATGGAAAAGCCTGATGCAAATATGCGGCCCCACACCTGGCAGCAAATGGCTTCATGAAGCTGTGCTGGTTTCTATCTGCCAGGGATCACCAAGGAGAACACCTTCTGCAGTACTGAGTGCCCTCAAGTTCGTGTGAGAGCAGGTGCTTTTATTTTATATAGTTTAGCAAGTTCAGCATCTTGTCAGATCCACTGCTCATACAGCAGGGAGATGGGGTTAGACTTAATTAAAGAACCAAAAACAATGCTCTTGCTAACTGGCAGAAGTCACATTGCCCAGAGGGAGTAAGAACTTTGTATGGTGCTAGTATAATACTGTCTTTGCTCCAGAATAACCATGTTTGACATAAATCCTTGATTAACTATTTTTTTATTGTCTGGCTGATAATTCAGAGACAATGGGGAGATTCAGCAAGCCAGAGCATGAAGAATACCCCAAGGAGCTACAAACCTTTTTATTGCTAAGAATCCCAAGGGTTTTTGCTTTTTATTTACAAAAAGTGAAAGTACTGCAGTGCACCCAACACACCATTGTCAAAATCCAAATGCCTCTTTCAGCGTGCACTTTTCAAGGCAACCACTCAAATGTGTCACAAATTCACAAACAGTATTAACTCAAGGGAAGAGATATAACAATTAATTTCCTCTGTTGCATGTAACATGACAATGCTCTGGTGTAAACCAGCACTGAGGATGCCCAGGAGATTCTTCTGAGACTGCCCTGCCAAGCACTTTTTAAAAATTAGGTTTCTTAGCAGAAAAAGAAAAGCATTGACACTAATTACTACCAGACTTCCCATTTATGTTGCACAGGGTGTAAAACCTCAATACCAACTCAAAATAAATCAACTGAAAAAAAAGACTAAGGCTATCAGGGGAGTGAGAATCTATGCCTGAACTTGGCAGGATGTAATAACAGGGATTCATACTTGGTGGCTGGGACCAGGGTGTCTGTCTTTGTAGCCCAAGCACAGAACACCCAGGCGCCTCTTTATGTTTCCATTCAAGATATAGATACAGCTGTAAAACACAATGAGATTTTGGGATTTTATTTAAATTGATTTATTACTCAGCAATGGTATTATAAATGGCAGAATGAGCAAGAGGAAGAATTACTGAAAGGTTTCCACTCTGCTTACCAATAAGGTCCTGCACGTGGCAGGCTTCAGTCTGTGGAGCCAATTACGCTCGACAGCATGATACCTTTTCTCCTGCAAATTTGAAAATCATTGCATTTTCATCTCCCAGTAATGGTTCCTCTCTTACCTCTTGTCTCCTCCATCTCCTCAAAGAACAACATCAAACCTCCTGTGTAATATCTCCATTCTGTCACTCTTCCATTTTCTCTTCCCACTCCCCACTCCTGATTTGAAAATGAGGGAGGGGAAGCCACTGAAGACACCAAGGTCAAGGCAGAGCGAGACAAAGTCAAATTCATGCAATCATTTAACACCACACGCCATCAGACCATTACAGAGACACGAGACGTTATGGATTGCAGCTTAATAGATCGCAATTGAGGATGATGGGGGAGAGGAGAAGAGAGAAATGTTCCTTCTGGGCTGAGACTTGCTGATTAAAGTGCACGAGTGGGCAGGGGACGGCATTTGTGTTCATAAAGCTGAGTCTTACCCCTCGATATTAATGGGCACACCGTTGTCGCCAGACGCAATGCTTTGTTATTGCGTGATTAATTGAAAGTCACACGCAATGACATATTACAGGCAGGATAAAGCTGTCACTGGAAAGCAATTCTTCACAGCAATTCCTGCCAGTCTCTACAGTCTGAAACTGCATACCTCGTTACAGACGACCCCTCAAGCACAAATGCATTACATATCTTTATATAAATAACAGTGACTAACAACGGCAGTCTGAGGTAATCTCTGTGGGATATGAAATTGGGAAAAAGGTAAGGCAGAGAAATTGCCTTCAAATATTAGTAAGCTTGTCTGTGCTAATCCCCATCAAATGAACCATTTCTCTTTTCCTCTAAAATAAAAACTGTTCCTGCTGGAGACACAGGAAGTATGATAAAAGGACATGTTGTGGCATAAATGACAACTAGAAGCCATACTTCTTCAAAAGGCCACTAGTTCTAAATCTTAAAAACTTATCTTGATCAAGACTAATTAAACTTTGACATAGTCGCTTTATCACTTACTTAGGTCAGTAAGTATCAGTAACTGGTCCAGCTCACTTTTTTAAAGCCACCAGATCAAAGACTCTTTTACATTTCTTTTGGCAGCAGCAAGAAGATATCAAATCATTAATTTTCTCCATGCATTTTATTTCAGTCAGAATCACTGCATTCAAAATACAGTGTGGAAAAAAAACCCCTACATTGCTCAAGGGAAAGGACACAGCCCAGGGGAATACAGGTGCCCAAGAAAAACAGCTTGTGTCACTCACACTCTGACTATGACAAATTCCCGGCTGAATTGCCAGGAGTGGCACACAGTTGCCTAATCTCCAGTTGGCATTTAGTGCTTCATTTCCCATACCATTGGCTAATGGTCAGATCTGTTGCAGTGCTCTTTTTTCCTGTCTGATTGGAGCCAATACCCCACAACTCAAGTGAGCAATATTTTAAAGACTCAGACAGGGTGGCATCATCCAAAACCAGCAGCACCTTCTCTTTGGCAACCTCTCCATTAGAGAGTTCCATTTCACACGACCACTGAGATACTATTTTAAGCCATTTGAAGCTCACCCACTTGGACTTTCTGTTACCAACCACTTGCAAACTAAGAAAAAGTGATGCAAAGGTCTTTACCTGCTTGGAAGATGTTCTCTACCTCCTCAGAAGACAGTCTCTTGCAGGCTCTTGTAAATCTGCCACTGACAGGAGCCAAGAGAAATGGGGACAGGAAAGCATAAAGCCTGGGCTATCCTGTGGCCTGGAGGCAAATAGCAATCTCTGTCTACACCTAACCCAAGCACAGCCCTGCAAGAGAGTAAATCTGTGTCCACTGGCCTTTTTAACAGCCCCTTAATGACCGTTAACTTTTTTCAGCCAGCCATTGATTCTAATGGCATGTGCATTCACACACAATAATACCTCAGCCGGCCTTCATTAATTTACCATGCATAATTTCTCTGAAAGCTTTTGCCAATAGAATACCCCTAAACTGACTCACTAACTCATGAAGATAAAGCACTTTCTGTGTGAAACCATTATGCAGATGCACAGCATTCTCCTCAAATAAGTTAAAAAGTAGGTATTGTTCGGTGTCTACTCATTTTTTGGACACAGCAAAGTACCAGGGCTTGAAAATGTAAAGCTGCTGCTGGAGTATCCGGTGTGACAATGAATATGTAAGATACTCCAGGCTGAAGGAACAACAAGAAAAAAGGCAAATTATATGAAAAAGCCTTTCTGCTGTGAAGTTCCTGAAATCTCTTACAAATTTCAACAATGGGAAGTCCTAAAAGTGAAAGGCTGTTAAAATACCACAGGAAAAGGCAGCAATATAGATATTCACAAGCCTGGGTCCATTCATCCAGAGAGAGGGTGGGGGAAGATCCAGCAAAGGGAGTGTATTAGAAACAAACCATCCCAGAGAACAAGGGTTTAGAGCTGTCAGGAGCTACAGCGCTGCCATTAGCCTTGCAGTAAATTGTGGAGCTGTCAGCATTTTCCCATTATAAATCTCTCAAGCCTCCTCTTATGTGCACTGATGTAAGATTCAGACCTCAGTCCCATGGTGGCAATGATACTGCAGACAAAAGAATCACAGACCCCCTTTGGAGGTATAAGATCCATAAATACAATCTGTGGTCTTATAAACTCTACAAGATGTTGGTTGTAGGGAATAAAAAAAGGTCATTGTTTTTTGGTTTTTGTTTTTTTAATTACAATTAGTTTGTCTTTAAACAAAGTCAGAGGATGAGAAGTGAAGAGCTGATTGAAAAGGTGATCAGGAATAGGCTCCTCTTTTGCACTACACTCAAGTCTTTTATCAACTTGCAAGTCTCTCATCCCTTTCCGGAGGATTGATCACAGAGCCCACAAACGCTGCGACTCCACTTCCAAGGTTATAGGTGCTGTCCTGACTTATGTAAAGAACCACCTTCCATAGACAGTCACTTGTGATGCCCTGTAATATTAAATGTAGAGGTAATATAAAGATTAAAATAAAGTTAGATCTGAAAATTTAATCTGTCTCAAATTCATGAGTCGTGGGACTTAGAGTTTTGGTTTCTCATCAATGAGCAGTGAACCACTTGCAGGGAGTACAGAAGTCACAGAGCAGGTGGATTAAGAGCAGAGCTCTTCAAAAATTCTCCATTAAAAGAAAGCCTAGTATTTTCAAGAAATGGGATTTTTTATTGTTATTTCAGAATAAAGACTGCAAAAGAGGCCCCATGTACTTCAGTGAAAAAAAAAGAAAAAGATAATGAAGACTGACAGTATATGTGGGGGGAATATGTTCACATGTAGATATTTTTAAAGTGAAAACCACCAGAAGGATTTTGGCAACATGGATTTAGTACAAAGGATGTAAGACATTATCAGCATAAAGGTAATGAAAACTAAGGGAAAACACCACTGCCTGGAGTTAGTATTGTTAAAGACCATTAATATTGCCACTAATTACACATGCTTAACTACAGCTCTGCCTGGAATTGTAACATTACAACATGCCAATAAACTGTCTAGGGAGTAACAGACTGCTTCAAAAGTCCCTAAATATGTGTTTACAGATGATATGGAGAAAAGCAATTTAACACACCTGAAGAGGAGCATCTCCTCTCTCCCCTCTTTATTTTTTGTACATTTACCTTGCTCCAAACACAAAGCTCTTCCTCCATGCTCTTGAGGCCAGCCCGTGATGCTGAGCCTGGCCTGTCAAACCGGGCAGACTTAGGCAGGGGCTACAGCTCTCCAGTTACTCAAGGGCCAGTAGTAAATCTCAGCACCACATCCATGTCTGTACTAGGCATCAAGCAGTGCACATGCTGGAGGATTTGGGACTGCAAGCAGTCTGTCTGCTCCAGATAAAGTAATGATTCAGACACAAGGCAGGAGACACTCGAGGCTCCTAGTGCGTGCGACAGCCCAGCAGAGTTACAGCCGCCCCCAGCCCTCCATTCAGCAGGAACAGCAAATCACTCCTTACGTTTTTCTAACCCTTTAACAGTGTTTCCATACAGTACCATCCTTTGCTCTTGGCTTGTGTATTATAGGAAAAAAAGTAGAACAATGATTCCTTTCTTAATTCCTGATTTTTACATTTATTTAACTGTGTAGAGTTTTTTACTGAAATCTTGCAGTGTATCTGCTTATAAAGTAGCCAGCATAGCACTCTGCTTCAGAG
Source organism: Aleadryas rufinucha (assembly GCA_013397815.1). Lineage (NCBI taxonomy): Eukaryota > Metazoa > Chordata > Aves > Passeriformes > Aleadryas > Aleadryas rufinucha. Next base: position 631,801 of record VZTH01013936.1, on the reverse strand, counting down.
AGAATATATAACAGCAGAATAAAATTCTATCCATATGTCCGAAGTACAAGAGGTTCACAGTAGAGCTGGCAAATGCTGTAATTAATCCTGACTGCTTTTCAGCAAAGACAAATCTAGAAATAATGTACAATTTCTCTCTTTGTGAATTACCACTTGAGAAAACTCCCTGCCTGTATCATATATACCCAAAGCAATTTTTGCAGATTGTTTACAATAAATCAAATTTGGGACAGTGCTTGACTGATGAAATTTCAAACACCATCTCTTTATTCTTTGGGTGCTCCTTTTATAATGTCAAGTTAACAGAAAAAACACAGCGGATACACAGACGCCAGACACATTCAAAGGTTTCCATCTGGGCTTTAATTACTATCACAGTTGCCTCACTAAATTGAATATGTTCCTCCTCCTCCTAAGGGCTTTGCCTTGTATCTGATTTAGCTTACTTTGCCTTGATGAACAAAATCTGGTATAATCATTTTCTATGATGCCCCAGAGGAGCATCATCCCATGTATAAACTTGCTGCCCCATAAGTCACTTTTTTACATTTTTCTCTTCAGACATTATCCTGAACTGTACTAAGAGATTTTTTTTTTCCTTTCAGGAAATTATTTTGGAAAAGTCCTAAAGCAGATTTTCTTCAAAAGCCACATTTATATTACATTAAGTAACTGCTGTTATTGTAAAATTAAAAAAGAGGCAACAATGTCTAAACCACTTCTTCCAAAAGCAGAAGACAAACAAACCCCCCTTTCTCCCTCTCCACACAGCATCACCTGTTGCTGACCCCACTGACCAGTTCATTATTGCTTTCAGACGGTAATTAGTGAGGCCAGACAGCCTGAGCTTTGCCATTTCTCCTGACCTGCTAGGCTTGGCCTCCCTCGGTTATTATCAGTGTCTTTCTCTAGGTGTTCTCAGAGAGCAGGAAAGTGTGTGCCATCTGGTTTAGCTCTCCTGATTTGAACAGTTAAACAAAAACACATAACATCATCCACAAAAATGCCATTGTTAGGGTTCTGCAGCAAGCTCTGAACCTTTTATAATTAACTGCAGACCTACTTGTTGGTTTCCAATAAGGTCATTCTTTCAGTAATAAGAGGTGGTCCCGGGAGGTAGTACATAAATAGCCTATATTGAAGCCTAAATTAGGCTAACTCAGAACTTCCTGTACTCTTCACTGCAAATAAAGCAAATATTTATAGACTCTTGCAATCTTTGAGGTTCCTACCTAAGAATTAGCAGCAGAGCAGCTCTTCTTGCTCATGGTAAACCAGAACCCTAGCAAATGTCCCAAAGCTCAGATTCCTCAGTGTATTATTTTTATGTGAAACTCCCCTCACCACTCTTTAGATATATAAAATAAAATAAAATAAAATAAAATAAAATAAAATAAAATAAAATAAAATAAAATAAAATAATTCAAAAGGGAGATGCACACAGACTTTGAAGGAAAACATCCCTCTCTTTAATTCTTGTTAAGTCATATTGGTACAGACTTGGAACATCTGGCTTCTATTCTGGGCTCTGCCACCGAATCTCTCTGTGGCCTCAGGCAAGTCCTTTCAGCTCTAAGTCTCCATTTTTTCTTTTTTTTCAAACAATTAAGAGTTTTCCTTAATTTTCCCTTTTGCTTTCTGTCTTGACCATCCAGAGCCATGCATAATTTTAAAGAAGGCAAGTAACAACATCTTCTCACTGGATGCATCAAATAAGTAGATGCTTCTCTGAAGGACAGAGGCACTGGACTGTAAACACTTCAGAGTAAAGACCATCTCCTAACATTTGTGAACTCTTCTGTTTTTTAGAGTATTTAAAGAAGGCTAATGTTATTCTGTAGGAGTTTCTGGAAGCAGCTGGCTGAGTTTCTGCTGGAATCATCACTTTAAACACTGTTGGGATGTCATTGTTTTATTCAGAGGTGTCAGAACGCCTAGAGCTTTGGCCAGCCATCTTCTCTCATTAGTAATTTTCGCACAAGTCTAAATAAATGTGTTTGTACTGTGCCCAACGTAATGCAGCTCCTGTGTGCCACATTAACACAGCTAATAAATAAAAAATCCTATTCATGATATTCTTACACCAAGCCAGCAGTAGAAAATGGCCACTCATCAGGGAAGTGGGAAGCATTAGTGGCTGGGGTGGATGGTGTTAGCAAACAGGCTCCAGCTGGAAGAGTAAGCAACTTTATCAATTATTTTCAATAGAAAACTGCATTTCCTTGCCCCTCTACCCCCTCATAGAGAAGGTCTGGTGAAAAGCATGGTACCCATTTATCCTTAGCAAGCTCTTGAGCCAGCAAGCCCCTTTGTTACATTTTGGCCTGGAGACTGAGACCTGAATGATCAATGCTGTTCAGCTTCTGCCTCTACACAGTGCAGGAAGATTGATACCAATGGGCAATGAAGAATACTCCTTCCTCAATAGCTGCCACCAGCATGCTAGATGCTTTTCAAATACACAATATCCAGCCTAAAAGTGCTGTCAAAGAGCTCTCAGGCACCACTGGAACACAAAATTAACATACAGGGGAATGTCTCTGTGAATACATCAGTGGAACTCCATGCCTCGTGTCTGGACTGCACCCAGCTGTGGTGCAGCTTCCCTACATCTCCTTATCACTATCCATCCATCTTACCTGGAATGATAAAATGATCTCATTTCACAAGAAAGTGTTTTAAGAACAGAGACTTCACTTTAGAGCCAAACATAGTTAATTATCATAACACGTATACACATTTTCCCCCAAAAAATAGAATTTCAGACAAATCAGATTATTTATTTTTTCCAGGTAGCATGGTTCATTGGTTTTCCTGTTTCACAGAACAAACATATTTGAACAAGCTTTCCAGAACCACAGAATCTCATTGAACTCCATCCAGTCTGTGGACTTACAGAGCAAAGGTTCCCATCTCTTTCAGCCAAGAAACTAGCTCCTGTCCTTTTAGGATCGGGTACTACCAATACAAATAATCCTGTATCAACTTACTCAGATGCACTGGGTCTTTGATAGAAGCAATTTCATTAACAGTCTGCAGAAACTCCCCCTCTCTGTAGTCCCAGTTCACAGCTCTTTATTTCCAGTGCCTTTTTCTTCACCTCTATTTTTCCTCAGATGAGCCCAGCTCCCAGGCTCAGACAATTACATTTTTTCCAGAGCAATGAAGCTAATGTTACTCCCAACAAAGTTCAAGAGAGTTACAACAATAATCATGGCCAAGACCCCTTGCCTATGAAGACACTTGACAGAGGAGAAAGATGATGCCTTCCTAACTACCAGGCTTGCAAAAATCCAAAACAAGAAATCATTTACCTGTGCTTATAAAAATAATACTTCGGTGTGATTTTAAAAAGTGAGCTATTGAAATCTAGGAGTGCTAAAGGAAAAGCAGCCTTCTATGAATCCTGGGTGGTTCACTATGAAGATGACAGTTGCCCTAGAAACCTCATAAACTGGAGTGGCAGATAACTGAAGTAGATGAGATCTGTCAGAAAAAGTTTGGCACCATCAAACCAATGCTTTGAAAGCATAAAAATGACTAATTGTCTGTGTTTTCTTTGCCACATCAGACAAAAGGCTTTCCTGGCAGTGAGGGACAGCTTTCTGAGCTGTGTTTTGCTATTCACTCATCTGCTTAAATTTTGAGTGTAGGATTTAAAGCTTGTTTTAAAAAATTCAAAGCTTATTTTATTCAAATGAAAGCTAAGTAAGTAATGGGTTTGTGTTCTTTCCCCTTTTCTTCCAAAGACCTGAGTTCAGATAACCTTCTGAAAAAGACTGGTGTCCTGCTGGTCCTAAACCTTACTCAACACCACCATAAATATGCCACATAACTCAGCCCAGGTCTCATTTTATGAACAGGAAACTATCAAGACAAAAAAAATTGGAGATCTGACCTGCGATGCATTGATGCACCAATCTTACTTTGAACAGATTCTGAATTGTCATAACAAATTACAGAATCATTGAGTCATTTAGGTTGGAAAAGACCTCCAAGATCATCAAGTCCAACAATTAACCCAGCACAGTCAAGGCCACCACTAAACCATGTCCCCACGTGCCACATCCACAGCTTTTTTAAACACCTCCAGGGATGATTCAACCACTTTCCTGGGCAGGAAACGCCCAGGTTCCCATGCTTGACAACCTTTCCAGTGAGAAATTTTTCCCAATATCCAATCTAAACCTCCCCTGGCACAACTTCAGGCTGTTGCCTCTTGTCCTATCACTTGCAGCTTAGGAGAAGAGACTAACCTTCACCTTACTACAACATCCTTTCAGGTAGTATATAGAGAGCAATAAGGTCCTCCCAAACCTCCTTTTATCCAGGCTAAAGAACCTGAGTTTTCTCAGCCACTCCTGATAAGACTTGTTCTCTAGATTAACTACTTGAGGTAGTGACTTTTGCCAAGCCCACAAATCCTGATTTCTCATCTACAGTAAATAAACAACAACATGGAAAAAGAGAAGGTTGAGTTCAAAAAGAGAGAACCCTTTGCTATAAAGTATTTAGACTTGTGTTTCCTTTTTTGGCCTGTTTGTTTCTCATTCTTTTTCCCTCCCTTTAACTGGCCAGTTGCCAATAGAGGAGAAGAGATAAGCAACAAAAACTGATTATAAGCAATAAAAGGAATTTTAAACTTTCTTAAGGACTGAGCCAGAGCAGGAGGGAAAACTTGGGAACTCTGGATTTGCTACACTCTTCTTCATGGATCCCGAGCGATGCCAGTGTATCAGTGCAAGCAGCACACAGCAAACAGCACAGCTGTTCGCATTCTCTCTGTGCACAGGGAGGTAATTTTTCCCTTTTATTCATTATTCACAACTTGCTGCAGCCATTCTGCAAATTCAGTACATCTCCTTTAATGCAACAATGAGATAGAGATGCAGATTCTTTCCCTTGTTTTGTTTGTGGTTCTTTGGTTTGTTTTTTTTTTCTTGAATACTGAGAACACTGGATATGGGTTTTCTTTCTACTTAAATGTCTCTTTTCAACTTCGAGATGATTTAAACTATGCAGAATGCAGACAGGCAACAAGTAAGGATTTCCTGCTCTGATCCATGCCTTCTCCTCCAGTCAATCCTACAGAAATAACCCTTGAAGCCTCAACATGGACACACCACTTACAATTTAGAGAAGAGATAGTCCCAACTCTCCCAAAAATGCTTTGGGAATTGAATGGCTTCAGAGAAAATGCTGTCTCCTTTTCCACGCTACACTAATTAGTACAAACTACAGTCATCTCCTTTGCAAAAAAGCAAACATTTAACACTAATAGCCATTACCATTAGTTACTCCCTGCTTTTGAAAAAATCCCTTGGCTGCAACCCCCAATATTTATTCTCATTTGATGTTAAGATGACAGATTTGCCAACCAGCTTGGGAGGTGAAATAGCATCAGTGGGCCACCTGCTCCCTTGAAGTTTAGCTTTAATAATGCAATGCAATATCGTAAGATGAAGTCATCTGATGCAATTGATGCAGGAGCAAAATGTAGATTTTCTCACTCTCTCTGAAAGTTTTGATTTAGGCATCAAAATTGTTGTGCTTCTACATACCCAAACTGAACAGAGCAAAGTTAGATCCATCCCTGGTGTGAGCCTTGGCTTGGCATGGGGCCAAAAAGAAAAAGAGCATAGATTTCTTCCCACAGTGCAGGGTTGGCAGCCACCCTGCATTTCTTCTCCAGATAAAGTGGAGTATCTTTGTTTTGCTTTGAGAAGTTCATAATTTTATCATTGAGGCTTCATAACATAGTGCATAGGAGTGTCTCTGGACAGCATCCATCTTGTGGCTCGGCACAGCTGGTTACCTGCTCACTCACTACAGCATCACTGCAGTTTCTACACTGTCAGGGCTGCATGACACAAATCAGACTTCATTTCAACATTGCATTGGTGCCGTACCCTGAACACGAAGCACCAATTTGCACACAACATGGTAGGAACCAGACTGCACAGCTGGAGCTCAGTTCAAGAGCACTAACGAGAGCAGAAGTGCATCATGCACACCAGCAGACCATCTGGTCCAGGTCTGATGTTTAAGGGCAGGACTGCCCAGCAAAAACTCCGGATTTGAATCTAACACAGTCTGGGCAGTTCTTTTGACCTTTGTGAACACTACCTTGCTTTTTGATGATGTGGTGCTTAGGTTGCCTGCTCACCTTACCAAAATATCTTAGTTATTTATATTTTTGAAATGCATTGAGATTTTAGGGTGAAACAGGCTGTGGGGAGTCAGAGCGTTGCTGCAGATGTGATGAAATGTGTTGTACACCGAGGGGAATGTTACAGTTCTGCCAACATTGGAATGCCAGCAGACTTCAGCTCTTTGTAGCTTGATATGACTGGCATGATATAAAGGACTAAGTTTCAGAGGAAAATTTAGTAATATAAGCCCTATCATCCCTACTTGGCTTTCTGCATGACTTATGTGGGTTATTGCTGGAGCCCACCTCCAACATTCACAGTTCTAGTGAAGATTATCATTACTGTTTAAGAGATACCAAATAAGTCCCTTGTTCCCACTGATGGGAAATCCTTTTAGGAAAAATTGTGAAGCTTTAGACTATCTTCATTCTAACTCAGAAAGCAGGGGACCCTGCTAAAGAAATGTGTAAGCCTGGGTTCTTCACCATCAGTTAGGCTGGGATGAAAGCCCTTCTTTTCATACACAGGCTGATATGTTAAATGTGAGGGTCTTGACAGTGAGGTCAGCTCCAGGTTTAAATCAAAAGGCAGGAAATCCCTGGGTAATTTCTGTAGTGCTACATTCACTGAAGAGATGCTTACACCAAATTCAGGTCAACCCAAATGCCACCTGCACTGGCTGGTATGACATGCAATAGGTAAGGATTTCTCTGCCAGGAGCAGGTACCTGCAGAGCTGTTTTCTACCTTTGCAGGGGAAAAGGAACTAATCATTTACAGAGCTGCAAATACATCCGAGTGTCATCTAAGGCAGAGCCTCTATGAGAACAGAGCGTTACCAGTTACAGGAGCTCATGTTGTTCTTCCTCCTCCATCGAATAGGCTGCTAAATGAACAAAATCAATTTGATCTCACACATCTAACTAGCATATTAGAAAAAAATTCAAGAGCAGCTGCTGCCTACCTACAACTCTCTAATTCCAGCCCAAACAATCTGTTTCCCAGTTGTGGGAGAGCAATCCACAAAAGGACCCAACAATCAGAGTCAGCAGAGACGCAACGTTGTGCCTCCATCTCTGGCACGCAGCTAATTACAAAGGACAATTATTATAATTAATGCCAGTGGATGTGGCCAAGTCTCCCTGCAACTGCTGTGGGGAATTTCTACCCCTACTTCAACCAAAAACCATCTGTCAGACAGGAAAAGCACAAAATAAAACCCCTCCTTGCCAAAGATTCTCAGTAAAATGTTTTATTGCCGCTTACCTGGCAGTAACAGGGAGATCACGTAAGTTTCAAACAGGAACCACACTGAGTAGTGAAAATCCCTGACTTCATATTCTCCACCCCATCAGGTAAACAGTTCATTGATTTATGCAGCAAGAGGCTGTTGCTGGAGAGTTTCAGGGATGGATAAGTTACACACTCCTATTTGTCCTGAGCTGGTTTGTTTTGTAGAGAAGCAGACATCAGCTGAAGAAAATGGACTGGAAATGCTGCTGCTGCAGAGCTCAGTCAAGGTAGTGAGTTATGCAAACGCTACTTGATATTGACCATTCACACATTTAAATTTTCTCATCCTTGTACCTCAGTGACCACTTGAAAGACAGCAGGAATAAGGAGAAATTATGAAAGTAGATATATCATGTTCCTGACTGATCCATGCACATACTGCTAAGAGGAAAATTTGGCTATGCAGGAAATTTGTAGGCAGTGTCAGGCTTCTTTCTATGCAACACACAAAGTCCATATAATTGTCTGTCGTGGTGATCTGATTTCTTCAGAGCAGATCTCCTCTTGCTGCAGAGCTGCAGGTGAGCTCTCGTCAAAAAATACACACCCAGTGACCTCTTTATCACTTGCTTCAGGCTAAGTATTGGCACCCAGGCCACTGTAAGAAATTTGGTGATGGTACTCAGGCATACCGGAACCAGCTGAGACTGTCACAGACTCAAGCACTTGTTGTTCACTAGACAAAAACCAAAATGGCCAAGATAAAAGCATTGCAAAGCAGGAGTGTTTTCAAAAATGCTATACAGTGAATAGTATTGGGGCTTTTTTCTTCCCAAGGGGTAGTCCTTACTGGCATACAGAAATAATAGCTGATAAAGTTTCATATTACCTTCTTCTGGACAGTCCAATCATGTTTTGCAGTCTCATCAGCTCAAGCGAGGAGCCTCTCACATTTTAGGGCTGATCTACCCTGAGATCCCTAAGCCAGGTGCAAGTACATTCACACCATCTTCAAAACGTGTACTACAGGTGTCATCAGAAATTTAGGCACAGCAGAATGGAGCACAGCTACACATCTTGCCTGGGAATATCTGAGCTGTAATGCTGCTGGAAGGACTCAAACTCACAGTACATAGCTACGCATTGACACTGCCTGGTAGGCAGGCTCTGAGGGGTTAAAAAGGCAGAACTAGAGTCTCCTGAAGAAAGAGATACCTGCAGATGAATCCACAGCCATTAACTTCCACCAAGCTATTACAAGATCAAAGAGGATGTGAATAGGGGCTAACATGGCTGGAACACTCCTAGCTCTGCAAGAGGTAACTTACCCAATTTAATGCAGGCAGACAGATACGGGCATCTTACTAGTATGTGCAAAAGCATCTGAGGATATATTTCTATTCATCCCTGTTACTGAAATAATTATTGAAATAGACTTCTGCTGTCTGCAGAGCCTCATGGGTCACAGTTAAGGTGTCTTTGCAGGATATTTCTGTACAGGTGCACTGAATTATGTACATGTATTGATCTGAGCTGAATGAAGATTTGTTCTTCTAAGTTCTTGTTGATGTACCGCTATGCAACATTTGACATAAGTTAATTAAAAATTGCTTAGTAGTCTTCACACATAGGCTAATGGTGAATACATCTGTAAAACCAAAACCATTACACAGGACAGTTGTTTTGAGATGGAATGTACACATGTAGGTTTGTGACATACTAGAGAAAAATGAAATATTACTATTTAATTTAAACACTTTCAGAGTCATGACAATTATGTATTTTTCAGCCCCTTTAAAATGTTTTCATTATTTCTCATCAATATTTAATTCTTCTCTTGTTAATGGTTAGCTCTAAAAGAGAATAAAAGGATCCAGAGGAATAAGGAAAGCAATTCATAACTTTCAAGAAAAATTATCTATGGCTTCCAGCTAAGTAAACCAAGCTCTTTTATGATATAATGTGGGTAAGACAATGTTTATTCTAAGGATTTAAATGTAAAAGTGTTCCCAAAAATCTAACTTGTCCTTTTACACTTGAAATAACTCTTGCTCAGACTAGTCAGAGAAAATAATTTTCTTAGCTTTTAAAAAAAACTTCTGAAGCAGGTTTCTCACCATGCTAGGGGTTCAAATGTTGGTACATGCTTTTTTAATATCTAAAATTACTTCTGTTTTCATATTAATTTCTGGAACATCAATGAGGAAACAATCTTTGTATGATTGGTGGGAAACCACTGAATTACCTGAACCTGACCAGAGGAGAAAAACAGAGATGTCCAAATCAAGGAAAGCAGTTTAGTGTAATAACTAAGCACGTGTTGCAGCAATTGTTTTTAAACTCACCTTCCTGTCAGATAACATACTCATAAATCCATCAGCACCAGGTCACTGCTGTGTCCCTCTGGGGTGCAAATGTAATTGAAACCTCACAGCCACTTAAGAGCTGTTGTTTTTCTATGTTTAAAAGGCTAGAGAGGTTAGACTCGACTGCACTAATAGATCAGATCAGGCTGGCATTTATACCACCACTGTCTAACTGAAAAGCTCCTTGTAAGTCTACGGACAAATGTTTTGCTTCTGATTTGCACCGACTTGCCGTACACACCCCCAAACCACTCGGCTGTGAGAGTTGGGGCAGATGAGCCTTTGGAAGGATATATAAAGAATCAGTTAAAGGTGCTTAACATCTGTTGCTTAACTACATTATGTCTCATCAGTCAGATTTGATTCTACTTCCCATTGGTGTTTTTCTTTATCCCGCTATCCTCTTTCCATTATTTCTGTTCAAAGGAGTAAAGACAGTAGATGGAAGTGTTAAAATGATTTAGGATTTTCAGCTGTAAGAAGAGTGTATAAGCAACATTAAGAGTCTGAATTCAGTGTAAGATAGGATATTTGGATAAATCAGATATCCCAGAGCAATTCAGCAGCTTGGAATTTCTGATTAAAGAAAGATCTGCTATTCTCTCCCTAGAATGGTGAAACACTGTGCATGCAGCTGACTTAGGTATGTTCTTTTAACTTCTTTCTCTCTTCTTTCCTTTTTTTATCATTTTTTGAAAGTTGCCTTTTTAATTTTTTTAAGCATAATTTTGCACCAGGTGCTACAGACTCTAATGTAACTGCAGGCCTGTTTGCAGCACAGTGTAGACAAAAGGGGACCTGCTTTCCTTTAGCTACATCTGGAAAGGAAGGCAGCTGAGCAGAGACACACAGACATCAGCACAGGTCAGCCACCAAATTCAGGCACTTCAGCACAGGCTGACTGCTGCATTACTGCTGCCTTATTGATGGCATTCTCCAAATGGCAAAGTTCTCAGAAGACCAGAACAGAAGAGTTCAATGTTGAGGGCAACAGGCACTGTATTTTCCCTGTGCTGATGGAGTTTTCTACAGGGGACTATTTTGTATTCAGAAACTGGAGATGTGCTGAAGCTTTAAAACATGAGAAAAATCCAAGCCCACGAGGTCAAGTCGATTTCTACCTGAGAAGACAACAGGTGGAATGGTGGTGCCTGTGAGCCTGCCTGGGCAGCAAGGCCTGCCTGTCCCTGAGGGCAGCAGTGTGAAATTAGCTGTTACACCACAGGCCAATGTACTCCACAATTTGCAGTCTTACTCAGTTTCACTCTGCAGATAGTGTTGGATGAAAATGGATTTGCCTACACAACCATGGCTAAACCTGCTGCAATTCTGCAGCTTCCTCCAACAAAGGCCTCCTTACAACTGCAGGAGTGGAGTCTCACCACCACACTGCGTCTGTGCCTCCCGCACCTACGAAATCATCCAGCAGTGCCTGGCACCCTGACATTGCACAGCCAGAGAGCAAGAAACACACAAACCTTATTTGGAAGTTCTTTTTGATAATGTTTTAACACAGCTCAGTAGAATTCTTTGGACTATTTAATCTCTCTTTGTTACAGGGAACCACCTGCTAGAATGACATGGCACAGCCTCCCAAGGCAGTTGATGTCAGGGCTGGCAATGCTCAGGTCTGACACTGCAGGAAGGATATTTCAGGCTGATGTTGACATCCTATACATTGAGATGTTATAGCCAAGTTGTCTGTATCAATTCTGTCTTAATTCTCTCTTCGATAGGTGGAGATTAAGAAATTACAGGAAGTCAAGTGGACCCAATCTCCTACATGGTTATTCTATCAAAATTGAGTGATCACTCTGCTGACTCTAATACATGAGGAAAGAGCAAAATTACAGTCACTCAAACATAAAATAGCAGCTAAAAGTGACGGCAGAGTTTGGTTAATTAAGTAATGAGGAAAAAAGCACACCTATTTTTCATTCTCGTTCTATGTAACTCAGATGCTCACAAGTCTTCACTGCTTCATGATGGACCATAAGAACTCATTAGCAAAGCTTATTTTAATTTTGAGAATATTATTGTAATATTTGCCTACAGACTTGCATAAGTGATTTAGTTAATTTATCCAGTTGAAAGAAAGGACTAAACTGTATGGACTGTAAGTGACAAATGTAATGAAAATTGAGAATTTCCACTGTACTACTTCAATTTATCCTGACCTTCCCTGGTTGCACACTTGGCTAAGCCATACTGGTCCAGCTGCCTTTGCTTCCATCACTGCTCTGCTCTGTAACATCAACATGTCCCTCCTAACATCCCTGTATGCACAACATCAACACACTTCAGGGCACCAGCCAGCTCTGATGGCTGTGAGTCAGAGAAAACTCCTTTATGGCACAGCACAACTTCTCACATCTTCCCTAAAGCATGTGACATTGGATACTGCCACTGGCAGCACACCGGAGAGAGAATGATTGCCAGTTTTAAGTGCATCTGTCGAAAAGCACTGCATAAAATATGCACCCTTAATTGTTGTGCCAGTAGCCTGGAATCTTGTAGGAATGTACTACCCACAAGAACAATATGGTGTGTCAAATAACCAACGTCCTGCTCAATGAAAGTTATGTTCAGAAAGGTATTAAAAAATAATGCTGAATACCAGACACAGCTACATTCACTTTTTCATCTGCACAGTATTTGCATCATTCACAGACAAGGGTCTGGTGCTACACAACCAAAGTAACTCTGGAGAACAGACTTTGTCCTATTCTGCCCTGTGTATAATATGCAAAGTTACCAGCCAACTTTCTAACACAGCCTCCTCAGTGCTATTTTGTGTCCCTTTAAAAAACAGGAGGAAAAAATGTTTTCTCCTCTACATAAAAGGAAGAGTTTGCAGTGGTCAGAGACAGAGAAAAAAATGCTCTAACTTGGAAATTGGCTGGGTTTAGTGTGTGAACATTAATCAGAAATAAATATGAAATATCAAGGTATTGCACTGTTGGCCTGGACCATGCTCTAATGTTCAGTACTGCCAAACCTACTCACTAAAGTAGGAAATGCCCCAAAGAAGAGGATCTCAGTGCCAGAGGAAGAAGTCAAGGCAACAAGGGTAAAAAACAAGCATAACGAAAATGCAAGGGTTTGAAAAAACTGGTTATTTACTCCTGGGCATATGGGGAGAACAAAGCAGAGCACGCTCAGGGTCTGTGAAGAAAGAGTTTCAGTGACTTCCCCTTCCTTTCCAGTCATTCAGTTCTGACAGGCAGGGACAAATTGAATAAAAATCAAAACCACCAAAGGAAAAGGGGGAACAACACTTTTTATTAGCTTTCATATCTGACAATGTGGTGGGAATCCCTGGAGAAGGGGTGCAGCGTGCAATAGCCTGGATACGGAGCTGCAGTCCGTGCCCACAGACTGGGCGAAAGTCGTTTAGAGGCGGGACAGAGCAGGCAACCAGTTAAATGCAAAACCAAAAGATCAAACAAACAGGCAAGTCCTAGAATCTTAAAAATCAACCAGCTGCTTTATTGGGAATCAATCTGGCTCCCTTAGGAACGAAATAAGATAATGGAAAGACTTAGATTCAGTAAAGACCCCTTCACCTGAATTCTGTACAGAAGGGCAGCAATGACTCAGTGAATAAAAATGGCCAAACCCAGGCTGAGACAGAATAAAAGCAGACACCACATTTTTATACTACCACTGAAATGAATAGTCTTAATTCATGTGATCAATTTGTCTGCCTCTCAGACACACTATTTCTCTTTAACATTACTCTCTGTTTCAAACAGATAATTTTCCTTCTTTCTTTGCAAAAAACCAGGTTCAATCTTTCTACTGCTTCAATCAAGCCTTCTCCAATCACTTTTCTAGGTCAATTCCTCCATATCACCACTCATCCTGATCTTCTCACAGCTCTCCATCCAAGAGCAATATTGAACCAATGCTCCTTTGGAATTCACCACAAAACAACACAGCAAGCAAAACACTGACTTCCAGGTGTCTGACCATACATCCTTCCTCTTTCCCTCTTCCTTGCCTGCTTCCATACCCTCTCCTATCTGCTGGATCTCCACCACAAGTCCAGTTGGTCCACCCCTTTTTCAGGTTGGAGAGTCCTGGTTTGTTTTACTCATTTAAAGACAGACCTGGTGATAAACTTCACTTGTTTTCTTCCAGTTGAGGTCAGTACTTTCCCTCCTCAAGATAAAGTCTGAAATGCAACTGAAGGCTGAAACAACACTCCCACGCCTCCCTGATTAGGGTTTGTCCATTAGTAGCCAAGACCTCACTCTACATGATGGCCTACAAACACCCCCAGCCCAGCTCAGCTGCAGGAGCAATGGCATCCAACAGAAATATGTCAAAGCTACTAGTATGTCCTGAAAGGGTCAAAGCAAAGATGATAAAGGTTTTATGCTCAAGATTCTCACGCATTATTTTGGCTCTCCTCGCAGCAGGCACGAGTCAGGAGAGATCTCCTTCCAAGGCCTGATCTCATTAAACTGCAACAGAATTTCACTGAACATTCACTCAGTTTTCTGTGCTTTTTGCCCTTTCTGGCAGGAAAAGGTGCTTTTGATAGCTCGTCTGTTTAACAAGGAAATTCCTCAGAGGGTCGTTGCTGAGAACGTACAAAAATCCACTGACAGCTGCTGTGATGGTTGCTCGTTTTTGGGTTAACGCACAGTATTTAGACAGGAAGCAGTTGAGGAAAAGGTACAATTTATTAAAAACAGGCTCGGTTCCAAAACTCACATTACAGTACAACACATGGCACAGAGACAACAAACTCCCATTGCAGCTACCTGCACGGACAGGCAACCCCAGATCCCCATGTTTGTGTGAGCCTGGTGCAGGAGCTGCAGTTATACCCAGGGAGAACAGGACCCACACCACTTACAGTCCTTCAGAACTACAACACTGCCATAAATTCCTTTCTTGAAAGACATCCTGCTTTTCCACATGGTGCAAAGTGAAGCCAAATTTTTGCATTTCTTTTAACATCTTTAAAACAGCTGTCAGATAGAAAGCTCTCTCTCTGTAGGACTTACATGGTCCCTCACACTACAGTATCAATTTAACCTAATTATGTTTACAGCATCTTTGGGAAAGATCTCCTCCAGCTTACAGGAGGGGAAACTGAGTCAGAAAGCCACTCAGTGATTTTGCTTGGCTCTCCCAGCTGTAGAGCAGGATGATGGTCACTCTGGCTCTTACAGAATCCCCCCAGCACTTACTTATCTCACTGAAAAAGTGAGATAAGAGCACATTGTCTCATCCACTCCAGCACTGAGGAAGAAGTGGGATTTTGCACCCCTCCCCACCCTGGTGGCTACAGTCCCCCTCACCAGCAGCCTCTCCCCTTCTGCTCTTCTTCTACCCCCAGGGAGGCTGCATGGCTTTGATGGGACGATTTCTGTATGTTCCAATCTACGAGCCCCATGGGGACTCACGCTGAGAGTGCTGTAAAATGCACATGTCCCTTCTGGCACAGGAATGACCCGGTGTGCCCTGCCAGGCACCACCACTGCCAGGGAGCTGCAGCTCACACCAGCACTTGTGATCCAGACAGACAGCCCCACTCTCCTCAAGTACCCAGCAAAGAAAACCTCTGAAGCAGGTTCACATAGCACCTGATGTTGGCCTACACAAAATAGCAACAAAACGGTCGCTTCCAAAAAGTGGTTGCTACAAAAAAGAGATGAGATTTTGCCATCCACTTCAGAAATTCCCACTACCAGGTGGCGACTATTTTACTCTCTTTACAAAAGCACAGAAACTCCCACCTCCCCCTCCCTGCCCGTGTCAGCAGGCTCACTGGGATGTTTTCATGTACACCCACATTTGTCTTTCCTCACACTATATTACAGAAACATTTCAGTCTGCTCTTTTCATACACTACATTCCAAAGCTTTTCTATCTACAGGGAGCTGCATCCCTGCCATAAGCTCACGTGTATAGTCAACTGGTAGGCAGCCATCAAATCCCACATACAGCCAGAGCCTGTTGGTAAAGAAGAGGATCAGCACAAAGCAATGACACACCACAAGGACACAGACACGTGCCTCTCCTGCCCTCACTGCAAAGGGTTTTTACCTCCTTGAAGCCCCACATAAGCCCCTCATATATAGTAAATATGAGGCAAAATAAAGTATCAATGAAATTTCATGAAGGTTCACGCACAGATTTCCCCCCCAGCAGCTTGGTGATGCAGATTTCAGGGTAGCTGGCTGCTGTATCACAAGCATCACAGGCACTGGTAATTAACATTAACACATAGATGGAGGATCTGGGCACAGGTGACATGAAAGTCAGAGTTTGTGAGCATTTAGGAACTGAGTCCTGGCTGCTACACTGAACACAAGAACTTCAGCAGGGGCATTGAACCATGTATGGGGGAAGAGAAGCAGTGCTTTCCTGGAAGTAGTAGGACTTTGCATTTTTTCACAATTAGAAAACTCAGCAGTGGCTGAATGGATTTATATCTGAAATATCAAAAAGAATATTTTTTCTGCCCCTAGAGAAAATAGCATCCCAAGCTCTAATTTTTATTAAAGCTACTGTAGAGAGCAGTCTAGAATGAAATTGCCATTTGAATCTTAATTATACCTTCGCATTGAAACACTGTAGCGAATTACATGTGAGATTAAAAAAAAGGAGTGATATTAACATATAATGAGCCTCATCAATTACTATGGATCAGGAAAAGTAGCCCTCATATTATTGAAATGGTTTAATTTGCATGACTGGATGATTCAGATTCTTCTTGGTCATTCATTCAAATCTCCCCAGAAGACATAGCCAGAGAAATGTCCCGTAGCAGTCTTGGCCTCAAATGACTAAATTAAATACACTGCTAGTTACCCTCTCATTTTGCAGCAGGGAAATTGAAGAGATTTCCTATGGTAAGTCCAGAGAGGAACACAGATCTTTAGCCATTACTCAGCTAACTGTATATGTATATAAAATTAGTATGATTTTTATAGTGCAGCAGTATGTAAAATGACTTGCATATTTGAGCTCAACTTCTCATGGACAGAGGCTCTGTCCCATGCTGGAAACAGGAAATATATTTTAACATTAAAGCAAGGAACGGACTTAAGGATAGAGGTCAGTTCTCACCATTTGAAGAGGAGTCCAACAACTAATAAACCACCCAGACAACAAATAAACTATACTCAGAACGAAGGCTGTGTGTGCACTTGGGTTTAGTCCCAACTTAGCCACTGGAGACGAGCAGTTGAGAGATCTGGGGCACATACAGGGGAAGCCACATTGAGATGTTTCCTTCAATTTTGTCAATCTTGGATTTTCTTGGCCATCCTTGGGAGTCTTCCACACCTTAACTACCTAACTGCATTGGTTGATGACGACAAACAGCTGGATGATGGGCACAAAGATACAAGTCAGGATCTGCTTGGCAATGCTTTGGACACCACGTTTATCCTCTCTACTTTAATATTCCTGCTCAAGAGTTACATTATTTCCCTGCTTTGCAGGGACATTGGGGCAATCTATTTAATACTGTTGAGCAGATTAAGATGTTGAATGAATATCAATCACTAAACTCATTCTGACTTTAGTACCATATACATACATAGGCCAATCTTCAAGACACTTCTGATGATCAGCACTGACTGATTATATTTAATGAAAACTAGTTTGGAAGCACATTTGAGTCAGGTATCATTCATTCATTTCCAGATTCAATCAGCAAAGGAGAGGGGGAAAGTTTGTTGCCTTTTCTGCAGATTAAAGGCTGTGTCTGCTTTGAAAATTAATCACTTTCTGCTGTCATAAAGTCCTTCAAGAAGCAAACTGATGGATTGGCATCAGGTTGACTCACAGTAAACAGATATCCACATGCCTGCAAGCTTGTAAAGATTAAGGATGGAAAAGTATTTTTTGAGGTACACAGAGATACCATTGTGAGTAATGACTTCAGAAAAACAAAGGCAAAATCTTAATTAGAAAATGCACTGGAGAGTGTTTATTAGAGAATGGGGCAGAGACAAACTTCCAAAGGAAGTTCTGAAAATTTCATCACTTGCAACTGGATAGAAATGAACCAGACAAAGCACCTGAGAATATACTATCAGATGCACTCATGTTTTGGCAGGCAGATCATTTAGATAACTTTAAAAGTTCCTTTTCCATCTGATATTCCAGGAAGGCCCATGGCTTTTATTACAAACCTGTGGTCCACCAAGGCCCTCAGTGAGCCTGAGCTGTTGGCAGGGAAGAGGAGAGGGGAGGAAGGACTGACATGTCCTTGGGACACCAGCATTTTTCAGGAGTACAACCCAGCCATGCACCATGCCCCCTCTCTTCTCCAACCCCTCGCCTCAGTCACCACACACAGAAAAGAGCCTGCAGGCATTTATTGCCTTTAAAAACTATCTATCTGACAAAGTGACTGCCTGGCCGTGTCTTGGCTTTAAATCAGAGAGATGGCAGGACATTCAAAACATCCCTTGTGGTCCACAGGCATCCTTCTGCCCCTCCACAAGTCACTGGTGTCCCAGCGATGCCCTTGTTGTGGGCAGCACAATAACAAAGAATGGATAATGACTCCAATTAGGATGTGTGAATGTCATTCCACTCCCTCTGCTCTCTTCCAGGTCACTATGAATGTGTTTGAAAACTACTGGCACAGCAATTTAATGATAATTCAGATTTAATTTGCACTCTGTCATCTCTGTTTTTTCTATAGGCTTTAATAGTTTAATTTAACAGTCTTAAACACTGTCTATATTACCAAGACATAATGTGTATTTCAGATTTGCGCAGATGCATGACACAAAATAATATTTCACATTTATATTGTGCCTTTCATGCTGAAGATGCTGAAAAATGCCTTGATAACTATATCCACACAAGAATCAACTCATCCATCACTGAAATGCAGTCACTTCTAGGTTGGAAACCTCATCAGTCTTTAATAATTTAGGCAAAGTAGAGCAGAATATTCCACTCTATGAGGAGGCAAGTTGAGCAGGTAAAATTAAGTTATCCAAAACTGCAGTTGCGCAGGGCTCACATGCAGTTGGGTGAGCTCACTGCAGGTGAGCTCACCCTCACCCTGTCATGAGGGTGAGCTCTCATAAGCTCACCCTCATGACAGGAAGTCTTTTATGACTCTCAGCTATCTAATCAAAAGGCAGTACCTGCAGGTACAGTTTCCCTTACACCAGCATGGTTTATTACCAGTCAAGGGAAGGAAGGCTCTATTGTCTGCTGCCCAGCTCGGCTCTGCCTCTCCCTCTGCCACCTCCCCTCTGGGTCAGTAAGTAAGTCCCAGTCTGATGCCAGTCAGAACAGACCCTTGAAAATGTAAAGAAATAGTGAAATGATTGCCAAAGTTTCTCACTCCGGCACTGTCCAGACCGGATCCTTCAAGCCAGTGAGAACGCACGCACGGATGTCACTGTGCTCTGAACCAGGCCCTGATGAAGCCCAGCCCCACTCTGCCCTTCAGCCCCATGCCTGCTCCCATCACCAGCTGCCCAATTCCCAACTGAACAGCTGCCCGGGGAGAGCACCTTTCATGTCTCAGGGAGCTTTGTCCCACTGGTGCATTTTTGTGACAGTGATCTAGGGACCAAGTAAAGTAACAGGGAAGTGGATGGGTGGAGAACAAATGTGTCCAGCTTAATAAAGATTCTCTCTATTTCCAAGAGCATTACCATCCATGTCCATCACTTATTAAAAGGCTTTCATTTATGAAGCCTTTAAAGCCCAGTTTAATAACCTGCAATCATTACTTGAATCACAAAATTTGCTTTTTATTATATTGTGTAAATGAAGCACTGTAGCATTTAATGTAAATTATGTTTTCCTCTTCCTCTTTTATCAATGTTTTTAAAGCCATTATAATCAGGTGTTTTTCTCAACCTCCCCTAAAAATGCACTGCACAATATCTGTGGGCCCAAAGTAACACTGTTCCTGGGATTTGAGTACAGCAATGAAAGAACAAAGATAATAAACCAGCCTTTCCTGTGTGCTTGCTGCCTCTGAGGTTTCTAACTGGATGGCTCAGACCATTCTCTCTCCCCAGGGAGAGTCTCAAGGTCCCCTTATATCCAGAAGACATAAAAAGGAGTTTGTTCATTATTAATACACTGTCTCTAGGAGGCTTTTTTAAAAAATCAGAGTATAAATTCACAATGGAATTTATATATGTGCAGACTGAAAACACTTGCACTGTCCATGGGGTGGTCTGGAGCTATGGGTGAAGGTGTGGTAACAAACCATCAGGAAAGCTCTGCAGCTGGGGACCTGTCAAGAGTCATGGCCAGTTCAGGCCAGTGAGAAAGACATTTGCCATTTAAGGCACAGGGACTGTGCCTTACTGAGCTGCCACAATGGCAGTAGGGGCAGCCACCTGCCTGCCGAGATGGCACAGAAATGCTTCTCAGCCCCACGTCTAGTGCGTGCTCTCCCAGTGTGTACCAGCTCATCCTGAAACCTAACTATGCCTCTGCAGCCCTAGTGGGACTTGTGGCAGAAGGTCTCATGTCCTTCAAGAGGCCAGTCTTTCACAGAGACAAAATGAAAACACTAGAACACCTGGAGTAAAACCAGAAGGAAAAATAAAACAGGAAGAAAATTAAATGCTGGAAACTGGTCAAAACTGCAAAGCAGAGAGATGTGGATCCAAAATTTGGAGCAATTCTAATCAGGGGTTTGGTTCTGGCTCATCTGTAATTGAAATGAGGTAAAAATCTGCCTGAGACAGTCAACAATCTCAGCTGTTTCCGAGATCTGGCTTTCATTAATTTCATTAACATCTAAAATGCATTCTTATTGCTTGTTCTTATGCTGAAGAGTAAGTGAAATAACAACACACCAGGAACCAGTTTATCTTTGTCTTTGCAGAGGAGCAGATGCAGTATCAGTCTCAGGGGCACGCAGACCCCTTGCATGGAAAAAGGCAGCAAAGAGTTGTGCAAGTGTGGAAATCTTTAGCCTGAAAAATAAATAAATTGGAACTACTACTTTGATCAGTCCCTCATGCACTTTGGGGAGCCGCACCAGCATTATTAGTATTAATCAGTGTGATAATGTCATGCTACACTTCGCCAGCCTTGTTCCAGAGACAGTCAAAAAGTCAGAACTCGTACGGAGCCCTCCCAAGAACCTGTGCTTTGTGAAGCCAGATCTGGGAATCCTGCAGAAGGCTCTCGCCCTCCCTGATTCTCGTGGAAGCACAAACATCACAGACCAAGTTCTTGGTCAGAGGGATGCCTTAAACACGCTCTAGTTGGGTGTGTGACCCAGCGTAACGTGGCATTTCCACCCTTCCCTTCAATTCACATATTTAAGAACAGGGTGAAAATGGGAATTGGGAGGCTGGTTCCTCATACCTCTGAAACAAATGAGATGAATTTCCCGTGTGCTCCCCCCCGCTCTGCAGGAGTTAAAACCTCAGCCCGTGTGGCGGAAGGGGCAGCGCGTGTCCACAGCCCCAGCAGGGGCAGGGTGGGCTCTGCCCATCCGCCAGCCCTGCCAAGAGAAACCCTGCACTCACCAAAGCCAAGAACAGCAGCGCTCCGGGCACACACCACGGATGGGGAGGAGGAAAGAAACCACTTGCAGCCTGTGTAGTACATCAGGGCACAGAAACGCCGGACAAACTTTTAGTCCCATTTCCCTCAATCTAAACCATTCTGCCAGATTCATCTCTCCTCCAGTGTGACGCAAGTCACCAACAGGGCGACTAGAGGGTGCTACAACATATATGGGCCTCGGATTCCAGCCCCTGACATTTAGAAATTCATGGCATAAATTAACTGTTCAGCTCTGTGATGATGCTGATTTGCTTCACTTGGCATAAGCAGATATTTTGCTACAAGAAAGATGATACTTTCTGAGACCTGTCATCCTTGGGTTTTCAAATCCACTGGCATGTTTAATAGCAAAAAATATGAAAGGCAAAAATAGTCTTGTACAGATAAAGACCTCCGTGTCACAAATGACAAATCAGTTTAATTAAAGCAACTCACATATATTATATTCCACCCATAAAACTTAATATCAGCTAAAAATTCCCATCAAATGCAAATTTTTCTCAGTGATTTATTTATGCAATTGTGAGACGGAGAAAGCACACAAAGCAGTGGGAGCTGCAGGCTGAAGTAAACACTGTTGTCAGAATATGCAAAACAAGGGAAGAACACAAAAAAAAAAGAGAGGGAAAAGGAAGGGACAAACATTCTCTGGCTGGAAAGTTATTGAGTGTTTGGAGCCAAAGGGGGGTGGAAGGCTTGGAAAGGAATTTCTACATGTAACCTACAGACTCTACCCTATTTCCACGCCCAGCATCCCTCCCATTTAACTAACAAATGAAAAATCTTTTTGGGGGTAGACGTAGGGTTAGATTTGTAGTTTTGAAGGTCAGTGCCTAAAACCAGCACCGCAGCAGGCAGAAAGGAGCTTTGCAGTTGGTCGGCTTCGGCGTATCCCACACTTTGAGGAGCTCTGGCAGTGAGGTAATCCCTTAGGAATGTGTGTGCGGTTGGATGGCTGTGAAAAGAGAGCGGTCAGCTACCAAAGCTCTGTGCTGAATATTCACGTCACACACACACAATCATTTTTCTTGTTAAGTATTGAGAAGAATGGGAACATTATAAATGCAGTATCTTCTCTGGCTACAAGTTTAGCTGCTTTAAAAAGATTTCCCTCCCTGCTCCTCCACTCCACCAGCTGTGCTCCACCTCCATCCCCAAACCAAATCACACACTGAGCTTTATAAAACATAAAAAAAAAAAAAAGGGGGGAGGGGAATTAAATACAACTGAACTAAAGCAAAAGAGTAAGAAGTTTAAAAGGTGATGATGCTGAAAACTGTTAAAAGCGTTTCAATGTCACTGGTCTATCTAAAAATGACACTTTATTGAACACATAACCCCATACCACATGATTGAGTTACATCCATATCCATATTGAAAGCGAGGGCTTTCTTCTCTACATGTTGAGGAGTCATTTTAGCCACAACAGATGAGTTTGCTTTGCCAGTGCCAGGTAGTACAGACAGTGCTGCTTGTTGACAATATAGTTATTTGCTTGAGCATTTAGCAATTTGTTGCAGGGAGACAGAGTAAGTGTTAATCAGGCATCTCAGCCCAAAATCAAGAACATCATGGAAAGTTTCCCACTTATTTTAGTGAGTTTTGTATCAAGCCCTAAGCAGGAAAAAATGCCATATAATGCTTTGAATCACTTTTCTGATCATTTGCCAATAAGGCTAGACAGATAATCTTCCCTTTTTTCTTTTCTTTTTTTTTTTCCTTCCTTTCTTCCTGTTTCAAATGGCCCTGCATTGGCATTTATCTGTCCACTTTCATATGTACTTGCTCACCCTCTGCTTAGCTCAGGGGGCTAGGGCTCACAGTTTGCCTGCACAGGAAGCAAGATAACAGCACCTCACAGAAGTAATTTTCAAATTAATGGCATCTACAAAAAAAGAGAGAATTAGACCAATGACATGTCTCATTTGAAAATAATATTTTTTTCTGTTTTCTAAAAAAAGTTGCAGATACTTGAACTCACAGGTCTAGATTTATTTTCTAGGTCAGTAAACTCCAGATTACGAGATGATTAGCTTGAATGGCACATTTAAATGCCAATCTCTTTTCTTGCAGGAAACAAACAGTTTAAACATGCAATTCTTGACCCACTCTAGTACCTTTAAACTTACTATTTAACAAAACCAAAGAAAGAAGGGTGGTGAAAAGTTGCCAATCCACTTCAAAGCTTCTTCTACATTTGTGGGTAAGCAAAGTCCAAAAAGGATTAATGAATGTACTCAGAGAGATGAAAACTCACTGGGAACAAACCTTCTAGAACTAAGCAGCTAAAGACTGAAACAGATGCCCTGTACCAGGGGCCAGAATGCAAATTTACTTCAAATACGAATTTTAGCCTTCAACTTCTAAACATGCATACAGAAATGTATTTACAGCTGTAACTAATTTCAGCACAGAGGCCTTCAACAACGTGGCACTGGGGAAGGTCCTGGATGGTGTCTGGTACTGCTTATTTCCAGCTGAGGATTGCCCCACAGTGTAACTCTTCTCCCTCAGGAGATGCTAATGCTCCACAAATACTAACTGACCAAGCCTTAAAATCCAACTGTTTCCATTAGCTCAAAGCCCTCAACTTTCCAGTGGGAAAAGTGAGATACAATGCCACCAAGGGACCCTAAGGCACAATTCCCTTGTCTGCTGGGGAATTGAAGTTCCCTGTGAGACCACATCTTAACGCTATCCCCAAGTATTTCACAACAGGATGTGAAATGCCCACTTCATACAAGGAGGACCACCTTTTCACTCTCCATTAATGAAGGTCATTAACTCACACAGACAAAAGGTGCTTTCTGGGTTTCCATCTCTACCACCATGACTACAACAAAGTCTGCTCATGCTTCACTTCCAGAATGCCTGCCTCCACTGTAATTTCTGCAAATGGTTCATCTCCCATGCAAGGTATCCAGGAAGCTGATTTAAAAATTGTCTATATGAAATGATTCCCATGATTTCGAAACTGACCCAATTCTGCATGTTGGGAAGGAGACAATCAGGGGCAATGCTTAAAAAAATTACACTACTAAAAAGTTATTTTCAACTATTGTATCAAGTTCATTAATACCTTCTGCTGTTGGTGAAATGATCCCCCATTAACATTTCGATTTATTATTGCTGCTCCATTAATGAGACCACAAAAAATGGAAATGAGGCCTATAAATATGCTAAGAGTTAAAGTCACAAATCCTAACAGCGTGCGCACTTTATGAGTAATGTTTTGGTACCACTGGCATTCAAAATAGCATGGAAGGATGGCTCTGCAGCATAAGCATCTGCTTAACGAACAACACCCCAAAAGGTCCAAATAGAAAACCACAATTCCTGAAACTACAGGTTAAAATATCAGCAGAGTCAAGTCAGACTTAACCCCAGCTGCTGAGCTCCATGCAGTTCATTGTTAAAATGCTTTTGGAGAATGACTTTCTCAGTGAAGGTCACTGGGACTGTTAAACTTCAACAAGCAAATCCTGCAGGAGGAAGGATCTGTCTCCATGTCCTTTGTTTAATAAAACCCTTTACTCCATATTAAATGTCTATGTACTGGCACCACACCCAGTACAGGGGGATAGTGATCTCTTGATAGTGCATCACATCTTTCAGGAAAAAGGGCAGGCTACAAATAGAGAGTTCCAGTCTTGGGAATCACATTAGGATTCATTTGAGAAATAAATTTATTGCCAGGTAGCCTTTTAGATCCATCAGGCTCCCACAGTTCCTCTGTTGATATTTTCTCCAACAAACAGTGAATATCCTCCATGGGTCAAGAAATATCCTTATGCAAATGGCATTACTGCAACTTGCATTTTCAGTTATTAATATTCCACTTCCCATCTTACAAATGTTTTCAGAAAAGGAGGAAAGCAGCAGCTCGTTCCCCCGAGAACAAAAACACAAAATGTGATACCTCGCTGGGTTAGGAAAGGAACGGTCCTTTCAGCACAGGGATGTCATATCATGCTAGCAACATTTTGTTTCTGCATTTCATTTCTCTCTACTGATTAAAAATGATCAATTCTACCCCATTTTTTGAGCGTAGCTGACAGCATTAGGCTTATGCTAAATTAAATGTGTAGCACTACCACTAGCACTATCATCTTTCAAGGAAAAAACTTATAATGATTACATTAATTTTTATGATTTACTTTCCAGGAATCTCAGATTTCATGACAGGGACTGGCTTTGCTCTGAGGTCCCGCAATGTCAGTGAGATGAGAACACTGCAGTCCACGCTGCTTTTAAGCATTAACACAAGAAATGGTCTAAATTAGCCAGTTTGCCATGGCAGCAATAGGACGTCTGGAAAAAAACCCAGACACCTTCAGTAAGATGAAATAAAACAAAAACATGAAAAGCAAACTATTTAATGAGAGCCCAGGCTATTTCAATAAATCTAGTTATTTGATAAGCAGACTGCCACTGTCAGCCTTTTATCATCTGTGAAAATGCATAATGGATCTTCTGTGTTTGCTTACAATTTCAGACCTTCCCCTTCTGATCAACATCAGCATCTTGCTCCAGTGCCTCTAAGGATATGGATTGCTAGCAACCAGCCAGATTCCACCTTTCAGGAAGACTCTAAAGACTGACAACACAGGCATGGCTCAGTGCTGTGTACATATGGCACACAGTCTGGGTAGTTTGAGGCTGTTAAATGTTTATCCTCTTCTGAGCTTGCCTAAAGGGAAGGAAAACGGCTCCTGGTGAGAGTGTATGCACATAAAACTGTAACAAACATTTAATTTCAGCTTCTCTAAAACAGAACTAGTCTGTGCATTCTGCACTGACAGTTCCTACTGCAGCTGCTCAGAAGAGGTGGCTTTGGAGGATTATTAATTCCCATATTAATGGTCAGCCTCCCCCACAATGCTGAAATATAGGCTCCCGAGTGTGTTTCAGTCTTAGTTTCCCACACCTCTTTCAATTCTTCCATAATAAGCAGATAAAGTCATTATTTGGATGAAAAGGACTTCAGTCCAATACAGGCTCACAATACTTTATCTAGATCTATGATTCAACTACACATTTTACCTTCTATGTAAAAAAAAACCTGCTCAAAAAAAGCGCTAGAAAATAATTTTAAATGTACAGCAAGTTCCCGGGAAACTGCTGAAACAGCTACATCCTGTGTGCACTGTTTGTTTGTGCTGAACCAGTTAGGAGAGAAAGGCTCAGATATGATTTTTAAACTAGGCTGGTGAAAAATGTTTCACTCTCCAACAGAGTTCATTTGAAAGGATTATTTCTCTGCTACACTCTGAGAGAGCAATGCTGCCAGATGTCATGACTCTAAAATGCTTTATCTAAATCATAAGATATGGCCTGAAATCATGTGTACTTTACATACCACGCAGCCTCTTTCTGTCCTTTTGCTCAAGTTTAGGTACTAAGCTTAGAGGTACTACTGAAACGACCCAGAAAATTTCTATGGAGATTGAAACTGCTTCAAATGGAGCAAATCAGAAGTTACTCCATCTAAGTCAGCTCTTTAGTACTGAAGTTTGTCTCATTTATGCTGGCTAAGGATCTGACTCTACTATCTACATATTGAAAGATGCTAAAAAGGGACTATTTTCATATGCTCTACCAAATATAAAATATGTGACTGAAACGTAGGCAGAGATTCATCTCACCCTACTTTATTCACCTGGGCTAAGCTAGGCTGCATGGCCTTGGTACGTCAGCAGGAGGAGATCAGCAGTCCCAAAGGTCAGCTGTTGTCACCTGTGGGAAGGCCCTTCTGGTGAGCCACCCTCTGGAGATGCTCATCTCCTTCCTCCACTACACAACAAAACTGGATTATGATAGATTGTCCCAATCAGTTGTAACAAAGCAATCTGATAGTTATGCAAAACACTGATCCTCCCCTTTTCCTCCCCCCACTATTTTTGTGTCAGCTTGAATCCACTGACTTCTGCAAGGTTATTCACACTCAAATCCATCTAGTCATAATGCTCTCCATAAAGCCATGTTCCCCTGGACTGAAAGCTGCTGAGGATGCTGATTTCAGTTGTCCTAACTTCTCTAGAAGAGGTGCCCAAAAAGCAAGAGACTCATGGATTGTCCTTCACATAAGGCCTTTCATTCGTTTCATCCAGGTTTTACCTTAACAAGAAATTCGGTTTGACATCAGACAACTCTACCACAAAACAACCGAGAAATATAAATCACTGTAACAGCCCCTCACAACAGGATGAATTGCCCTGGATGTGAAGCAAAAGTAGATATTGTTCACACTTCACTGCATCACTTACAGTGAATTTTGCTGAAGTTTTTGAGAGTTAATAAGCTGCCTGCTTCTCTTTCAGTCTTCAACAGTGTCAAGTCCGTATAGAGAGAGGTACAGAAACAGTATCTGATCTAAAGCTAGAAACTAAAGAGCTTATTTTCCCTCATCTGGTGAAGAATCCAGTAAGCCTCTTAGGCATGTAGTTGAAACCACAGTAAGGACAGTGTAACCCTTCCGAGAACTGAAGGATCAGGAAGAAAGTAAGAAACAAGAGGCAAACGAGTTGTTAAACAGAGTATGCTTGGGGAGAGCTTTAATCAAAGGTGATGCATGGGGTAGGTCCTTTACAGACGCTGCAGCACTCACTTCATGCAGGGAACAGCCTGGGACTGTGCCTAGTCTTGACTTGTTGGGGCTGATTCCACCTTTGAGCACCTCTCTCTTCCCCATCTGCAAAATGGTGATAACTCCTTATGAATAAAAATCAGTAGATGGGAGCTAAGCCTTATCCTTCATGTCTTCAGGCAGGCAACACCCCGGGGAAATCAGTGTGGGATTTCCCAGGCAAAAGGTTAGAGGACAGAGCCCAAAGCTGTGGGACAAAGCCTGCATAAGGAGGAAGGGATGACCCAAGTACCGTGCCCTTCACATACCTCCTGAGTGGTGCAAAGTATTTCCCAAGTTTATTTATATATATAATACTTTACAAAGCAAAGCTGAGATATATTGCTCCTCTACAAACACAGACATTTCATCAGAGGACATCAAGACGAGTTTTGCCTTTGTTTTGCCGTTCATAACTTAAAAATGCATAGCCCAAAAAAACAAATTCCCTTTTTGTTACATTGTCTCCAAACACACTTCTTCCACCTGGTGCCAGCCTCTGCAGCAGCTATAATTTTGCTCCGATATGGCAAAAGTCCTCCTTTCCCTTCCCCTTTCTCTCCCCTTTTCTACCTGGGGAATTCAGCTGCTTGTAGAAAAACTTGAAAAGAGAAAAAAAGGAAAAAAAAGCTGGCTTGCATGGCCCAGAAGTAAGAACTGAAAAAAAAGTGAAACCTTATGCCTTGTCCCCAGTGGCTCAGGGACTTGGAGCCAAACCAAGGCCATGAAAACAGAATATTGCTCTTTGTTAACAATAAATAAATAAATAAAGGACTACTCACTCCTGCCCTTCAGGATCTGTTTTCTAAGGAGGAAGAAATTCCCTGTGGAGTTTATTATGTGTAGAAGGGATGTGTGCCTCCTAGGGAAAAGCAATGGGGGTAGTTTTTCCCTTGGTGATTTCTTTCCCGCCTTTCTATCACTTTTTTATTAATTTTTGCAAGTCTCACTCCCCTCCCTTCTGCAATAAGTGAAGCCACACAAAGGAGCATGCAGGTAATTCAGCCACTCAAAACTACACAGCATCTCCTTTCCTATATAAACGGTCAGTGTGTGGCCTGGGTTTCATTTGCAACTGTAAATGAAACAGGCCTACAACTGTGTTCATAATCCTCCTTAATTGAATTTCTGTGACAAAACCCAGACAAAATTATTACCCTCAAGTTAACAGTTTGTGCGAAGTAGCCAAGGGTTCCTGGGAAGCTTTAAAACAAATGCAGGACAAAACTGGATACCACAAAGCAGTTATTTGGTGTTAGTACCATTTGTTTGAAGCAGGGGAGGTTTCCCTGGAGGAACAAGGTCATTTTAATATGAAGGACGGGCCAGGAATTCAACACAGACTAAAAAAAAAGTGAGAATTAAATAAGCAGTGGAGGAGCTTGGATGTAAATCAGCACATACTGCTCACACCACAGCTACTGGAAGGAAGTGTTGGGCTGTCCTGTCTGTTTGAAGGGCAGCATCATTCACAATTTGGTGTGGCTCATGGGAGAGTTTCATAAATCCAGAAAGACTTAAAGCAACTGTTAGGTTTGTGTTGAAGTTCACACCCCATTGAAAGGGTATCTCCTTTAAAGTCCTCATGTAAAAATTTCCTTCAACTAGATCATCAGTTATATGGTAAACATGCAGAGCCTTAGTAATGATGTCAGGCTGCTGGTAAAATATCTAAACTTACTTTTAAAATGTGAGAACCACTGCTAAATGAAAGCAGTGATGCAAAAAAGGGCACTGTCCTGCAGGGCACTCCCATTGCTTTCAGAAGAAAAGAATTAAAGCCTTTCCTGTTACCCAGATTTAGTGTTTGTTTTTATTTTAGATGATACAGATGTTTTCTTGACAAACAAGGCAAAGCTGATGTGAACAGAAATGTCTGTTTGCAACAGCTAATTTTGTGTGTCATTGCCATGTATTTGGACAGACATTCTATTTTACCCCAAAATACCATGTTTAAGTCATCTCCCTATCAACTGGTAACTAAAGCAAACTAGCAAAGCTATTAGGGATCAAAGCAGACTCTTTATGCTTCAGTTTACAGAGTTGATCAGAGCAGGGAAAACCATGTCATCCCAAGGCAGTGCCTGCCTGGCTTACTGCCCCACATGCTCATAGAAGTTAATATCCTTTGCATTTTAAGCAGAAGGCAAGGCTACAAGGGAATGGGGAAGGCTGAGGTAATGGAAATAGAAATCCTACAATTCCTCAGTATGCGCCCATGTCTTGTGTGTTACCCAGCCCTCTTGCAGGCAGAGAATTGATGGAAATTTAGGGGTAGAGGAGGCTGGCAGGGCCTCATGTTAAAATTTCCTCCAAGTAAAATATTGCTATAGGTGATGAAATGAGCATTACTGTTCAGAGACAGGCAGGCAGAGACCAGAACTCATTTCCACAGACCTCCGTGCCACTGCAGGATAGTGGGTCTCTGTTCCCACCCTCACTTGCATGGCAAAGCTGAGATAATGAGGGACCTCAAAAGAGTTTCCAGGAGACTTGTCCACTCCCAGGGATGCAGAGAAGTAACAATCAGGTGCTACTGCTTTCTTCAGTGTCTCTGCCGTGCCAAATGTTTCAGCAGTTGCATTAATACCTGGCTTTGAGAGATTGCTCATTAGCCCTTGGGTCCTGTGCCACTTTAAGCAACCTTTTCAGAACAACTTTTTTATAGCTTGTGTGCTCTGTTTTTCCTCAGGCCACAAGTTAAACACACTGAGCAACACTGGAGAAAGAAATAAACACGGAGTCAGAAATAAATAGATGCATATGCACATACCTAATCCCTCCCCCACACACATACACAATCAGGGCCAGAGATCAGTGTTTTCAGGAAAAGGCATGAGAGAACAAATTATCACAGTGCTTTGTCACTGGTGGCAAAGGAAGGAAACAGGAACATTGAAAAGGGTGATGAAATGTTTCAAGAAAAAGCAATATATTTTTATGTACCTGTAAAATCCATGGGCAATGACTTTTCTGGTTAATTGGTTTCATCTTATTAAACAAGAAACCTATTTGTAAAATCCAGACATATTCAAACATAAGTCCAATTTCTTCACCAAAAGCCAATACACCATTTCAAAAAAGAAAATTCAGCAATACAAACCAGTTTCCATCAGCCTGAAAGCACAGCACTGGTATTGAGAAGAGAAATGGATAGAGTGCTTGACTTTTCTAAAATGCACTTTGGAAAAATCATGTTACTCATTTACCCAAAACTGCAGTCCTCTCCCTCCCTGGCCCTGTGAAAATGGATGAATATTTTGGCCAAATTGTGCAGTGATTTATAAACCAACATTCTGCTGTCTTTCCTTGCACTTGTCATGTTCAACTTCGTCCCCTTTATTAGACCACTCTTCCTCCCATTAAATAGTCCCTCTGTCACACTTGCCAAAGAACTGCCAATGGGCCCATGATTTTACAGAAGAATAGACTCAGCTTTACCAATGGAAAAGGGCCTCTAATGTACCATGGACACAGCACAGTGAAGCATGGTAATTTGCCTTGTTAACAGACGCTACTTCACTTCACTTCGCTAATGATCAGGAAAACAAAAATCTCTAATAGCTAAATGACACCCAGTCCTTCTGCAGCCTGTTGAATTCAAAATCAGTGGGAGTAAAACCCAACATCCTTTAAGAGATAAGCTAAAAGTGGCTGCAATGTTCCTTTCCTCCCTCCCCCCCCTCCAAATTTCTGATCTGCATTGAATCACTAAAATGAGTGGTTTGGTGCTGGGAGCAGGACAAAAAAAAACCCAAACCAAGTGTTTCAAAATGTTTTAGGAGCTCAAAAGCAAGTGGAGAAAAATTAATGAAACATATATGTAAATATTTTGGACATACTATACACTGGCATGATTTTGTGCAAAATACCACTGTAAAGCAGGACTAAAGTATAATTCATTATTTTCTCTTTTTTAGGTGAAAAGAGGAAGTCATTACTGTGGGAAGGACAGAGGGGCAATCTGCATGTACCATTGCTTACTTTTGAAGAAGCTCCATCGCTACAGAGCTCTGAGCTCTTGAGTGCTAAATCAACCCCGAGAAGTGTCTTCAGCCACAGTTCTCATCAGAAAGCTTCTTAGAGCTGGGTTCCCTAGGCCGTCTGGCCATTGCTCTGGCCAGTCAAAGAGTCGTTGCTCCAAAATCTTCAAATACAGCACATTAAGCAACTCAGTGGGAAAAACTCTGCTCTCATATTTGGCCAAACACAACAGGCAGAACAGCACCAGCTTTGATGACATTATTTGGAATGCACAAGAAGGAACCAGGGATCATAAACAATCATATGGTGCATGTTTGGTAATCCTTTGGCACTGTTGAAAGGTTGGAGAATAGACTCAAACACAGGTTTATGAAAAAAAGATGAACAATATTTACAATATTGCTCATATAAGAAAAGGCTTCTATGATATTTTCCAAGGGCAGAGGGAGTGATTTGTCATCCAGTTGCAGTTCTGTAGATTTTGTAGCTGTCTCATTGGCACACTCCACACGTTCCTTGTCCAAAACTTTCTGGTACAGCTGTGCAAAACAGGAGCAGGACTTGAATTCAAGAGTGGCTGAGAATTTAGGACCAAGCCATTTCAATTTCATCTCCATTTCATTTCACAGACTCACACAGAATCACAGAATCATTTAGGCTGAAAAAGACCTCTGAGATCATGAAGTCCAACCTTTGACCAACCTCCAACTTGTCAGCCAGACTATGGCACTGAATGCCACATCCAGTCATTTCTTGAACACCTCCAGAGAGGGTCACTCCACCTCCTCCGTGGGCAGCCCCTTCCAGTGCACCAGTTGTCCAGGCATTCTTCAATCCATGATGCTCATTACTTAATAGACTCTGAGGTAAGACCCTATCCCAATTAAGTGACAGCTTTTACTGTAGANGGTATTGAGAAGAGAAATGGATAGAGTGCTTGACTTTTCTAAAATGCACTTTGGAAAAATCATGTTACTCATTTACCCAAAACTGCAGTCCTCTCCCTCCCTGGCCCTGTGAAAATGGATGAATATTTTGGCTAAATTGTGCAGTGATTTATAAACCAACATTCTGCTGTCTTTCCTTGCACTTGTCATGTTCAACTTCGTCCCCTTTATTAGACCACTCTTCCTCCCATTAAATAGTCCCTCTGTCACACTTGCCAAAGAACTGCCAATGGGCCCATGATTTTACAGAAGAATAGACTCAGCTTTACCAATGGAAAAGGGCCTCTAATGTACCATGGACACAGCACAGTGAAGCATGGTAATTTGCCTGTGTTAATGACGCTACTTCACTTCACTTCGCTAATGATCAGGAAAACAAAAATCTCTAATAGCTAAATGACACCCAGTCCTTCTGCAGCCTGTTGAATTCAAAATCAGTGGGAGTAAAACCCAACATCCTTTAAGAGATAAGCTAAAAGTGGCTGCAATGTTCCTTTCCTCCCTCCCCCCCCTCCAAATTTCTGATCTGCATTGAATCACTAAAATGAGTGGTTTGGTGCTGGGAGCAGGACAAAAAAAAACCCAAACCAAGTGTTTCAAAATGTTTTAGGAGCTCAAAAGCAAGTGGAGAAAAATTAATGAAACATATATGTAAATATTTTGGACATACTATACACTGGCATGATTTTGTGCAAAATACCACTGTAAAGCAGGACTAAAGTATAATTCATTATTTTCTCTTTTTTAGGTGAAAAGAGGAAGTCATTACTGTGGGAAGGACAGAGGGGCAATCTGCATGTACCATTGCTTACTTTTGAAGAAGCTCCAGTTCCACAGAGCTCTGAGCTCTTGAGTGCTAAATCAACCCCGAGAAGTGTCTTCAGCCACAGTTCTCATCAGAAAGCTTCTTAGAGCTGGGTTCCCTAGGCCGTCTGGCCATTGCTCTGGCCAGTCAAAGAGTCATTGCTCCAAAATCTTCAAATACAGCACATTAAGCAACTCATTGGGAAAAACTCTGCTCTCATATTTGGCCAAACACAACAGGCAGAACAGCACCAGCTTTGATGACATTATTTGGAATGCACAAGAAGGAACCAGGGATCATAAACAATCATATGGTGCATGTTTGGTAATCCTTTGGCACTGTTGAAAGGTTGGAGAATAGACTCAAACACAGGTTTATGAAAAAAAGATGAACAATATTTACAATATTGCTCATATAAGAAAAGGCTTCTATGATATTTTCCAAGGGCAGAGGGAGTGATTTGTCATCCAGTTGCAGTTCTGTAGATTTTGTAGCTGTCTCATTGGCACACTCCACACGTTCCTTGTCCAAAACTTTCTGGTACAGCTGTGCAAAACAGGAGCAGGACTTGAATTCAAGAGTGGCTGAGAATTTAGGACCAAGCCATTTCAATTTCATCTCCATTTCATTTCACAGACTCACACAGAATCACAGAATCATTTAGGCTGAAAAAGACCTCTGAGATCATGAAGTCCAACCTTTGACCAACCTCCAACTTGTCAGCCAGACTATGGCACTGAATGCCACATCCAGTCATTTCTTGAACACCTCCAGAGAGGGTCACTCCACCTCCTCCGTGGGCAGCCCCTTCCAGTGCACCAGTTGTCCAGGCATTCTTCAATCCATGATGCTCATTACTTAATAGACTCTGAGGTAAGACCCTATCCCAATTAAGTGACAGCTTTTACTGTAGAGTGCTTAGGGTGTTGTTGGGGATGGAAGGTGGGGAGGAAGTAAGATTATTTACTGTAGAGCTCTACACTTGATTCTCTTATTGTCTTATTGTCTGGGGGTGATTTTATGAGAAAATTGTATTTCCCTATTGTCTGCTTATTGCTCAGAAATGGGTCCCGCAGCTTCAAGCTGGGTCCGAGGGAAGAGAGGGGGGGAGCCGGGAAAATTCCTCAGTGCAGTTTGTGTTCAAGGGCTCACACACACTGCCCTGTGTTGCTCGGCTCTGCTTGCAATGGGAGACAGTGGATTCCTGCTTCTAGCCAGCTTGTGAGCTAAGCAAGAGGTTTTCTCCCAGGACTGCATACTGGCATACCGAAATCCTCCGGTAACAACTTCTTCTTCTTCTTCTTCTGGAACTGTTGGGCCTAGCTGTGATCCGAGAACCAGATCATCGGACCCCATGGACCAGGCAGGGAGGCTGCGGGGACGCCACATCCCGGCCTCGGACCTCGGGAGGGTCTGGGGCCAAACCAGCTACAGAGGGAACTCTGAATCCCCCAGCTTTCTCTGCATTGAGGAGGTTTAATATTTTAAGTTATTAATTTTTCCTGTGCCCTGCTGGCACTTTGTTTGTTAAATAAATAGTTTTTTTCACTTTCCTCCAAGAAATTCCTTTTGTATTGGTGGGGGACGGAGTGCTGAAACCTGGCTTCTGTGGAGGAGACATTCCTTCCAGAGCGTTTCCCCTAAACTTGTCTCAAACCAAGACACTTTTGGAACTATGTGCTTACCACAGGAAAGTTTGTCAATGCAGGTTGAAAATAAGCACCTGAACACTCTCTAAACACCTATTTATTCAGTCTGGAGTAGCACTCGAGGGGTGTACTAAAATCTTCAAGAAAAATGCCACACATCACGTATTAAAAATTCTCCAAAATGTTGTATTATTAAGTCTTTCTTTACTAACATGCCTGCTTCAACTACAAGATATGTTCTAAAAATCCCACAAGATGGATGTTTCAATAGCTGGCTCAATGTTTGATTTACAGAAAATGTGGCTACAGCACTAGCAACCAGGCCTTGGGAGAGACATAAGCAAAGGGGCACAGTGACGTGCCTTGAACACCAAACAATTTACTGTCATTTTAAATATTAACATTTTCTGAATGAATAGTTTTGATATCTTTCATCTTGTGTTTTGCAGACTTTGCCAAGTTGAGACCATAATACTTATAAGCAATTTATCAGCAAAACCGTGGCTGACTCTACAGAAGCCTGATATTTCAGACCTGCCCAGGCAATCTCGCTGTGAAGTCAAGTGGCCAAGGCAAGACTCCCAGCTGTGACCCAGCAGAAGTGCTTCTCCAGTGGGACATTCAATCTCCCAAGCAGGCCTTGCTCACAGCTGCCTGGCAGTGTGCAAAAGTCATGTTGTCTTCCAGGGGCTGAATGCAAAACAAACTGCACCCCTGGGGCAAAATTCACGCCTCCAGCAGAACTACCAGAGATGCTCTTTCAGATGGGCCAGGGCAGGAAACCAGGACAGCTCTCACTGCTAGCAATGAATAGCCATCCCTTCATCCTGCCAGGACAGCACAGTACCACCCCCACCTTTGGGGCAGCAGAAGGCCTGCAAGCAAAGCCAGAGGCAGGGACAGAGCAGGTTCACAGGCCACAGCCACCTTTTACTGTGGGCAGGGACATCCCTGTGCTGCAAAGCCTTGAGCCCCTCAGTGATCACATCATCCCTCCTCTGCCCTTGTCTAAAGCAACAGCAACACAATAAAAAGCCATGTGAGCAGAAAGGCTGGAGGAGCTCACACAGCAAAATTTCTTCTCTTGGTGTCTCTCTTGATATCAAACTGCTCATGTGAACAGTACTGCTCATGTACACGGTTGCCAACACCTGGAGATGGTGCAAGGTGCTTGTCATAGCAACTTAAGTATTATCCATGATTCTCTCTCTAGATTTTGCAAGATGAGTGCAGAGGCAAAATCAAATTAATTATATAAATTAATTTTAAAGTAGTGGTATCTCTTTTGCTTGCTACTTGCCAGGCAAGTATAGCCACCAAGGTGTGCAGCTATTAAATGCCAACTACAGTTCCTATCACTCTTTTTTGTTCTTCACCTTCCTTTCACTGTGCATTTTCCTCAAGATCTTTCTTCCTTGATCTCCTTGAGAAAAATGGCCTCCTTTATTGATTAAATTACAAATTCCAGTGCCGGATGATTGAGTTATATGATAACACCTGACGAAAGACAATTGAAATAAACAGAAAAATTAGCACTCTCTTTATTACAAAAGGTTTGGATGTTGAGTAGCTGACTGAATTAAATGGAGATTGAGCAGATCTGAGAGAATTGATTTGGAAAAACAATGCAGAATTCAGAAAAGAGATAGCAAAATTAGCATCTTACTAATTCACCTTCAAAAAAGATGGAAAAAGTTGAGAAACAGAAGGAAACTGTATCCTTTTTGTGCATTCACAACCAGGAATTGCCCAAAAGCTTACCTCTGTGATAAGACTCCTAAGATACTGAACTCTGACATCAAGTTACCAAAGGCCAAGAAATACATGACCAGATCAGCAGCCTTTAGGGTTCATTTGTTCAGCTTTTAGGAGACCTTTTTAATTAGTGGTATCACAAGCCTTGGTCTTTGTTCCGTGGCCTGGGAACCAACGGCATGCCAGCTTTTGGTAATGTATCATTGCATTTTATTCACCACTCATAGATGCTAATGAGATATTTTTAATTTTGTCTGCTTGTGACATTTCCTGCAATACTGACAGATGTCTTGGGCTTTCTTCCTGCAGATGAGGCAAGCGTTATTTGAGTTCTAGATTAAACAAGAAGCTGATAAAGCAAAGCGTCTAAAATGGCACGATTGAATTTGAAACCATGTCATCCCTCAGTGACTTCCCTGCAAGCTTGTTGTGAGGTAGATGGAGTCTAGCAAAGATGAGTTCTAGCAAAGCTCTGGAAAGAGTGTAAACACAGCTCTTAAACAAGGGCTGCAAACATGGCATTATTTACTTACAGCTTCTGCATTACTGAAGTGTCATATTCGAAGTCACGCTCCAGGGAAAATCTTAAGTGACCTGTGGAAACATCAGAAAACGAGTCTTCAGTGGATATTTCTAACTACATCTTCTACCAGATGGGGAAGAATTTTGACATTATTTGGAAATGAAATAGAATGAAAATATTATTTAAGTTTAACCACAAAGCAGCATAAAAATTTTCTTTAATGCTCACCTGAAGGTCCTCCAGCACTAGCTTCAGCTGCAATTGTTTGCTTTCTGCAAAAATCCTAGCCCACAGATTTGCTAGCAGCAAATGTTTTTGGAAACAATATTTTAACACAATCAATCTGACTGAGAAATTGTGCAGCCCTGTCTGAACTTTTCAGAATCCTAAATGCTTCATCCTCAAAGAAGAGACAAGAAGTCACTCTTGTCCCAGTTTCCAAGTGGGAGATTTACACCAGTGAGAAATGTAGGCTGTGAACACATATCTTACTCCTCACTGCAGTGCTCTCTTTGGGGACACCCCTGTCCCCACCACCCATCACCATGCCTCATCATTCACTCCTGCTGGAGTTCATTGTACCTTCCATTCTGCCAGTGGAACTACAGATGCGCTCAGGTTAGCCAAAGATTATTTGAACTGCTCAAGTCAATCCAGGAGCTGCAGCTGGATGAAGATGTGTGAGTGCAGCCTACACGATTTGCCCCCAGTGTCACAGCAGGCGTGGCAGGGCAGAGAGCCTGCACACTGGCTGTGAGCCCATATCCCCCTCTTTGAAACACTAAAAGCAAACCTCAGAATGAACAAATCTGCTCAAGAAACCCACATCTGAAAGGTTATTCTCACTATTTTCACCCTTATGTCTTATCCAAACCCCACAGTTCCATCAGAGTTTAATGAAAGTAAAGAGGCAAAAATTACGACAAATTTTAACAAATTCTAGATTAGTTTGTAATAATTTATCCTTTAGTTATGGCAGCACCACAAAGCCTACCCTGTGCCTGAACTCTTTGCATTGAGCACAGTGCAGACATTGGCCCTGGTAGTCTCTGCTCCCTGGAGCTCACCAGCAAGAGATCAAAGAGCTAAAAGTGTAGGCAGGGAAAAGACAGAGACAGTAAAAATCAGAGGACACTTCTGTACAATGGTTTGTGAGCACAAATCTCACTCAGCCAGTAAGAAATGAATCACTGCAAAGAGATTCTGACCCTGCTACCTATTATGCTCGACAGACAATCTCAGTGAAATAATTTATCTAGTTATTTACATGGCTACCATTAGAGCAATGTCTGAGCATTCACAAAGCAGATGGGTTTTTCCTCACTGTGCTCCAGAGAAGGAGCACATGCTGCTAACGCTACATCATAGACAAGGAATAGAGATACTTAAAAGACAAAGTGCTTTTTCCAGGGACACCAGTGTCTGGTCTGACAAAACTATATAATGCCAGAGGGCTTCTGTAGGTTAAGGTACTGCACTCAGGGACGGGCCATCAGACTTTAGCCATAGGCAGACTCCTTACCACCCTGGTAATTCCTTTTTGAACAATGGCTTCTATACAGTACAAATCAGGAAAAGTGAAAGGGAAAAAGGGAAAGGGAGGGTAAAAAGAGAAAATAGGAAAAAATTATAAAGGAAAGTCATAATATATGTAGCACCATCTGAAAGAAAACCAAACTGCAGAAACAGAGGAAGCAGTCATGCCGTTCACTGAGAGGACTGAAGCAATTGTTTCCTTCAAGAAACCTCATTCATCACATTTCCATAAGCCAGAAAAGGCACTTATAGTCCCCTCCTTCAACATATTAAGACTGACACACATACAGACTCTCACATTTCTTTCCTTCTCCTATCAGTCTTTCCTCATGGAAGAAATCACAGGAAGGGGATGCAGATGTGAACATTTCTGCAGCTGTTCTGCCAGGGCTGAATCCTGAGGGTGGGACACCCAAAGGAACCCAGGGGTGACAAAGCACCCACCAAAAGGACTCAGTCTTCACTGTCAGCTAACTCCTGCTCTTTAAAATGCTGACAGTGGAAATGCTTCTTTGGTGATATCCCAGGAGGCAGCTCAGAGCCCAGCATACCAGCTTGGGAGAAAACAAGATCCATCTGTTAGCTCAAACCTCCAGGACTGGTAGGTAGTCTTTTCTATAAAGTAAGCCACTGGACAGCACAAACTCTAGGTTTCATCAGCAGAAGAATTCTGGTCTGCACACTGCCTCTCTAAACATAATAGCTCCCCTTTGGCTAGAGAATAGAGGATTCCCTAAACAAACCCTTTGATCTGCAAGACACTGAACCTTCTCCTGAAATTTCTTCTCTGATGTTTGAATTCCCTCTCAGGTTACAGCATGAAACCTTTCTCATCTCTCCATTAAAGCAGCAGATAGACAGATGGGATAGTCTTCATCTTTCAGACCTCTTGAAGTTCATTTCCCATCAATTTGAACAGGAATGCTCAGAGCTCCTGTTGAGTTTAAGAGAACCAAACCTATAGACTGTGCTCAGTAAAAGCCAGGGGAGTCCCAAGCCTGGTAGTCCCTCCACAGAGCTGTCATCAATTAAAAAAGAAGCAGCATAATATAAGTAACAGCATAATGGCCAAACTTCCCCCTCCACATACACTGCCAAATCATTTCTGAAAACTCTTCAAGCATTGCAGATAAAAAGCCCAGTGAGTGCTGTAGTGGAGGTGGAGCTGCATCAGAACCATCACAGAGTCTAAATGTCTTCTCTTCAGTAAAGGGTTTTATTCTCTCTTCATCACCAGTCAAAGGCAAGGAGGTGTTACTGCCCTTTTACAAGCTATAAAAATCCAACACAGCAGATGGATTGCACACCTCACCCAAGGTCCCTTGGGACACCCACATCTGCACTGAGAACTGATCCCAAAATGCCACAAACTCAGTGCCCTGCCCTTCCCTCCAGCCCAGCCCAATTCTCTGAATTTCATGATGATTCAGAAGTCTATTTAAAGCCCCTACAACTGTGGGTGTGTGCAAGGAGTTAAGGCTGAGCCAAAAAGTTTTAATTGAGCAGCTCTGGTTGAGATTCTTGGTAAGAGAGAAGCACAGAGCTGGGAGGGTTTAACCTGACACAGGAAAAAGGTGGCATGTGTCAACTGGGTTATGGTGTGAACTGCCAAGAAGATACAGTAGCAATGTCAGTGTCCTCTTCCCAAGTAATCTGCCCCGTAAACAGTCCAGTGGTGCCCACACAGCCTAGCACAGCTTTCCCAAGCCTGCTCCTTGCTTGCATAGCAAGTGCTGCTATGAAACAGGAAAAAAACAGATACAGAAGAAGAGCTACTAATACCTCTTGCAGTTTTCCAGTGTAAAAGAAGTGGCCAGGCACAGTTACACACTGAAATGAAGGCAGCTGGAGAGCTGACAAGGTTCATAGACACACAGCCATGGTTTACTACTCAAATCACGCTAAGCTCTTTAGGTAAGCTTTGTTATTACAGATGGTATTGCTTGCCCTAGATCTGATGTCCAAAATGGGGTTGCTCTCTGTAATCCTTCAGAGGCTGCTTATAAATCAGAGAATGCTTCACCTCTGGACACATGGCACTAATAGATGATAATGCAAATGGTTCAGTGTTTTAACCATAACAGGCGTTTGCTTAGGTTATCATAGAAAAAAATGAGGTCAGGTCACCTCAAAAACTGTGGTCACGAGCCTTAATCTCGAAGAGCCTCAGCCTGGAGTCCTCTGGAGCCCTCTGGCTTGTACAGGACTGTGCCTCAGTGATAGGCTGAGGGTGCAGAGAGGCGAGGGGGCTCTCCTGTCCCATCCCTGCACAGCTGCACCCCACAGTGCCACCTCCGCCTCCCAGGACCCTTCCAAGCCACTTTGCCTAGTAACAAACAGCAACTGCAGCAACATAATTGCTGTGGAAATGATTTTGAAGGCATCAACCCCTAAACACACACAGTAAACAAAATCTGCTTCTGTATGAGCTCTTCCACTTTTCTCAGGCATCTGAGGGATGTCCTTTATAAACCATGAGATAAGAGCAGACTCGCTGTTCAGACTGCATATCTGCCTGGTTCCTTAGATACCAATGAAAGCCCAAAGGCACGGCTTGGCATCTCATCCCCTTCTTAAAAACTCTCTCAGAAAGTTACAGCTGATTTTGACACAAAGATGATGAGAAATGGGGAGCTATTTGTGCCATTCTGGGGAACATGCCAAACCCTGTATTAACACCCCCAACCCTGTTAAAAACAAAATAAAGCAAAAAACAACAACAAAAAAAACCAACAAAAACCAAACCAATCCAGCAAAAACAACCCTCCTGTTTGCTACTGATTAGGCAGCCGAATTAAAACTGATGAAGTGATTGGATAGGATCCAAAGCTGTTTATCTCACATAAATCGCAGACATGCTTTACTCAGCCAGTATGGATTTACTGAGCTAGAGGAAGGACCTCGTACTCAGAATGTTGATTATTACAGCAATTAAAATATCAGTGAAGCAAACATTTGGGGTAGAAAGCTATTAAGGGCTCCTGGAGAAATCATTCCATTGAATTTGAATTCAATCAAATTTCAAATTTTAAAAAAAGGGGGTTTTAATAGACAGTTGGTTTGGCTTTTTCTGATTAAGTATATGTTGTTAGAAAAATCAAATTCAAAAGGAGGGAAGACACAAAATAACTAGCTGGACATGCCAAAGGAGATTAGAAAGAAAGGCTGATACATATTTTATGATCGCAAGGGAATAAAAAAAATAAATTGAGAGATGTACTGTCAAACCAGACACAGTGTTAATAGCTAAAGTATATGGCAGTAAGAACTGCTGTTCCCACAGCTATTAATGTAAAACTGAAAATTTGGAGCAGGCTGCAGCAAAAGAAAATAAATCACACTTTTTTTTTTTTCAATTTGAAAATATATATAAAATAAAACCCTACCCCCATCATTCACTCTCTGCATCCCAACTCCCCGACACCCAAGACTGTCATTTCAGCAAGCTACAACTTCCAGGCAAGTGAGACAAGTGACAATTTCTCACTATTAATCATTGCTAATTTATTTATGCAATTTTTCTACTTATGAGAATCATTGGCCTGGAGATTATTTCCTCCTTCCCCTTTGAGTCCTGAGAAACTATTTAACATGGGAAGTAGTTAAGGGGGGCAAAGAGGGGAGAGTGTCGTAGCCAAGTTACGCATCCCAGCTGGAATTTGGGATGATGTCTTGCAGTTCTGACTCCTTCAGCCAAGTTTCATACAGGAAGCACAAATGCGCCAGGGGCGCAGTGAAATGCACTGGAGCCAATAAATAGCACTTGACTCCAGTGACACACCCCTGCTATGGATCCCTTCACGGAACCCTCAGCCACCTTGCAACCAGTTTGCTCACGAGGTAGCCAAAGATTTGCACAGGGAAAGGTTCAGGAGCCAAGAGGATCCTCTGATGAAGCCTCACAGATGCAGAGTGTGTATCCACATGGGATGTGTATCCAGAGCCCTTCCATAAGAGGCAAACTCTGCTCATATATAAGGCTTATGTGGAAATGGTGGCCATGGAAGGTCATGGTGTCACCAGTGAGGTAAAGGGCAAGTTGCTGTGAGGAACTTCATGGGGCCCCTGGAAGACAACTCACTCCTTGCACAGAGGCTCCTCTCCAAGCCTGGGATGGGTACAGGGGTACAAGAGAGGAGCAGGTATCCCCATCAGTTCATGCAGTTTTTGCCCATACACAACAACCTGTTCCAGCTAGGAAAAAGGACTAGGAAAACATTTCTAACATTCGTAGATTAAAATTTTGTAATGCACTTATTAGAAGTCTGATTGTTATTTTAAAGCTATTAGAAGCAAGAATAATTTCACCTGACATAGAAATACCTCCATGATAACTTTCTGGAGTAAGAAATAACTTTTGAGGAAAGTAGTTGACAAATTACTTGACAAATTTGTCAACTACGTTGGAGCCATCAAGATAAAAGGCTTTATATATTGTATTATTTTTTATTGTATATATATAAAACACTTTTACTGGACTGTTGATAAAGTCTGAGCTACAAAGGAACTTTTTCCCCCAGCTGAGAAAAGGCAAGCTGCTAGACAAATCAGTTCAATCTCTGCCTTTCAAACAATATAAAGCAGTATAACTTTCAGGAGTAACACCTCATCTGTTTTTTTTTTCCAGACTGCCTATCAGGAATCAAGCAGTAAGTAAACATTCGAAAAGTGTTCCTCTGAGAGCAAAGGTTTAGATTTGAGTCACAGGATCCATTGAAAAGAAAAATTGCTTCTGTGCATTGGGACAGTGCCTTCCCTTCTGAAAAGTTTCTAAAAAGAGCAAATGGAGATAATCTTTTTACAAGGTATAACCCATATGGAAATTCATTATTTCTTCCCTTTAAAAAAAGGCAAGATAGTTCAGAAAGTGAGAATGGAATCACTATTTTAAAAAGGTTAAAAGTATGCAGAAGATTTCCTAACAACTATAGCCAATAAAGGCATGGTCAAAGTGCTTTATCATGGTCTAAAGTGAAGCTCTGACTGATGAGAACATGAGATAAACAAAAGAGGTAAAGACATAACAGAGCCCTAAATCACTAGGAGTATTTAATCCAGAAGTGGGGGTATATATACCCAGTAATTGTTGATTAAATATTTTAAGGATCCATTCTTCTCCCAGCACAAAACCCTCACTAGAGTGGCTTCAGCAGTGCAGCTCCCTGAAGGCTGCATTACTGCTCGTTAGCCCTGTGCAACCACCACTGTGGATGCAGAGCTGAAAGGAATCATTGTTCGTGCTGTACAAAAGCTAAACTGAACCTCCAGAGAAGGTGAATGATTTGCAAAGATTTTTACAGCAAGCCAGTGGCACAGCTGGGGTAAGGGGGGGAATC
This sequence comes from Aleadryas rufinucha, assembly GCA_013397815.1. Taxonomy (NCBI): domain Eukaryota; kingdom Metazoa; phylum Chordata; class Aves; order Passeriformes; genus Aleadryas; species Aleadryas rufinucha. The sequence goes on along the minus strand of VZTH01013936.1, from coordinate 587,353 downwards.
CCAACTTATAGCTGGTGCCTCTCAAACACTAGTCCTCATTGCTGGCAAGAACACCCTGGAGTTAGGCACTACTTTCATTCCTGCCTTTTCCACACACAGCCATGACTATTAACTTGAGACTGTCAACAAAAGCATGTACATATGCATGGAAGGTCACAGAGGCAGGGCCCGGCATAGTGCTTGAAGACAACACTTAGCTCCAGGTTCTACCTTCCAAAGGTGTGAACGATAAACTCTTTCCTTCAGTGGATTTATACTGGAGATGAAAGTTTGATCCTAAAAGGCCTAAACTAGACCTACAGCTGCTTGGAAATAGTTTTCTGTCTGTGATGGGTTGAGCCTGAGCTGATGGACAGCTCATTTGACCAGTGGCGCTTTTCGAAATTTCCATATATAAAGGCTGAAGGGACAGGAAGTTCCTCTTTTTGGGGGTTTGCCCGGTCCCGCAGGAGCAGGGGGGGAAATGGCGGCCGAGGCTTTCGCTCCTTGGAGCGGCCTCGGGCCCCCT
>VZTH01013936.1:520282-586785 GCA_013397815.1 Aleadryas rufinucha | reverse complement strand
CCCATGTTGTGGCCCATGTGATCCCATATCCATGGGAGAGGTGTTTTCCCGGTAACAGCTTTATTTCCCGGGCGGGGGGCTGTGGTACCGGGACTGATACGGTTTTGGAAAACCACGGATTGTAAAGGAAACCATCTTTTCTCCTTACTCGATAGAAAGATTCTTAAAATTGTGAATACTGACTTAAGAATTATGTGATGTTATCCTTTGTGCTGATTTTAGGGAAGAAGAAAGGAGGAGGGGGGTGTGAGTGAAAAGAGGGATTTTGCTTTGATTTTCTTATTATTTTCTTTTCTCTTTTAATTCTGTTAATAAACTTTTCATTTTCTTGATAAGTTTGAGCCTGTTTTGCATTCCTCCAAATCTCCTATCTCACAAAAGATACAGAGGTGAACTAAAACCACTACACTGTCATAGCCAATATTCATCCTGAATTCAGTCTGATTACACAGCGTTAAGTATGGCAGGCACCTGAGGACAGAGCATAATCCCACACCAGAGCACACTGGGTACACAGGCAAGGCCAGGTAAGTCATGGAGCCAGACAGAGTGCCCTGGATGGTCACACCAAGCTGCACACTTTTCTTTAACACTGATTAATTTAGGTGATTACATGAGTCAAAAATTCGGAGGGAGCTGTTCATTACTTTTTTTTCCCCCTTTGGCTATTCCAAGAGATGCTTTAAGGGACAGACGATCTTTTTAACATATAGTTATGGTTCTCATTAGCACTAAACCCATGAATATGAATGTGAAAAGAATTCAAGGAGAGACAGGAAATGACTGCAAACATCTTTAGTTAAAGAAAATTCCTATTCTTCCTCCAAAGAGTACAGCTGCACCATTCTGGTGCAGAATGTACCACTCTGGGCAAGGAAGATCAAAGAAGTAAAACCCACTGAGCCAAGTTCACCTTTCGCATTGTTTCTTAGCCAGACCCAGGATGTAGTCAGCAGCTCTGCACAGGAAATTTCCAACATGACTCTTTTCTGACATTACAGCTTGATCTGTCGACATCGACACATCCAGTCTTTGGGTTCTGCCAGGTGTTTCAAAGAAGAGATGTGAGGGGGCCAAGCCTGTGCTGCTGCTCCTGTCGGCTGCTCGGCTCCCTGCCAGCTCAAGCTGCCAGACACCGGCGGAACAGCCAGCAGGGCCAGTGCTTTCACCGGCCAGAGACCCCCAGCTTGCAGCAGCCATGCCACAAACCAAAGTACTGGAAGTCCAAGCAAATTTTAAGATCAAACTGACAGGGCTTTTAGGATCCCTGATACGCAGTCAAACAGTTCTCAATAAAATAACATTCCTCTGCCTCTAGACTGCCCAGGGTACAGGAGAGACCTGCTTGAGTATCAGGAGCATATGACTATTCGTTTTTTCTCTAGGCACTGTGGCACTTGGTCCCTCTGGATGTGTATTTTTGTCCAGCAGCAGAATTAGGCCATATGATCCCATTCTCCTTTGTGAGATGACCAAATCTATGCTCAGTATAGCAACCTGCAAAGGAACAGTGTATCTGAGATTTCTGGGGCTTTCTGAACACGTCTCTGCAGACTGTTGTCTGCTAATGGCACCACTTGATTGATTGATTCCTGCAGCCTCCTTCACATCTCCTCTCTTTCAGAGGACTCCCAGCCTGGGAGCTGTCTGCAGGACTGAAACTGACACTTCCCCTGGAAAAACACTTTCTGGACCCATATGTCTTTGCCAGGCAGACCAAAGGGAAATGAATCAACACGATGGGACAAGATTGGTTGTTCTGGAACACTCTCTGTTGGGTCCATCATTCCACAAAATCAGAGAGAAACATTTTAAATTTCTGTCAAAATAAAAAATTAATTTTCAAGAAGGAATTTAAAAATGCCTTTCTATTTTCCAAACTGAAACTACAACCTTTCCAAAGTGGAAACTTTTCCTAGTTTCAGACAGCACAAAATGACTATAAATACAAACTATAAATAGTACCTTCTTGTACTGCTCCTGTGGAAAATGCTGTTGAGTTTTTCTGGGATATATTCTAGGACCAAACTAATCAATTTCCACTCAGCATTCCCCTGCTTATACTACATCACATCTACCCGTCCTGAGTAATTGAGAAGTAGTAGGTGCTTGTGTAATAATGAACTCTGGCAAAACACACCAACACTATCTTGGATTTGAACTAGTATAAGCAGGGCCTGCAGCAGTGACCCATCTTTCTAGTTAACCGTGATTTCCCCACCCACTATACAGCAGCTGAAAAGTTGCATCAATTCCCTACACTGCACCAGGCACACATTTTTTTGATAACCAAATGATTAGAGGAACCTACCTACTTTATAGACAGTCTGAAATATAAGGTTCCCCACAAAGTCAAAGCAGAAAGTCCCATTCAGTCTAATGACAGCAGAGTTAAGTCATTGAGCCACAGGAAAATGCTACATCTAATGTCTGTCATTCTTTGCCTTTTCCAAAATCACAAATAGGCTGTGGCAGCCTCAGGAACAGTGGCCAAGTCTTCCAGCTCCCAGATTTGTGCTTTAACTACTTGACATCTCCTCTCATCACTGGACCAGGAGACAGAATGATCAGAGACCAAAACCCCTCACACTGAGCAATGTGAAAATATCATGTTTCAGCACAACAGAGACGTGTGTCATTCCATCAGTAACTCACCAGCCCAGAGGACAAGTCCAAGACAAACGTCCCGGCAGCAGTCCAAGGTCAGAGTCCCAGAAGGTAAACCCGTCAAGTATTGGTGATGTAAACGCTCCCTCTCAGAGACAGTCCCACTGCAGTCTTCTCTGAATCCCTTGGACTCTGCAAACTTCCTCCTCTGGCATTCCTCTTTGGATTTCTTCTTTCTATTTTTCTCATAAGCTTTTTTGTGGATGATTTATCTATTTTTAAAAAAGGCATGTTTTTCCTTCATTAAAAAAGAAGTGTGTCTGCATTTGGCTGATACTATAATGATGCTATAAAGTCCTCTTTGAGGAGGGTTTCTCCACTTCACGTCCTTCCTCCTTCCTGAGTTATGTGACAAAGATCCTGGGAAAATAGCTCATGGACTTCACAGTAAGCACCACCTCCCCTTCTCCCTTTTCCCTCCTCACAACATTTTTGGAAACAATTTAAATGATCCCATGCTTGGTCTGAGCATTGAGTCTGATATGGCATAATTTCTGAAGGGCCTACTTTTCATCCATCACTGACCAGGACACAGAATCCCTAGTCAGTGTAAACATGATTCAGTTTAATTTTTCCAAAGACCATTTGTTTTTACTTTCTGGTATACACAAGTGAGTAAATATTACTTGGTAGGCTAGAATTTCATGAAGCCCAACTAAAATGAGGGCTCCAGATCACTAGATGCAGCATAAACATATGGTGAAAACTATGTAATCATCCCCAAGACTACAGAGGCATCCTGTGAGGCAGCCAGGAAAGGAACTGAAGTCAATTTTCTGAGTCCCCGTGTAGAGCCTTAAACATAAGCCATCTTTCCTCCATATCTCTGTTCTCAGAAAACACATATTTTCTCAGTTTCTCCCTAGCTAGCAAATATCAAAAGCTAGCAGTTTTCTGTCTCCAGTATCAACTCAGTTACAACAATTTTAATTGCAACTGGTTTCCCAAGTCATCATCTCCTCTCACAGTAATTTTTGCTGAAAATGTACCTCCTGTCATTGCCTGGGCTCCATTCTAATCAAGCTGCACTGTTCTCTCCACACTTTCGGCACTGCATTTAAAAATCAAAGTGCCAAATCCCTCTGTGAACTACTCAGATGCAGCACTTATATATGCCTATCAAATTCAGAGAGAAGTCAAACTATGACCCTAAAGAAGTTGATATATGAAAACATGACAGTGCTTCTTTGGCTAGAGGAAAAAAGAGATTACTTATAAAGCCTTTACTTAATTCTTTGTGTCTGTATTACAAAACAAGCAATTATAAATCTCCTCAGATTGCTCTAAACACTACAAGTAAACCTATCAAAATGAGATGCACATGCCAGCATCATAAATGCTTTTCCAAACAGAAATGTTAAGCACAGTTGCAGCACCGCTTCAGGTCAGTGCAGTCCTGTAGTAATTACAAGTGCTAAGAACAGAGCAAAGACCCGATTCAGAGCAGAACCCATCCTTTTTCACCTGTAAAGAAAATAAATTTCAAAGACAACCCAAGAAAGAGTGAATGAAACTTCAGAAAATTAATGAAATCCCCAAGCCTGCCACTATATGCAGAGCTAATGACGGCTCTGTTAGTGAGCTGAAGAGGAATGGCACAAAGGATGGAGAATCTGCCAGACACTGACAAGCCGAGATAAAATGAAGAGTTATAAACAGTTATAAAGAAAGACTTGTTTTCCCCTGGTGATGAACTACTCTATTCAACTACAGACCCAGAGCAGACACAGGATTTAGTCTATGGTATCTAACCAAAAAACATGACTGACACCTACTTAAGGGAGGGAAGATAATTTAAATAAGTCCTTAGTTTAACAACACAGGAAAGACTTCCCTCGTCCCACAAAGCATTACCCATTTTACATAGGGATATAGGGATGAAGATGGGACCTTCTAGGCAAAGACCATCTGGCATTTGCACCCTAAGGAGCAACTCAATGTCACAGCATACAAGACTAAAGCTTGAATCAGTTACATAGCTGGGTCCAGTACATGCTACATATTAATTTATAAACACTGATCATGTGCTATATAGGTACAAAAAATATTTTGACAAAACACCCTGAGAGTGTTACCTTTCCTATGGTCCTGTAACACTAATAGTATAATTTTCATAGGTTATTATTCAACTGCTTCAATGACTCATATGAGGGGTGGATTAAATCTGTGACTATCCCCAGCCAAAAAGATTGAGTTACTGCAGCAAAATCTCTTGCACTGACTCTTTATAATTTGCATTTACTTCCCTCAGCCTTTACAGCTTCTTTCTTTGACATTTACTGCCAGTGCAACTGCTGCCATTGCTTTCACTGAACATCACAAACACTTTGTTGGTAATTTTCACCAAAGAGCAGAGAAGATCTGAGAGCAACTGGGATGGCAAGCCCTCCAAGCATGGAAAACATACAAACTTACAACTGGAACAGAAACCTAGAAGCAAAAACGTAGAATCTCACAACTGGAGTAAGGAGTTTGCAGCTGACGTGGCTTATACATCCAGTAAGGGATGCTGCAGAACCAAGAGACAGGACAGATTGCAAAAATAGACTCATTTGTACTGCAGAGGAAATAATGTCCATACCAGCACAGATGTTTTCCTGCAAGTGTTTGTGTGTTTTCACTGGGGAAAGAAACTTGACCAGTAACCAGGTTTCCATCTGAAACTTTCTGGTAGCTGGAAACTGCTAATTTTCCACTTCTCCAATGAAAATCTCAAAGCTCAAAGAAAATTTCTGTAAAGCAATGTTTTTACAGGAATAAATTAATCTTCCAGCGAGCTCTCCAATACACACATCCATAGTAGCATGTAACAACCAGTGCTAGTATTTAGGCTGACCTATTTTCCTTGCTAAAAGCAACACTACTCTATTTCTCTTCAGGACACCTCCCATTTTCATTTAAGATAATTACAGAATAAAATCTACTGTCTTCTCCACTTCCATTGCTGTTGACAGAGACCAATACCTAAAGACTTATTTTCCAGTGTACAGTTAGATCCCTAGCAAGTTCTGCCCATCAGATTATTCCTTTAATTTTCCAAATGACATGAGATCACTATTTTACATTCATTTCCTGATGACTATCAAGGTCCTGGAAAAATTGCATTAAATTTTGAGCAGCTCAAATCCTTATGAGAATTCTGTTATTTAAACACAGTAATCATCAGCTGTTTTGGACAATATGAGCCACCTCCATGCACTGAATGTTACAATTTCATTTTCAGACATTGGAAAACTCATCAGCTGGCAATCATTAAGCTGTTAGCTGGGATCCCTATGCAACCTCATCAATTAGGTATTTTGTGCCTATCAATATATTTAAAACAAAGCAAGAATATCAACTGTATATCTGTGCTACAAAAAGATAAACAGTTTTGTAAATGACTTGTCTTCATTATATCAGAATCACTGATTGAAATATCAGTATCAGTTCTTGCACTGTTCACCAATTCCAGTAAATTTGCACTGGAAATAGATTTTGTTCATGTTTACTCAGATGTGAGGTTCTGGCAGTATGCATTTGTAGTCTCTTTTTCACAAAGCCTTCCTGGCAACACAGATACAAGGCTGTTTTCAGACATGCTCCCGAAACGTGCTGTAAGCAGGCAGGAGCCCAAGAGCCCATTTGGAGCAGCAAGCTCTGCAGGTGGGGAATTAAGATCACCTGTTGCGTTTCAAGAGCCATGGGGTCAGCTCTGCTTCAAGGAAACAGCAGGAGTGGAACACAAGAGTAGGATTTTCAACAGGTACCTCGGAGGTGTTCAGCTGTCTCCTCAACACAGTGAAGAGTGAAGCACCCAAGCCCCCCCCAACCCAATGAAGAGTTCCCCCCAGCCTTTCTATAACACAGTTCTGACCAGGTATAAAAGTCATGAGGCTGTAAATCTCCATGTGGTCTCACATAAATCTCACCTGTACAACCACAGCACACCTGACTTTTTGTTTCATATTATGAAGACACAAAATATCCAATTTCTCTCTTCAGTGTTACAAAAACAAGAAGGATTCCCAACATGTTCCAATGCTACTGTAGTGCCTTTATTCAAACACGGATTATTAAGGCAACTAATGGTCATGATGGACAAGGCTGACAAAACACTGCTGGACTCTGCCATTGAACCCACTGTATCAGGCAGGAAGGACTGAACTCCACACTCGCTGATTTCGGAAAACAGAGTATTTCTACCTAGTTTGTCATAACTACCTCATTAAGCAAACTATTTCCCTTTCTGCCTGCCCCTAACCATCTAAAAGTTTAGCCTCATTTCCAATTTGAATTTGCCCTTTATTAAATTGAATTCACTGTTCTTTGTGTTACTACTTGTGTTATGTATCATTTCCTTTTCCTGGTATTAAATGACCCTTAAGATGATCATCCTGCCATTAAGCATTTCTCTAGATGAAACTGGCTAAATTCATTCCTGCTCTTGTACCTCCTTTAATGTTGCAGTCTTCCTTTGGAGTCTGGTTTCTGAAGTTAAGAGCATGATCTTGGTGCATGATGGTACAGGTGTGATCTAAGCAACAGCATAATGACACATTTGTAAATTCTCTTACCCCGACAAAGCTGTTTTTCAACCTTCACTAAAATGAGCAGTGTTTTGGTAACTTCCATCAACAAATATTTCTTTTCCTGACTGCTTTCATTTTGCATCACTCATCTCAGGATAGATTTGCTGGTTCAGACCAGACACTTCCCCTGTGGCACCACAAACATCTATACATGGAATTAAATATCTTTGGGTCTCAGTGCTGCACAAGCCTTTCAAGAGCTGGCAGTCAGGTTCACAGTGATGTGAGAGGCACTGGATCATGCTGTAAAACAGGAATGAACTTAAGAACTCTTATGTTTTCCTAAATCTTGAGCTGTGGTGTACAGGACTTATAGTGGAGTCATGCGCTATCCAACACCAGTAAGGTTAATGCGGTTGCGAGTTTCAACTGAATTGCCCTATATGTTCTTTTAACTCAGCTGGTTTTCATATGCATTATACCTTCTCACTGTTCAAGTGCAATTTGACACAGTCATTTTCTCACTTGTGATCCTTTCCTGTATGTCCTTCTCTGGATCTGGACCAAACCCCTTCCTTTGTTACAGAAAACTGCTGGGTAACAATCCATTTTTTCAGTGCATCTGTGTGAACAAGAGCAGCAAATACTGAGAGGAGCAGATTTTGAAGCGAATCAAGGATGTCAATGAGTGCGGGAACCAAAAGCTATTTTGGAAAGACATTTCTGAGCTGCCTTAATAGGCTCAGCCTGCCATATTTCAAAACAGCATCAATGGACAGAAGTAATAAAACTTGTCTGATCAGTTTAAGCACAGACATCCCTCACAGTTGTTATCTGCATGTGTGCACATGCACTCACACAATCACACATGCTTCTTCACCAGTAAAATCAAACCTCTTAAAATTCTTCCAAGATTAATTTGCAAATAACTTATAACCCAAACAGAGACCCACCTAGAAGACTGCTAACAGTACCTACAGTCTGCCCTCCAAAGGTATTCGCTTCTAAGGCTTTTTTTTTTTTAACAAATAGGGATATGGACATAGATATAATCTGATCACGTTTATGAGTCTGTATATATATATATGTATATATATGTATGTGTGTATGTATGTGTATGTCTGTATATATATGTGTGTAAGTATAGATGTAGATGTATATATATAGCTACACAGACACTTATTTGTAATTTTGGCCTCATATGCCCCCAAAGAGCAAAACATTTGAAAATTATTCTTCCAGTGGGGCTATGGCAGCATGGTGAAAATCTCTCTGCTCTTAATTAGTCAAAGGCTCTTAAACTCATGGAGTTATAAACTGCCAGAAGTAGAAATCTATTGAATGTCAGAAATGTGCTTTAGATAAGCAGCAGAGAATAAAGTACAAGATGGCCCAGTGTTACTTGGCTTGACGAAGTTTTGCTTTCCCTGGATCAGCAGCAGAGCTTTTAGTATTTCTTCTTTATTTTTAATGAAACTTTACCACAGAATCTCCCCTGTACCATGACCCGGGATTCTTAAAAACAGTGCAACAACCTATATATTTTTCTGATTATATTTTCCAGAGCCAATTTCACACAGGTTGTTTATAAGTCACTTACCAGAAAGCAGAAAAGAAGAAAAGAACATTTTCAATCTCTTTACTAAAAAGCAAAAAGCCTCAAACCAAACAAAATTGTACACAGTTGTGTGACACCAGCAGTGACTTTTATGATACCATATGCCCCACTGAACGGTGTTTCACTCAGCTGATATAGCCTCACTGAAAGGTTAATAAAGAGGCATGATCTTTGGCTAATAAAGGCTGAGTCCATTATAAAGGAGATAGATTTCAATTTGCAAGGAGAAAGAGGGGAGGAAAAGAGACAGGCAGGAGAAATCTCTGCTGAGGGCACTGTTGGCATGCCATGGTTTGCAATGCAGGGACAAGGGGCCTTTTATAGGGTTTCACTATGACAGCACATGGGGCAAGCAGTGCCAGGACCTGCTCCAAAGCCCCTTGCAAGGTTCTTTCCCCAGAGCCACACAGCAAACCCAGAGCTTGTTTCCCAGCTTAAGGATAAGAGAAACCATCTCAGTTCTCATCTGCTTCTGTATTCGACACTACTTATCACTTCGATGGATTGTGTTACAATTGAGAAGATATGAGGGGGTTGCCAGCCTGGGAGGCTCTTTCATCTAGGATGCAAAAGAAAGTCTGAGATGCAAACCACTTTAGAAGAACACACACGGAATTGTGAGATGCACCGTCCCTGAGAGATGGGGCTAGGCCACCCACAGGCACCAAAGAGCCTTCAGAGAAAAGAGGGATCCTCACCTGCTCTTTCTATCACTGCTGAGGAAGTGGGAAACCAAGGTGATTTTTACTGAAGCAAGCCTTCCTTTCACATATGCAGACATTTCTGCAGAGCCTGGCAGGTTTCTTCCAGCCTCCCAGGAAAGCATTTCCAGCACACCCTGTCCCGAGACCCTCTGTTCCCCACACACACACTCAAATCCCATCAAGGTAAACAAGTGATAAGACTTCAGGATTAGGTCTACTGACCTCAGAAGGAATTTTGCTCAAACAAGCATTAAGCTTGGAAGGATTTTGTCCTTACTGAGAGGCTTCTAAAGGTTTCCCACATAAGAGTTTCGGGAAAATGACTTGTGGAATTTACATCCTGCTTTGCTCCCTTAGACACTTTGGCAGCTTATCCTGGAGGACACCGGAGCTGGCACTCAGACAAGACGTCAGCTCACAGCCTAACAAATTATTGATTCTCTCCTCACTTTGAAGCAAGGCAACAACAAACTCCTAAATGCACTGCATCCTTCAATATCTCCCTCCGGAGAAATATCCATCTGTAACACTGGCAGTAAGAGGCTGTTGCCATCTCAGGACATTTTAGGTGGACAGAGCTCTGTGCTTACCTATTTTGTTCTTGGTGACCAGGTGAGATTTCTGCATAGAGCAACTTTCAAATCCACACTCAGAAACAGCAAGACATATGTACAAATGTCTGAGTGCACAAATATGAAACAGATTGAGTTTGGAACACAAAAGGTGTCCAGCAGAAAATGGGGTTAAGAGTTTGTTTTCCCCAGTATTACATTATTAAGAGGCAAACAGAGTTTTCCATGTGTCATACACTTAATGAGCTCCAGATTGAGGACACAAAAAGATCTTGACATTGTCCTGAAGAAACAAAATGTTCAAAATTATCTTGACTAATTGAGGCAGTTCATCACAAATGGCACATCACCACATGAGCATCAGTTTTGTGAAATTCCTGTTATTTCTCTGCAACTAACAGCAACATGCCCCATGCTTTCCTGTTTTCCACTAGCTTTCTTCACGGCCCACTCACTAGGGATGTAGGTTTTCCCTTGACCCACTGCTCTGCAAGGGCTGTGCCTTCTGCAGCTGCTGCTGGTACCTCAACTCTGCAGCCCCCAAATGCCAAAACCAGCATGCAGCCACCAAAAAGTGCTGGTCACTCAGCACTAGACTCATGTCACGAGCAGACTGAAGAGTAACATCCACTTCTACCTCTCTGAATGTAGTTGTGGGAGCAGCTTTCCCTTGTGTCAAGGGCAAGAAATGAGGCCATTTGATGGAATCCATCACAGAATGCCTCGTTGGGATATACAGGAGAGGCCAGGAACTGAACCCAAGAGCTGCAGCTCGCAGTCATTTAATACATCTCGTATGCAATGCCTCCCACTGCCTTGCACCAGCTCACATTGGGACTGGAAGGGGTCCCTTGGGCAAATTCTGCATTCTCACAGCTTAGAATACAGATAAATCCAGCAGCTCATCTATTCTGCATTGAAATGCTTCCCCTGCACCTGAAATCAATATGGTCTTCATGCAAATTTTTACTACATGTGCTGCATGGATTCTAAACATTCATTCAGTCGACACACCTAAATAGCTCAGAAAATGATATTATAGCTTAGTAAGTCAATGATCTACAATTTTATATCTCCCTAACCACATATTTATAAACAACACTATCAACATTGTTAAGGTTACTGTGTGAAACTCTTATACCATTTCTAAATGTATTTTTTTGCAAATGCTACTTTTATCAGAAACATTAAACAGCTTTTTTTTTTTTCTCCAGGCACTATTTTCTGATTAAGATTGATACAACAGAGATTTCAAATGTGCAAAAATATTCTGTACCACAAATACTTTTCATTGTCCCTGTGAATTGCAGTATGTCCCAATTTCAAGAGTCTGCTTTGCTTCAGATAACGTTGCCAAGTTACTAAAAAAAACCATCAGCAGTGGACCGTTTGCATCCCAGGGTCATAATAATGTATCCTGGTGATACTGAAACATCAAGATGTAAACAATAAAGAGACAGAAGGATGTTGACCCAAGTGGCCAAGTCTAAAAAACCTGCATTTCTAAAGCAAAGTAGTATCTAGACCATTGGATAGTACTGGTATAGGTACCTGCAGAACTAGGTGCCAATTTTAGCATTTCTCAGATGACTTTGCAAACTGAGTTCAGATGTTGGGCTCACAGCAGAATAGAGACCTCAACAGATGCATATTCCTGTACACTGAAGAGGCTGGAATAATCACTCCTAGCCCCAAGGCAGAGAAATAGGAGAACATTTGTTTTCAATATTTAAATCAACTAACGCTGCAGGATATCTCGTCATTAATGCAAACATACATAATAACAGGCAGAGGACAGCACTGAGACAGACACCTATCCTGCTGGATGGTTTTGCAGCCTTAAAATATCCTGGATAGAAATCAAATATGAGCCACCATTAGCTGCAGCAACATTTTTTAAGAGATGGACCGATAGCAAGACAAGGCAGATTGTGTGCATCTTTTATTGGACTAATATATAAGCTGTAACACACGAGCCTTCAGGCCAAAGAAGTCTTCAGGGGGCTGGCAGCAGAAAGAACATTTCTGGCCCAAAAGCATCTCAATGTTTCGAGCCAACACAAAGTCTCCACCTCTGCCCGTTTTATCTCAAGCAGCTGAAAATATTTTTGCAGCCTGTTTGTGACAGTGACAATGACAACCTGCACAAACCCAGCAGGCCCAACAGAAAAGTCCTTATTGCCTAAGTGCCCTGTTTGGTCTCTGTCCATCCAGGCTATTTATAGAGCAGTCACAGGGACACTCACAGCCCCATCACGGTGACATGGCACGTTTTGTAAGAAGTACAGTCACGAATTAACAATTCTCTGTGAAAACACAAATATTTTCACCTGTCACTAGTACTTGGGTGTCCCTGGAATTGACCATTGCAAATTTCTTGCAATTACAGTGCAACTTGAGGAAAAATACTGATGTCAAGGTGTTTCTCAGAGATGAAGGGATTTGGCCAGGACTGGCTTCCATCTCTTTTGATAAGGTTTCCATACAAACATAAGGGCCACTTAGCAGAGACTTGAACAAGGTGTTTCCAAGCTAAAAGACTGAAGGGGTGTTGGTTGAGTTAAAAAGCTGGGCTCTGAAACTTGGCACTACAATAATTCAGACCCTGCAGAGACAATCATAGAAGCCAAAAAGAAAAACAACTTTATTGTTGTTCACATAATATCATGAAATTTGTGAAGCACAGAGAGTTTAAGCAATCTGGCCACCAGGATCAGAAACTTAACTGTGATCTCTTGCATCTGCAAAACACCTTTTGCAGCAGACAATAGGATGGATTTTTCAAGTGTCTAGGAAGCACATTGAGTACTGAAATAGGGTTTCCAGCAGCAGTAAGGCGGAAGTGCTCAGAAAATGTTTGGAAACTTTTTTCCTTGAGCCAAAACAATTTGTGGTATCATATCAGTTCTGCTAAAATTGTGTCTGAAAGGCAAAAAAGGGAAGAAAACTGGAAAAGTTATGAAAAGGGGAAAATCAGACATGGAAAAGCTTTGAGAAGCATAAAACATTCCAAAATAAGGTTTTGCTTTCGCATGTTCTGTATTATGTGTCTGAAGATAAAGATTTCTTAAAACAAAGCATTTCTGTGAGCCCCATACAAAGCTTCCTCTCTCCCTCACCTCAGAATTTCCTTTCCAGTTTTGAAATTTTCTGTGTTTCGTCCTATTCAGAATAAGTGCAAACATTAAAATCCTACATAAAGCACAGCTTTTGTCCATACCATAACTTACACCTAAAACTCCATTCTTCTTTTTAAGGACAACGTACCTGAGCAGTTCACAAAATGTTCTGGTCCTCTTTATTAGGTATCTAAATATTGTTTAAAATACAAACTCAGCTGGTTAGGAAGACATGAAACCAGGTAGCCATAAGCATACACCAGACTGCATTTTCAGACAAGTCATTTAGAAGCATAAGGCTATGAATAGTCTCATCCCAACTATCCCAACAAACAGGAAAAATAATGAAAGCAAAGGGGAGAGGGAAGGAATTCAAATGAGCAGTGTATGTATGATAACAACAGTGCTGGAGCATCACTGTAGTGTAGCCAGGCTGTGGCAAGCAATAACATTCATTCTCCTGAGAAACCTTTAGGTTTATGACAAATCAGGGATGATGCTCAACAGCCATTTGATGAGCTCTGCAACAGCTGCTGAGGTCTGCGTGCCACTGCAGCACAGCTGGAAATGCACAGTGCCACAGCATTAACTGGATAATAACTCAGGGCTTGCCAAGCACTGAGTATCAGTAACTTTTTCTGATGAGTTATTTGTATCCATAATCAGCTGTGAAACTCTTTCGGAAAGATGTTCTTGGAAAAGGAGGATTTATGTGCAAAGCAAGGCACTGTTGTTAATAAAGTTGTTCAGCCTCAAAGCCTCAACAAACCAGACTCAAACTCATGTTGCAGGCTTAAGGCAATTAAATGTTTTCCCAGTGATGGAAATCTAAGGAGTTTTTAAAAGACAGAAAACACGGTAAATTAATGAATTGGTGGACCTTTGTCTATGAAAAGGAAGATGTGCTGGGAGAGCAGAAGAACTATGATGCACCCATCACAGCAGGATCAAGGATGAAGAATTTTACATCATTGGAGGGCCATTTTTGACTTGGAAAAAAATCCTAATAGTGCAATCACTTACATCTTGATTGTAAGATGTCATGTGCTCTGATAAAGGCTGGCACCAGCTTTCCCAGTGAGCAGAATCCAGGGAACAAATTGTGGCACAGGCAGTTCCAGTTCCCTCAGTCCTGCCAGAGAAAAGCTGTATCCACTTTACTACAAGAAACATTAAACATCAGGCTGTGTGCAGCCACCCTACAGGGAAAACAAGGGGCAGAACCAAGTTTGTTGCTTCCCTTCACTCTGTCATGGTGAAATGAGTCAGTGTAGGAGGAAATATTGCGGACAACACAGTGGGGGACTAGATTCTACTCCGCTGTGCACAGGGACAGGTCAGGCCAACCTAGCTCTTCGAGTTTGGCTTTTTTTGTGCATAGTACAAGAAAATCCCTGGCACAGCTCTCAGCCAAAGGATCTCTCCTTTCATTGAGTGATTGCTCTGGCCAGTTACAGGAGTGTCTCTCAGCTGGTGGTGGAACAGCACTGCAGTTGTCGTCACCATTCCTGGAACCGGGATCATCTGCAGCTGCCGTGTTCGTGGTAAGCCCATGAATCACTGCTCACAAAGAGGCGACAAGGGAGGGTATGGCAGGTGAGGATGATCTGCAGAAGGAAGGCAGGGGGTACATACCTGTCTTTTCCTAAGTACATGAAAAATCAGCCTCAGTCCAGACTAGACACTCACACATTGCCACACTGACCAGTCTTTTCCCATCCCACACAGGTCAAGGACATCTGCCTTAAAGAATGTAAATCAAGTAACAATCATTGCCTTCTCCTTCATTATACTAATGCCTAGAGCATGGAAGGGGGGGCAGGGAGAACCCAGCAGAATCTTACTCTGATTTACATCAAATGCCATTTGTACTTTTCACCGGCTGCCTGAGGGGGAGGAAATCCACAGAATGAATATGGGGGGTCTTTATCATCACCAAAAGAACAGAAGCGCAAGAAAAGAGCAGATGGGAGAGGATGAAAAGAGGAAAAGGAAGTATTTCAGAGAAGTGAGTTTATAGCTGTTGTTTCTCCAGCATTTCACAGGTTCAGATTGAGCACATACGCTGAGGAAGGAGAAGAGGTTTCTACAGCCAACAGCAAAGGCTATGGTGCTTTTCCAGGGGTTGCTACCACTGTGAAGCTGAGTCCTAGGAACTGTTCCATAATAGACTTTTAGGCATGACAATGATGAGAGACTCCTTGTAAGAGCACCAGTTTTGCCAGCGTTAGAGGAAAAGTACTCATTTTAATGGATCTCAGCATGTTTGGCATGCCTAGTCTTGTACTGAGGATAGGGACAGAGCCCACAGAGCAGTCTAAGACAAAGACAGAGAGCATTCACTACAGATGCCTGTTCATGGAGCTGTATCAGTGAGTAACTGACAGAGCCTGTTGGTGCAGAAGGTTCCCCAACAGGAGCTACAATGATGAGAAAAGCTGTATTCCTCATATTCTCCTTGGACAACCTGGTAATGACTGCACAGAGCACAAATTCCTCTTACTCTCCTCACGTGACAACCCAGGTGTGTGACGCTGAGCTCTCACGGAGAAGGTGGCAATCAGGCAGAACAAAACAACATCCAGCCTGGTTGGACTGTCTCCCCAAGCAGTCTCAGTGGTAATCAGGCCTTTTATTCCCTTGTGCATGATGACCCATCAGGAGAAACCGTCATTGTCAATGCTCAATTTTATCCCAAATCTTGCACTGGCCGGTCATTTCTTTAAAGCACTGGTTTCTATAGTTACGCAAAAATGAGTAAAAAAAAAATGCTGTTCCTGGTTCCTAAGGAAATGAAACCAAACGTGCAGTATAACTTTCTCTTCTTCCTACTAACTTGGGAACGCATGGACCAGCTTTAATCCAGAGCAGAGAAGAGTGGAGGCTTCCAGGATAAGTAAGTTCTTACAAATTTCAGGAACACAAGCTCTGGAGAGGACACAGCTCCAGGAATGGCTGAAATGTTAACTGAGGCTGAGGAAGACAAAGCTCTGCCTGGCTACAGAAGCAAAACAAAAAAACAAACAAACCAAAATCAGCCAAATTAATTACAGAGAAATTACTTTTCCCGAGCATAAGGTTTAAAAACCGTTTGTTTCTAAGGATCATTGAATTAATAATATTGAAAACCATTGATTTTTCCAAAAGTTATTTTATTTCCCATAATTAATTCATCTTCTTTGAACTGCTGAAGAGATGTGCATATGAGTGGCAAACTGAAAGTGTCTTACATGTGCCACATCAAGATGATGCTATCTCAAGGCACTACAGCACCCTTTGTTCCCTCACTAAATCTGCCCTGGGGGTAAGTCTAACCCATACCGATGGGATTTAGCCAAAACCACCACTGCAGACCGCAGCAGAGATAAGGCTGGCATTTCTGGTATTGCCTTAACTAGGGTGGTTTAAGATGCCAGTATTTCAGGTCTACCATTCAGCTCCCATTTACATTGTCATGATGGTGGGGGCACCCACAGAGAATTAGAGCTCTGAAAATATCTCCGTGCAGACAAGGCCAAAGAGGCCTCCTCCTCATGGTGATTTACTTCACTGCAGCAATGAAAATTCCTGTCTGGAACCAAGTGCCTGACTGCAAACTTACCACAGCTCCAGGGCTAGCAGAGTCAAAAGGTCACAGCATTTATTTGTTGCTCTTCCAAGATCACTTTCCCATGAACTACATGGATTCTCAAATGGCTTCTATTGCACAGAAGACTGTGATTAATCGAAGTCTTGGTTCAATTTGGGACTAGCAGTGTTTTCTTCAAAAAACCATCTTAAATTCACTCCTTGGATTCTTAGCAATTTTAAAACTGGACAATTAGTTTTAAACTAGAACATATAAAGGTCTTCTTTAGCTAAGCAAGTATAATGACTGCAGAAAATAAATTGCTCTAATTGTTAATGTAATTCTTTGCCCAGCAGGGGAAAATTCCGTGTTCAGGATCTTCAGCTGCTCTCTTTTTCCCCTCTCTGTGTTAAGACAGGAAAGAAGTCTGTTCTGCTCCCAGTCCTGCTACCCACCTTGTGTGCTGTTGCATGTAAAACTCAAATTTCATGTGTTTTCTCAGCTAATAAAAGTGCTTCTCTGTCTCTGAAGTATGGTATTATTTAATTTTTATGTAATATAATAGAACATGATCTTATATGATCTCTCATAACTTCCTCTTCTTCATAAAGCTGCAGTTCCTGGAGCCATGTTGTTACACAAAATTCTCATTACACCAAAAGAAAGAAAAAAAAAAAGAAGCTTTTAGTGCTCGGGGTAAGAAAGAGGAGATTGCAAAGGTGAAAACACTACAGGTTCAAAAAACAGATGAGCCCTAGCAAATCATGTTACAGCAGTTTAAGACATCACCATCCCCAGATGTCTGCCTCAACCATTTGCTAGAGGTTTCCATTGCTTGAAGCAATGGGCAGAGCAGAACATGTGTCTGCACTTAAGCACAACAGCTTAGAGCCAGACATCTCGGTGCACGGCCATCAGCCTCAGGTTTGAGCTAAAGGGGGGGTTTTGCTCAGAGCTGGAGGCAGCACAGGCTTATCTGCCCTTCTGCCTATTCTGCCGTGAAACAGGGGCCCTGACAGAAGGGCTGGGCAGACAGTTGGGCCACGTCTCTGGCCCCAGGTTCATCCGCCCTCATTTTGTACCCCAGCATTTCACACAAGCTGTTTTGGAAGCAGCAATGCAAATGCTGCCAGAGGATCCCAGTCAGGTTGGCTTCCCTGTTCAGTCACCCCATAACCCCAGCTCTTCAATGTCCTCTGTAATCCCACCCTGGCCTTGCAACATCCCTCTTCCAAATCTCCTGACATGCCCTCATGACAGACACTGTCCCACACCCCCAGCCAGGACATCTCCCTGTACAGCCTTGCATGTGGAGCTGAACGCTGCCCATTGCCAAGCTGACAGCCCAGTCTAGTCATCCACCATGGAACTAAGGCGACTGCTTCTCCATGGAGGCATTGATTCGGCTCCCTGTCCTCCACCCAACTATAGCATTTTCATTTGCCAGTCACAGGAATGCTTCTTGTCCCTTTCCAGGAGAATATCTGTGCATCAGGAGCCATTGACAGCAGTGATCCAGTGATCCAACTGCTCTGCAAAAGGAACTTGAGGATACAGATGTTGGCTACACATAACCTAGCCACAGTTTAAACTCATGACCTTGGGGGTTTACTCCCTCCAAATACAACACTTAATTCTGAGATTGCGTTTTCACCCCAAGCACTCATCAAAACATTAATAAGGCATGAGGTCTTATAAGCTAAAATGGGCACATTCCCACTGGAAAAACAGCCATCCCAGAAGTCTCAAGCCTGGCAGGAAACTGGCTTTCCAAGAGCCTGGAGTTATGTGGGACAAGTTAAATGATGCTACTCAGCAACTGTTTCCCAGAGAAATACAGCAAGGGCCATGACAAGGCCAACAAAGACTAAAAATATCCCAGAGTTTAGCCCACGCTCTACATATTGTTTCATTTATCGTGCCATAATTAAGGCTTTCTGTCCACACAGAGCGATGTATGAAATGCAACACCGTCACACAACTGGGAACAGCGATGCCTAAGAGACTCAAAGACAAGGGCATAGTGGTGCTGTTCAGCACAGAAGACACTAGAGTCTCAGGGATAAGAGCAAATTGAGGGGAATGCCTCAGAAGGAAAAGATCTCCTCACAGGGTAATGGGAAGCTGGAGTAAAAATTCAGTCGTTTAGATGGATCCCAGCAAATTGGTGAGTGTAGCTGCCTTCAACATTTAAATTTCTCTGAGTTATGCTGACAAATTGTACTTACCTGAGACTGCAAAGCATCTGTTTAAAGCAGGCTCTAATTTGAGACATTCTTCCCTTTGATAATATGATGGCATCAAATTCCAAAGTGCTAAAAACCAGACAAAAATCAAGAGCTGAGATGCTGCAAGATGCGACATTTTTCATGTAACGGCAAGCCAGTCTGACACACTCATGGATCCCAGCATGCTGTTACTACGTGAAGCTCTAATGCCATTGATAATAGTTAAAGGATGGCAGTTATGTTTCAGGAGCCAAAAATAATTTAAAAATCTTGAAGTGCCTTTAAACAAACGTTACTGAAACCTCTCCTTGTGGTCCTTGAATTCCCATGGGGTAGACACTATACCCTTCATGTAACCCCTGGCTGCTGATTAATGAAACTTGGCAAAGGGTAGCAGAGCCATGCCAAAGGCAGCACAAAATCCCAAGTTTCTTCAAATCCCAGGGGTGAAAATGCACAGACAACAACAGCACCCCCCAATCATTTCCTGACTTCACTTAGCCAGAAGTTTGAGATAAGAGTGCTCAAATAGGCAGTGCTTTTCCCTCTGTGTTCCTGACAATGGCTCCACATTAAAAGCAATCACAGCCATCTCCTGTGTACGATTACAGCCTTTTAGTCTCACCTTGTCTAACTCCCCACCACGGACCACAGGTCTAGTCAGACACTACGTGCATTTGCAGTGAGTTTTCATCTAGTTGCCTGGATCTCTGGCTCCTGTAGGAACTCTGCTGTCTGCAAAGTTAACAGGCATGAAAAAGCTGGATACAATTCTCACGTAAGCTAAAACTGAGCTTTTTGGATCATTAGTGTTCATAGCATCTAATCATGCTACTGCAAGAATAACTAACTCTTTATGTTCCACAGGTACTGGCCTGAGCTGCAAAGGCTGAGCAACCAGGTTGGCTGCGTGTCCGTGTTCTACATCACATCTCAGTTTTTCTGCTTTGTTTTATTTATGACTAAAATGCGATAATCCACGTGCCGTGTGATCAGATAATCTATACTCTGGTTTGCTCACTCTGCAGCAAGATTCAAAAGACAATATTCGGCAAGCAGCAGCATCCCAGCTTCTTGAGTACAAACCAGCAGCTTGGGACCACTGGTGCACAGATAGGTCAGAGCAACACACTGCAGTAACGATCAGATATAGCCAAGGTGACCTAAAGCAGGCGAGCCCAAGTCCCAAGTCTCATTTGGAACAAGCAGGAATGGAATGCCTGTTCAGCCACAGCACTGCAGCACTCGAGATACCCCCAGCATACGCTGTGCAGCAGAGAAGAGAGAAGAGCATTGTCGGGGAGGGAGCGTAAGTCACTGCCTGCAGCCAAGGGCAGAGCCAGTCCTGGTTTGCTGCTGCACTGTGGCGGTGTTGCCAGAGATGCAAAGCCCAGGAAAACCATTGAGACAAGTATGCAAACAGCCTGAGAAGTCAGTAGTAAAAATGACCCATACAGATTTCCCACCCCGTGCAAAGCCACTATTCTTCAGATCAACAATGGGGTGTGAGGGCAAATGGCTTGTTACATTAGAGCAATTCACTTTCATGCTGTTTGGCCATTTGTAGACAGAAATCCTTTCAAGCAGGGATCTTGGATGCAAGTAATCGATTTTTTTTAGTCAACTAAGGGAGATTTCACAAAATGTATTCTATGTGTCATATATATGTACCATAATATGTACCAGATCATCATCAATCCATGCTTCTCCCAAAGATGCACCTCAAAGTATGTCAGCTCTCCATGCCTGGTAGCAGTTTCCATTGCATGTAGTAGAGGGTAGGTGGTGTGCATGCGCTGAGGCAGCAGAAAACCTGTTGAAGACATTCCAACAACGTGCCTTGGGGGCAGCAGTGCAAAAATCCCAGTCCCAGTTCTGCTTTTGATTTCCTCCCATGACCCTGGTTAAGCATCTGTGTGCCAGCTTTCCTATCCGTGCAAGACCCCAGTTCCTGGGGTTCTTGTGAGTAAGGCTCTTAGGAGAATTAAAATAAAGCATTTCCCTTGTGGTTGCACAGCTGTCCATGTGGAAGAGTCCTGGGCTTCTCAACAGAAATGCAACTAAGAGCATCTGCAGCACTGCAACCAGTGTTCTACAGAAAGGACCAAAATCTGTATTTAAAGAGAAGAATGAAAGGCTTCTGGAAATAATTTTTAGCTAGCACCTAGGACACTGCTGCTGGGAGCTTTGCTCTGCTGAACTTTACAGGATGATTTAAGAATAGTCAAAACTCCATTGTCCTGTATAAAAGAGTGAGACTGGGGAAGTTGAAAAAGAAGACTGGGATGACAAAGTGCAGAAAGAAAATATCAGATAGGGACTATAAAAGAAATGCAAAGTGTTAAATGTCTAGGGAAGGCAGGGCAAAATAGGAAACAACATCCCAGGTATGAAAATCAGAAAAGCGAGGCTATAAGAAATTCTTATATATCAGTGAGTGAGCAGTAGCTCCTCTGGGAAGAGGTCAGAAAGAATTAATTCAACAGTGAAGTGGGAAAAGGTAATGTAGAAAGCACTGGTGTGATGCTTACAAACTGCTCAGAAAAATCATGGTGAAAGTGCTAATGAAGTGCACATTGTTAATTACCACTGAGCAAGGCCCCCACCATGCCAAGGTGCAGGATCACAGAGCCTGAGCAGATGGGTTTGCTGACCATCCCATCACAAGCCATGGGTTAACACCAGAGAATTCACAGGGGCTCATAGAGCAGGTGATGACAAAAGTTTGGGGCTGGGGGATGGGAGAGAAAGAGGGACCTGTACATTGTCTTTTCTCCCCATGGAGCTACACACTGTCCTTGCTACAACAGCTCCATGGGGTACCAATGCACCAGGCTGAAAAGCAGCAGCACAGATCTAGGTGCCACATCCAGACCTACCATTTCTTGGCTGTCACATACTCAGCACATGGGCACGGCAGGAAGCTGGCCATGCAGTACCACACAGACCCAGCTCCATGTGGCCAGATGTCAGGAAACACTGCTCATTCAGATGGCTGGATAACAATGTATGGCACTGACGGAATACCTGTGATTACCAAAGCACTTTGTGAGCATGAACGCAACCTCTGTCACTAGGAGACAAATTAATATTTGTCCTCATTATACAGGAAGGAACTGAGACACAGAAAGGTTATGTGATTTGTTCTACACAGCAAAAGTGAACAGCGGAGCAAGGAAGATGATGACTGACAGACAGTCACCAAACTTCCTCCACACTCCCTGGTTTTCCTCTGCTCCTGGCTGTGACAGTCTGTAATACGTTTGTACTGGCAGCTATTGGGAGAAAGTACAAAACACAGAGCTGGGACTGGGCATTCATACTGGTAACAAGTCTATCCAGCTTTGTGATGGCAAACTGTAGATAGGGAGAGGCAAAAGCTTTTGCAAAATGCTACCCATTTCAGAGCCAATCCCTGGATACTAGGAGCTGGGAGAAGACATTCACAAAGAACCATTTATTGCATGCAGACACCCCACAAAGCAGCCAATTTTTACCAGTGTCAGACCCGGCAGATGCACAGCTCAAGTAGGAATCCAAATCTGGGCAGATTTTCATAAAATTCCCACCAAAATCAGAAAAGAGACAGAAATGCAGACTGGACTTGTTACTGATACATACGAAGAGAGAACTTGAAACAATTCAGTTCCTGGCTGACATATCCTGCTTAGGGGCTATTTTCAAACCAGCAAGAGAAAGAGAATAAAAATATTTCCTCCATGGATCTGGACTTCTTTCCCATCCTGTAATACTTCTGCTGTGCTTGCCAGATTGGAAACTGCTTCTGGCCAAAATGTCCCCACCAGGAACGGAACAGAAAATGAGCTGTCTGCTAATAGATATCACCTAATAAAAGAGAACAGAGTTATTTCACTTGCAGTCCATGCTGGTATCTCTGAAGGACCCGGAGAGCCATGCATTCAGAAGGTGAATTCATAAACCCTAAGTACTGGTTTGAACTTCTGACATCTCCTTCACTGCTGAGCATCAGCCTCGCTGTGGGCTAACACTGGGTGCCTCATTCACCTTGGCCTTGTACCCCGTGAATTCACTAAGCCTGTGGTGCCCATAGGCAGCTTCTGAGCCGCACACTCAGAACTGTTTCAAACCCAGCCCCCAGGTTACACTGGGGATACAGAGCCAGTTACACTGCCAGCAGTGCAGCAGGTATGAGCGTAAGTCACTGCTGCAGGTGAAGTGAGCTGACTGCCATTAATTTCTCACCCTGAAACCCCTTTGCATGCCCAGTCCAGCCTCGTCCCGCAGTGGAATGGTCGCACCTTTGCAGGTCTTGTCTTTTCTCCCATCTCTGAATTACCTCAGTTCCCCCTCCAGCTCCCCCAGGCATGCTGTATGTATTTCATGGCCTTCAGCCACACGGAGAATTTAGACTGCCCAGAACTTGTAGGGTCAGGAATCTTGGCCATCTCTACGTTCAGCTAATGAAAAGGAAAGGAGCAACGCTAGGTCTGGAGACAGCTGCACTGTTCTGGAAGGGAACTACTCAGAAGCACAGCTGCTCCTTCCCCACATGACAGTGGCAGCAGGCAGGGACCTGCATCCCCCTCAGGCTGCCCATTTTGATCTGCTCACACTCCATACCTTTTTTGAATGAGTATAACTTACTGCAGAAAGCAAGCAGCAAAAGAAGATTCCCACCCCAAGAGATAATAAAGATTTCAATGAAAGAAGGTTGCAAATATGTCAGGGTGCATATCAGGGGACAAAGAAGCACACACAGGTGGCTACTACATTAAAAGTCAGCATTTGCAAACTCAGGGCCACTGAGTTTACTTTGTTGCTGTCTCGCCTCTTCCCCTCCCACACTGGATGGGAGAGGCTGACAACCTATAAAATCCAAATGCCAAGAAACAGCAGTTTTGTAATCATTTGTGCAAGTCAGGCTTATAGTGCTGGACAGGAGGAACTCCCAGAGCACCTGAGAAGCAAAAATGTCCCAACCCTCCCATCTAGAGCAAGCTCCAGAAAATTCACAGAAATTTCCCCTGCTGAAAACCAGCCCTCAGTACCAGGATCCCACAGGGCAGCTGCTCTAGCCTCCAGCCCTCCTTGTGGTCCCCCACAAAAGGGAAGGAATCCTCAGGGAAATACCAGTGAGCCAGCTCAGAGTGTGGAGGCAGCCCCGGGAAAATCAGCAGGGAAGGAGCTCTGCAGCTGCTGGTGGGGTTTTTGCTCACCATGGTCCCCAGGGCAGAGGGTGAGGCTGTGGGAAGCACAACCCCAAGGGCTGGCTGGGAAGGAAAGTTCCCTGATGGTTAATGTGTCTCTAGGCAAGACAAAATCCACCTCCTTCCATAGAGTAAAGGTGAAATGTGGGCTCCATGCAGCCCCACATGGCAGTGAGAATGCTGCCTCAGCATGGACACTTTGACCTCTCTTCCAAGCATATGAAAACTATTGTGCCTTATCGGCTCTCCTCTGCTGGAAACCTCCTGCAATCCCATGCTGGGGACTTAGAAAGAGGTCAGGGAGAGAGAATTTTACATGCTGAATCATTCCCAGACAAATCGTTTCCTTATTATACATGGCAGCCTCCCACGGACAGACTGCCAGAGGGCTCTCTGAAATCGTATTAGGTGCCTTTCCCTCGCTTCTCTTTATCCCCCCTGTCATCCTTCTCTCACTTGAAACGTTATAGCTTGCAGTCCCACTGGAGAGGGTCTGGGGGTCATGAGCACGCAAACAGTCCAAGGGGCCCAAGGAAGGGAACAGCATGAGGGCCTGCTGTAAACTGCTCCAGGCTCAGCAACTCCCGCACGGGGCTCACGCTCCCAGCTCACGCTCCCAGCCATTTGCGGGACTTGCAGCCAGATGTCAGGATCCGGTGAGCCCGGCGGCAGAGCTGCCCTTCAGGCCCACAAGGCCTTTGCTCTGGCACGCCGCCGATCACGCCTGCAGGTCAGGTGTGCGTGCTCTTACCATGTCTACCCACACCCTGGGCTCTCTGGATGCAGACCAGGAGCCACAGAACTGTATTTCAGAGAGCATCAAAGGGGAGTTTGTTAATAAGTCCCGAGGAGGCACTTAGCTCTGTGCCATGCCAAGGCTCCGGTTGCAGCCTCCGGGCTGGAGCTGACTTGCACCCAGCCAGCCAGAAGTGTGGATAGATGGGGGTCATTCCCCCTACCAAACTGCACCACCCTGCATGGGAGATGGCTTGTGCTGGGAGGTGCAGGGCTCCGTGCTGCAAGGGCTGCGTGCCCGTGCCTCCCGTGCTGTGGCTGCCTGCGAGGGGAAGACAGGCAGCGAAGGAGCACAGCTGCGGCTCCAAGCCCCTCCGTGAGGCCTGGGGAGAATAACAAACTTTACACGGGCGGTTTCTGAAGTCAGCACAGTGTCTTGATGGCATTACAGCAGCATTATTTTGCACAGCTGGGGGTAAATTATTCCTTATGTAACTTTTATTTAACATAGCAACTTCCCTTTGAAATCATGCTGCTTGGGCCCCAGTCGCTGCAGGGACATTGCCAATTGAGGCTGTGACAGGAGCAATGCCAGATCCGAATCAAACACACAAACCCTTCTGAGGTTACTCAAAACGCGCTTAAGGGCTTTTCAGCAGTGCTGGGTCTGCGCGCTCACAACATATGCTTGGGCCACTTCTGGTTAGTTACTCAAATTCCCCTGCAAAGGAGGGCCGGGGCTGTCCCACAGCAGTACAAGGTTTCCATTTATTCCTGCAGAACTGAATAGAGGTTCTCATGCTGCCTCTCCACTCAAATACTTTGGAGTCACAAGAATCATTAGCATGTCAGGGAAAACAGAAATCTTCTCTACACGCTCACAATTTCCTAAAAATTGTATCATCAAACCTGGCCAGTGGCCATCTCTCTCTGTTGTTGTTTGTTTTCTCCTACCCTCTGTGCTCTGCTTTATCTTGGGGAGCAGCTGGCCCGCAGAACTCTCTTCTGTTTCAGGAGTGTTCAGCAGTGAGTTATTCACAGCCCCACAATGTTGTAACAGGTACAACATGTAAGGGTGACCTAGCACCACCAGGGAATTTAAAATGCAGCCACAGGGATTTGTGGCAAACTGTCTCAGGTTCCATCTTGGAAGTGACTTGTCACCGTATGAACTCTGTCTCTTGGTGTCGTTTCCAGCATGAGGCTGACCTCAAATGGTGTCTGTCCTACAGAGTTACAAATCCCATTTTAATCTCTAGGTTCCTCTGAACCTTAACAGATGTGCTGTGAACCTCAGGTAAGTACAGCAAGTCCCAGGCATGGGAAGTGAAACAAAAACTGCAAGTAGAATTTTATTGCTTAGAAACAACTGTGGAATCTGGACCCACAGGAATTTGCCCAGCACACACATAGTTTCTCCTATCAGCAGAGCACCTCATTATCCCTTGTGGCTGACGTGGCACTACAGCGTCACAGAGTCCTCGTCTCCAGCACACTCAACACAGAGACATTCAGCACAACTGTGAGAGCTCTCCCCAGAGAGGTATTCCTGCAGGCACCCATGAGGCACAGTTCTCCCAAATCTGTCAAGCACCAGCTCTCCACCCTCTGATTCCATCTGTCCGAGGCCTGAATCAGCTCAGGGCAGCCTGGGTTTTTGTTCTATTTTTCCTACAGCCCATGGAGACCTACTGTCCCATTACTGCATTACACAAAAGAAGGGGAGACCACAATTGCCCCAAGCAACTCATATGCAAGAGAGGAAAAGGCTGGGAAGGATTATCTCTACAACTGCAGTACTGAAAGGACGTGGAGATTAACCAGCTTGCTCAGGGTTACACAAGCAGTCTGTGGCAAAGGCAAGAATTAAACCAGAATCCTCCAAGTCCTGTGCTAGTGCCCTTACCACAGGCCTTTCCCCTCTGCCTCTAATGCAGTGTCTTCACCTTTCAAGGGAAAAGCAGGGAAAGTGGCAGTGCTGCTTTGTTCCCTTCCTGCAGCACAAGCAGAAAATGAGAGTTACAGCACAGCCAGGTGGGACTGAAAACAGAGCTCTTGGAGCAGCAGTGTCAAGTGGGTAAACTTTTTTAACAATTAATGAAGATGTGCTACAGCCAGATTCCTCCTTTCCCCCAGCTGCAAGCTGATTCCAGCTCCTGAAGTGTTTGGATCACTTCCCCATTCCCTCTCTGTAGCATATCTGGCAGAGTTCTGGAGATGTGGACATTTGAGCAAGCAGAGCTGATTTACCTTCACTTGCTTTGCTTCTCACCAGTGCCTGCATCCCCTCAGAACATCTGCTTTGTGTTTTATAGCAGTTTTAATTGGGAGCAATGCTGAATGCTTAGTAACTGGCTCTTTCTCTGAGTTCTACAGTCAGGCTCTAACCCTGTTTTTTACTTCTAACTGAACAACTCTGCCAGGGCAAACATGAAAGCACAAGTGAGGCAAGTAACTGCTGAGACTCTGCAAGTGTTTTGAGAGTGCCCACACAATCCTTTTCCTCTCTGTTTCCTCCTTGAGCAGTGGGACAGAAAGAAGAAGATGCATTTGACCTTCCTAAATTGTGAGGCTAAGGTGATTTGTGACTACATCTCTCCTTCAGCAGAATGGGCCAACCATATTTTTAAGATCAGTCTTGAAACATCAAATTAAGAAAATCAAGTCATATAATCAGAGCAGAGACTGACCTGTGCATCCCTGAGTAATTTTTGTCAGGGCCAGATATTTCAGATGACCACTATTCACTCTCTCTGCTGACAGAATTAAGCTGCCATATCTGGATGTTTCTCAAATGTAAACCTCACATCAAAATGACATGAACAAGCCAAGTTTAATAGTCTGGAAATGAAACAAAGTTTCTAAGATTTCTGATTTGATTTCCATTCTGAAATATAGATAAAGGTGACTGATAGACCAGTGCAGGCTTGGCACAGGGCGATCATAATGTTAATTTTCAGAATCCTGAAAGTCCTGTTAATAAATAAGCCAGTTTCTCCGTGAAGTGGTAAAGAAACAAAGCAATTGGCATCTGGCATTCTCTGCCCAGCCTCAGACTGCTTTTCTACAGAAAATAGTTTTTTTCCCAAACAAAACCACTTTCCAAGCTTGCCACAACAGCTCTGCTTCATGCTTTAAAAAATTTCCACGTGCATTCAAGCCTCCTTATGCACTTTGGTGGAAATCCTATACTCTCCATGATATACACTGAACTTGAAGCCAATCAAGTTTTCAAACTTTGTTTTGAGATCCCAGCTTCATACAACACCAGGGCTCCAGGCAAGAACCCCCCTCCAAGTGTAAGCCAGCCAGATCTAAGGCTGGTTATCACCCTTTATACAAGCCCAAGCACAGCAGAAACGACGAGCTTTGATATAAAATCAGGGAAACAATCATGACAGTGAACATCTGAAATGCCATCAGAGTGATCAGTATGGTTTTTCATATGTCGCTATGTCATTACATCACAGTTTGGTGGACAGGAGATGGGTCGATGACCAAGTCTAATTCCAGTCCTAACATTCTGTCTTTGGACTGAATTCAGTCTTTGTTTAATGAGTTGCAGTTTTAATTATTTACTTCCAAGTACGCCAAGTCTCTATTTGGTTTTTCATGTGGCTTGAGGCATATGTTAAATAGGATCGTAATATTTACTTACCTCACCAAAGTGGTGGGAGATTTAATGCACCAACTTGCATTTTAATACAATACAAAAAGATAGTGCCTGAAACTACTTCAGACATTATCTCAAGCCCCCCCATTCTGTTTTTAAGGCTAAAAAAATTAATATATTTTTGTGATGTTCTTTCTATTTTGTTCTGCACAAAGGTAATGAACTAAAGGTAAAAGCATTAGAATCCAAACAGCCCTAATTTCCAATACTGCAAATTCACAGCAAAAGCAGGCTGGAGGGAAAGTAGGTAATTTCTTTTTCTTCTTGTTTTGTGATTCAAGCAAGTTAATAATAATAAAAAAAAAGGAATTAAAACTTCATCAATCACAACTTTGACCAGAAAAAGAAGAGAAAAAGAAATCCATGGAATTTTCCTTTCCTTGTTCTGTGAGCAGCATTTATTACAGCACTAAGGCAGGGTTTTTTAGATCAGAAGTTAATCAAAAAGGCAAAACTGATTTCTTGGTTGACAACTCTTCAGTCGTGTTTGCAACACGTTTTGAAGATGTAAATGATTACTCTAAGTGTTAAAACATTATTCCTGACTTTGCTGGGAGAGAACTTCAGCACAGGTGAACCACTGGAGAGGAACAAAACAAACAGCCTGGCAGTTCTGAAAAACTGGAACCCAAGAAGTGCCCACGACATGCTCTGACCCTGCACACAGGTAGATCTTCTACAGAGACTGCATTACTTCAAGAAGTAAACTTAAGGCACAGCTATGAGAAGTAGGCTTAACTCTTATACACCCATTTACATCCTTGTACTTAAAAGCAGTATTTACCCAGAACTTTGCATTACTCAATCTGTTTTCCATTATGGGAGATGGATGGGGAGCACACAAGAGTTAAGGCTATAACTGGATGACTCAAGTGCCAGCTCAATATTGTGGGCACGTCACTGTGCTGCCTGTCCTGGTCACTCCAGGGAGTGCAAACATGCAGGAAGACCTGGCCAAATCGCTTAATGAGACCAAGCTCTAGAGGAAAAACTAAGGAACTGCCATCTGCTCAACAAGGAGATGAGACTAGCAGAACCATGCCCCATTAACCACTTCGACTTGGATGGGAAAGAAGTGTCTTATTCTGCCTGGACCAATCCCTCTCTGAGCATTCATGAATCCTTTCACCTACCTCCACCCATCTCAGCTCTTTGCCTACTCTTTAGTATTTCCAGTAAAACATTAACATAGGAGCACTCAGAACAGAAGTCCATCAAACAGGAACCATTCACTCCTCTCCATGCCTTCCCAAGTGCAAACAGCTTTTCCCCAGTGCTCAATCAACATCCCAAACACTCCTCCCTTTCTTTAGGAAACACCTGAGCAAACAGGTGTGTCTAACAAACTGCTCTCAAGTCCAGCAAATCCCCTGGGAAGCAGCTCATGGCTAAGCTGTCCTGTCTAATAGTTGATCCCTTTTTCCATCCTTGGGTGAAGACAGGACCCATGGGAGACCCGGCAGGCAGTGCTGTGTAGACCAGAAGCTCTGGTTTCATTTTCAGATCTAGGTTGTTGACCTGTGGTGCATTGGCACAGGTCTGTCAGCCTCTGCCTCCCAAAGTGCATTCACTATTTAAACAGCGAGCTCTTGGGAGAGATATCGCTGCTGTCTAAATGAGGGAGGACAGGCTGTGACTACATCAGGCAATTCAGGAGCAGTTTTAAAGCGTAGGAAGGCTGGGAGAGCAACCAGTGCCTTTTTAGCTTTTTCCCATCCTGGAAAATCTGCAAGCATCTGAAGCCATCTCCCAGGACATGTTTGTAGCTGCCTATTATAACAGATCCCTGGCTTCCGCCAGACCTTCCTGGGTGTTAACCAAAACAGCATAAATACGAGAAGGCTGAGAGCTGTCTCACAAGATCAAATAATTTCCATCTGTAACTCAGCAGAGTATTTGAACTCAAGGCTATTGAAATGAATGGCTGATATCAGACATCCGCTACACAACCCGCATCACTCTCCCACACTGCTTTGACCTCAGCTGAAACCATTTGCAATTTTACTCCTTCCACAGTGGCAGGGATTAATGATTGATCATGGACCTTCACCATGAATCTCCGGGCTTCTGTCAGCCAGTGTCACAAACTTAACATTATTTAATTGTAAGTTTTCCCATTTAATTGCAATATACACCTGCTCAATGTCCCTCTGTGTGTGAAAAAGCATCATACTTCATTTAAAAAGCCCTCATTTAAATTCAACAGCTAGCTGCACAGATTTAACCATTAAACTGATTTATGTTGCATAAAAGATCAAACCAGATCACACCTTGTGGCCAAATAACCATAAAAGGTTTCTGTAAAGATCATTAATTCACCTCCCTGGGCAGTTAGTTTAGCAGTAAATATGACTTAGATGACTTTATCCAGTTAACCTTAATCAATTTGTTATTATGATTAGTCACCCTAAATAACAGAAATGTGAGAGGGGAAGGTGCTACAGTTCAGACCCTGGTAATGAACAGGCTGCTGGTGTGCTGACCCCAGATTCCCATACTCCTGGGAAACAGGAATCCATCCTCTGCCTGCACCTCAGGGGACCTCAGCTGACCTGTGCTGGGGAGAGCATCTCAGAGGCTAGGCTTTGCCTGATACTTTTCAGTGGCCTGCAGGTAGGCAGCTCCCACCACTGCAACTCAAGAAAGAAAAGAAGGGGCAGAGGGGGACAGAAGGCAAGAACAGCCCATTCGCCCCATGCTATGAGGAAAGCTGGCCCAGTCGTCCACATACCAGCTTGAAACCTGGCAAGGTTTAATTTGGCAGACCTTGCTCTGTCACAGATTTCCACAGTGACCTTGGCCAAGGTATTTCATCTTGCTGTATCTCAGCTCCCCAGCTGTTAGGCAGAGACGACAGTGCTTCCATCTCTCACAGGAGTGGTCTTTAAGTTTGTGAGGCATTCAAACATCACAGCTCTGGGAGCCATAAAAACTCCTTAAGTAGGTAGATCTATCACTCTCAATGCTCCATTCTCTTCTCACCCTGCATGGCTCCATTGACTTCAACCCATTTAACCTGTCATGGAGGACGTGGAATCAGATTCAGGCCCTTGATCTGGCAGAGGGATTGCCTCTTCCTCAGAGTCGCTGCAATAACCAGTAGAATGGGACCCAGTGGTATCTATAGCAACGTAAGTGATCACCAACACTATAGGAAATAGGCCCATATTTGGGCCACCAAAGTTATTCACACCTGAGTAAAGCACATTATGGTGACAGCCGAGCACGCCCTATGCAAACTGCTGGTATCAACAGACTGCCTTTTACACCAGTTTGGAAATAGAGGGAAGAGAAGACGAGAAGGGGTTTAAATCATAACGCTCATACTGGTATAGGTCAGCAGTAAATTCATGCAGTCAGTGCAACAATATTGGTGTAAGGAAGAAAACAGGGCTCAAGGTGTTTGGGTGTCTGCCCCTGGCCTCCCGTGGGGCAGAGCCTTGCTCCTGTCACAGCTGCATTTGGTATGCAGTCAGCATGTCAGTAAATCATCACTCCCCTCATGAAAGGGCTCATTCTGTCTGTGTGCATTTCTCTGTCTGTGTGTTTGCTCTCATCAGCACAAGGAAAGCACTTTATCCTTCATTGTTATGCTCAGCCACGTGCTTCTCCAGCCTTCCCACGTTGTGTACACAAGTAACAATGTAGAACACTTCTCTCTGCAATAGCCACAGATCTTCACCTTCTAGGGAAAGGACTCCAAACTCATGCCTATATTCAGCATGAAGTGCTGGACACTTTCTCATAAACTCAGTTCCTACTTCAGGCAGTGTTTGGTCTGAACAGAAAACAAGGGTATCATCAAAACCAGTGAGTAAGGACCTTTTCACTGACCCCAGTAGGATTTATCTGAGATTCTCTGCTTTCAATTGTGTCAGTCATTATGACGAAAGAAGAGGCTCAAGCATACCCCGCAGCCTTCAAAGCTGCTAATGTGGAATACAGCACATGAGAACAGACAATATAATTCACTTGGGAAATGTAACACGCTAATAGAGATCCCTTCTTCCAATGTCAATGATTTTTTCCATGAACTTGGTTGCATGATCATTTGGTCTTGGATGTAAGTTTAGCTTGCTACAAGTGAAGAAGGGGGATTATAGATTTGCACAGCATACAGGAAACCTCTGCTCCTATGAAAATAATTTGCACTCTTTTGGATCTGGCTGCAGGACTGTGGCCAAAGCAGTATTGTGGAAACTACATAGTCTATCCCCATTCTTAAGGACATTTCCAAATCCACAGAAAGGAGGGCACCAATAAAGGCTGAAAAAGAAATCTGATGGATTTTAAGAAACATGGGGCCTCACTTTCAAGCATTTAAGAACCATTTACTTAAAATTAGGTGTATGTCTAGGGGTCATCGATTTCAGTGGCACTTATTCATGGACCCAAGTTCTGTCTTGATCTGGGATCTGAAAGCTTCAACATTAGAAAGAAAATGCACAGATGACTTTTCATTTTTATGATTAAAGGCATATCACATCAATCTTATATCAACAAGGAGTCTTTATTTATAGAATATGATATTAAATCTGGATTCCTTTCAAATACTGAGAGTATTTTGTTACACTATGCATCAGGTGCTATATGTGATTTTGACAGACAGGCTCATCTGAGAGGTGCCAATTAACAAACACTCTCAGAAGCAGAGCGTGACAAAAGTCACAACATCATCAGAGAAGGAATGTGTTTTCTCTCTCAGGAGGAGATATCAGTGAGGAAAAAAGTTCATTCATCTCCTCCAACAATGTCTGAATAGTTCCCCTCAATTACCCCATTACCCCTTTACTAACTATAGAGACATCACGAAGAAACGTAACACATCTCCATCACTACTAACGTGCCAGAGAGAGTTAAAACTCGATGAAAAGGTTGTTGATTTTTTATCGTCATATTTGCTTTTAAACTCACTGGAGTGCTTGAGCAAGCCCGTGAGTTCCACATTTGTTCCTAATTTGCTCTGAAGGCAGGGGGCCAGCGGCAGGGCAAAACAGGCAGTGTCTGGCACTTCTGCTTATTTTCAGATAGAGTTTAAGGCAGGAGTCCAGACCTGGAGGGTGTTTTAAAATACTGATCTTGAATTTCAAGAGTACTTTCCTTGGGAGGATATAATGGTGTCTTATACACTATGGCCACAATTCTACACTGAATTTATTCAGGCTTCATGTGTGAAAAAGAGGACGAATTTGAGGAGGAATAGAGCTAGAGATCACTGTGGCCACTGCTTAATGCACATTTGCTGTTAAACTGTATAGAGAAGAAAATCCTACATGAATTCTTATTCTATTCAATCTGCCAAGAAATAACCACGCAAAATGGAACAAGGACCTCTTCACTTTTGAAAAATGCTAAGTGATATTTAATGATTTCAAATGTCAGAAGCTTCATTTAATATCTTTTCTGGGGGACTAGTGACACCATGCCTGACCAATTCATCAGGAACAACTCTCCCAGCCATGTCAACAGCCAACACCAAGAGTCTTCCTTTAGGACCAGACCTGTTCAAATATGATTTCCTATAAAAGGTCTGGCAAGGGCACAACGTGCCCGAGGCTGTGACTGCACGCTGCTGAGAGGTGGGGTTTTCTGTCCTGCTGGTAACTGAAAATGGCCCAACTCACCCTCTCCAGTCATGTCTTTTAGACAAGACCTATTGCTGACTCACATCCTGCCAAAGAAGTAACAATCTCACACAAGAACCATCTCTGACCCTAAAGTTGCTTCCTACTGGGTGTGTACAAGCCACACCTTACCTACAGCATGAAGTAGGGAGGTGCTTGTTTATGCTTCTGAACATAGTAAGCAAGAAGCTTAGCAATGCAAGCTTGTTTTTACATATTTAGTCTACACCATAATGTAATGGAAACACAAGATTTTAAGCAATAAAACCATCAATGTGTTTTCAAGTTACTTGGTGCAAGCCCCTTGATGATTAGTTTTTCTTGTGATCTCAAGTGAATTGCCTTTAAAACGTTCCTATTTCTGAAAGTAAAAGATCCCATTTTGCTGGGCAACAACTTTAATTCCTTGTTTTGTCAACCTCAGACAAGGGTAGCAGGTTGATTGCTGTTTTTATTGGTATAATGAATACCAGTTATATGGTGTGTGTTAAAAGTTCTAGTTAAGTGAAAAAAATGGGTCACATATACCTTCTACATGATGCTATCCAAAGTAACAAGAAGTTGGAATATCTCAGGTAACAGAAAACAAAACAAAACAAAACAAAACAACAACAACAAAACCACACACACATACACACACACAAAAAGGATAGTGAAATTCATAAAGACACCTCACTATGGTCAATCAGCATGGATCCTGCATGGCCAGCTCTGAGACAAAGCTGAAAAGCCCTGCCTGATCTGCATCGGCTCGCCAGATCTCATTAGGCTGAGCTTACATGCTCAGTCTCCACAAAGGTCCTTTACAAGCAAATCCTACGTGTAAGCAGATCCTTCTGGTCCCAAGGGCCGTGGGGGCTGCAGCCACAGAGCTCTCTGAGTGCTCTGTTGGTTTGGACCCAGCCCCAGCCATGTTTACTAGTTCCAGCTGTGCCAGAACCATTCCTGACCCCCTGTTCAGTGTGGTGGTTACAGCACAGGTTCTCCCCTCTCCCACAGGAAACAGAAGTGTCTTGTGGGCCACCTTGACCATACCTGTAACATGATTATGGCCTGAAAGAGTTCACAGAACTACACGCCAGTTTAAGAAGCTTACTAACGGACTTGGAAGACAAGAAAAAGTGTAGGATTTAACATTTTTCTTCTTTCTCTAAATCTGGAAACACTTGGCAAATGCAATTAACCTTGTGTGGTCATCTCTTTCCACCACTTCAGGCAGCTACGTAACATTCTCATTCAAATTGCTCCTTTGGTGTAAAGTTTCTCTTCAGAAAGTTTTTTTCCAATTTTCCCTCCCTCTTCAAGTGGTCTTAAAGAAAGGACTTGGTCAGCTGGACTTCAAATGACCCTTGAATGCTGTGCTTACTCTCACAGCAGGATGCTTCAACTGCTTCATCAAATAAGTCTCAAGCTGACAGGTTTGTTGATTGGGAAAGCAAAGTCTTAAACTAAGGGTAAAGGGTATGTCACAAATATTAGTGTAAGTACAGTGAAGGCCCTATATCCTTGCAGAGAACAGTGTTTGCCCTAGGCTAAAGTCTGTGCTAATATTTTGAATTTATATCACATCTTCTCAGCTGATCTTACAGGAAAAAGGCCAATTGGATTTTATAGCTCAACAGCTAATAGGATTCTACAGGATTTGATAAAGAAAGAAACTGCCATTATAGGTTTAACTATCCTGTAACAAGGAATATAGAGCTGTGTTAAATTTCAATATTTTATAAAATATTTGCACTGAAAATAGAGCTGCAAATCCATGTTATGTGTTAATAGTTTAAAATTAAATACCTGGATGCCTAGCTGCTGCTGAACCACATACTGAGAAAAATAAATTATCCTATAATTTTATAGCCTGAATCTCTGACATCTACAGTATCTTCTGCTCCAGGTGCTCCCTTTGCTTTGGAAATTTGGATTCAGAGAAAGAAAATTGGGACTGTGCAAAAGCTTAATCCAGAACCAAGGTAGATCAAAATGAATTCAGGCACTGCTGCTTACAGAAATATCCTCTGTGGTGTATGGCACACTAATAGACCCTGGGCTGATACCACCAGTTATTCCTTCTCCTGAGGAAGAGCAACATCCAGGCTTCCCCCAGAAGTGTGTGAGCCTCCTTTTTTTTTGTACCACTGGTGCCTGCAGACAGGGGTATGGCAGCTTGAGCTTCTCCTCCAGCACAGAGAGCTCCCGTGGGCAGTCAGCGCTGCAGCTGCCCAGAGGCAAGTGCTAATACCACAAGATACCAAGAGCTTGTTGTTTTTACCAGACTGGTTTTGAGGAGAACTGAATTTAACTGCCAGAGAAGGAAAGAATCATTAAAAATTTGTATGCAAACCCAAGGGTAGGACTGACTAAGAAGGAAACAAAATCTTGAAGGAAGCACGTGAGGGACCTCAAAGTCCCAGGCGGACCAGATAGTGAAGCATGGGTTGAGTCCAGCTGATTTTGACAGCTCTCTA
This sequence comes from Aleadryas rufinucha, assembly GCA_013397815.1. Taxonomy (NCBI): domain Eukaryota; kingdom Metazoa; phylum Chordata; class Aves; order Passeriformes; genus Aleadryas; species Aleadryas rufinucha. The sequence goes on along the minus strand of VZTH01013936.1, from coordinate 550,115 downwards.
CAAACGTGATCCATAAGAAGGTAGGTCCCTCCTGATGAACTGATTGGAACAAAAAGAGCTGCCCTGCAAACTGGACCTTGCCAGAGAAGAACAAAAAAGTGTATGACAAAGACCATACCTGATCCTAGGGAGAAGATCTGACAAGTTAGACTTAGGAGCCAGAAGCTATTTACAATGGCAACAAAGAAATAAACTCTCAACTATAACCTTGGAAGCAAAAGGCTTGCTGAGCTAAGCATCATCTCCTAGATAACAATCTAATGAGAAATCTCACTCCAGCTCCCTTTCTCTCTCCCTCCCTCCTCTGTATGTCCCTTTGATGTACAGCTGCAAGAGCTGGCCAGGTGCAATCTGTTTTAGTGAGTAATATGCATGTAGCTTTGCAAAATACTTTTAAGACTTCAGATGAACCTGTGTTCAATGTTTTATGTCTTTAAGTGCCAGCTCCTGATAGGGAAGTTCAGAAGCTGCCGGCTGAGTACATCTCACTTGGAAGGCACTGTACCTCCCCTCTCCAGCTTGCAGGCACCTGAGTGAAGAAGCTGAGGTGCAGGACAACCCTGCATCTTCCTACAAGAAAAGGCTGAGCAGGGAGCTGGCTCTTGGGGAGAGAAAGGTAGGTGAATGTGATTTTGTAAGGGATTCAATCATTTGAAGTCTCTCTGAACCAAACCTGCAGGGTTCTGCCTGTGAAATGAGGACTGAAGAGAGGGAAGGGGCTGGGATGGCTTCTATAAAGTGGGCCACCACGCACACATGTACTTCTCCATTACTCAGCTTCCAAAGTGAGGCCAAATTGTTCATCCTGGCTGTGACTCTTTTGCACAAGTCCAGCCACACACTGTGAAGCTGGTTTGGATGATTCTCTTCTCTTCACCATGCAAAGATGAGTCTGTTTAAACTTGCCTCCATCCCCAAGAGAAGGTGTCTGGAGTGCACTGCTGGGCAGACACCCAAGACAGCTCTCGACAAGCTACGCTGAGCCCTGAGAGAAACATAATCACTTTCCGTTTGGCACCTGGGAGCAACGTAACCGCACTGCCAAGCTAATGCAACCTGCTTCCAAGGAAGACTAATTAACCCAAAAAAGGCATCACCCTGGTGTCATCACCTGGCTCTGGCTTGCTAAACAAGCACCTCCCGGGCTCACCTGGGCATTTCCGAGAAATGCTGCTCTGCCCGACGTGAGCTGCGTTCCGTGGCAAACCATCTACTGCTGCCACAGCCGGAACTCCTGCCTGCCAGAGAGGGACGTGCTGCCCCGCCCGCCCCCAGGCACACACCCAGCAGGGAGGCAGGCTGCATCCACAGACACTGTGTGCTGCAGCGCGCACACCGCAACAGGTAACAGTAAGACAGATGTCATAGGACGGCATTTTAACACACCCTGTTGCTCAGTGCCCATGACTGTCCAGCTATTCTCCTGTATCAACACATGCCACTCCCCTGACCCTCAGCAAGTGCAGACAGAAGTGTCTGAGCTCAAAGCCAAGTGCCAGCCGCACACAGCATGTTCAAGAAACATCCATTCCCTTCTTCTTCTGCCAGGGAATCAGCGGATGCTGGATTCCATCTACAGGTTTTTGCCTCTCACCACACAGACAACGAGCAGTTTCCAATATACACACTCATTACGCTCCAGCAGAGCAGACGATAAAGGAAAGGTAAGCGGCAGCCAGAGGACTGTCTGCACACTGCAGCCAGTGATGGGGAAGCTGTCCTCATCTTGCAAAATTGACTCAGACACTTCCAGAAATTCACATCAGATATCCAGCCTCTCTGAATGGATAATAAATACGTCTGACCCAATAATCCAAATGTTATCTGTTTCAACTACCAAATCAAACAATACAGCTACACACCTGATGTAATTTTAATAACATAAGACCACAAAGAGCAATGGAGCACAATAGCGAAAGCAGACAAGGGAACATTGATTTTCAGATTGCATTCCACTATAAACATCAAACTGCTGGTGGTTTATCTGAAATATAAGCAGACCTAAGCAGAGCAAAAGAGGCTGAAGTTCATGCATTTAGGCTGAAGAGTGCTTAATGTGCCAACCCCAGTGGATCCTGCAGGCAAGCTGCCTCTGCCAGCCATAAATAGGAATTCTTCATTCAGGATCAATGCAACTTCAACTACAGTTGTACTAATTGTAGTAGTTGGATATTGACAATGTTCGTGCACGTGTTATGCATCGCAGCTTCCTGCCTACAGGGGAAGAATTTAAACTTCTTTGAGCACAGATGATTATACCTTATCTTACAGCCTTGACCAAACTCCTTATGCTCATGTAATGTAAGTTTTAACACCCTGAATACAGTCAGCTCTCACTGACTTCTTGTAGTCCCAGGAAGGTTTTCAGGTACAGCCTCTGGCAACCTGTCCGAAGGAGACGGAGGCTCACTGCTAGCTTTTGCTGTCATTTACTTGGTTATCAACCAGGTATAATTTTCCTGACATCAGATGAATTATTCCTTCGTACAACCAGGAAATAAAAAGCATAATTTTGTATGCTGTACTTTGCCTTTAATTAGAGTCAGATAAGGGATCTGAGTTTCCTTCCAGAACCTATTTTCCACCTTTATATATATATATATATGTGTGTGTGTGTGTGTGTGTGTGTGTGTGAGCACATATATTATGTTTCTTTGGCTAAACCTTAATCCCTTAATCCCTCAATCCATCTCCTCATCCAGAAGACATAAACTTCCAAGCCATACACCAAATGGCACAGAGTTTCGACAAAAAGGACTTAAAACTTTAACTGCCATCTCTACAGGTGGGTTGGACAAACCTGTATTCCTACCTCTAATACTGGCATGAGCTAGGAAATGTGGATTTATCTTCTGGTGAAGATGAGCTCCAACAATATAACTTAAAAAAGGGTTAAGGTAGGAGCACTAAGGAAGATATCACCCCTGGATGCAGGGAGAGCTTTCTAGGGGTGAATTCTCTATACACTGATGCAGTGCATGCTGCATAGATTCTGCCCGGAGCATCTGCAGCCGCCTGCTGTCAGAGGCAGACACCAGGAGAAATGGGGCTTTAGAGTGCTATGTCTTGTGAATGACACAGAGGCGAACTTCTAAACTCTGATGGTTTTGATGGCTGTTAGTTTTGATCCTGTGCTACTGCAACTAAGAGGCAACTTCCGTTCTTTATTGGAACACTGAACAAACATCAAGGGACCTCCTTCTTTCTGGACCAGCAAAATTTGCAGCCAGATCTCAGCCAAAAGTCAATACACACTTACTTACAGCACAGTATTACTTTAATGCTTGGATTTCCCAAGAAGTGCAGTTGTCACAGAATGGAGATGGCTGGATTCACTAGGTACAGCCTCCAAGGAGATGACAGTGGTTGGATACTTTCTTCCTTCCATGCGAGTCTGAGGAGGACTCCCTACTGATTTCATCAACAACAGGATCATCAAGACAGATGATTCACTTACCTAGCTGATAAAAGCATCATATTGGTATTCCTACCACACTGGCCCGATCATAACATTTTCTGGTTGTTTCAGAGCTTTTCAAGCACCTCAAAGGCTCAGTGAACATTACTTCGCCATAACTGCCTCTCTGAAATATTTACCAGTATGCAAATACTTAAAATTGTGAATTTACACAAGGGGAGATGCTTCTAGACTACTGTCAGTTTTTCTTTGGCAGGAATACAGAGCTGGTCACATTTTGGAAGGTATTTAAAGCCTAATATTTTTCAAAGAACAAGAGTCTCTACAAAATAAATAAAGCACAAAGCTTGATTCTCCACTGGACACCTCCAATTTTATACGGGTGCAACAGTATCAAACAAATGGCCAAGAATGACTCATGGTCTGGAAAACACGTTTTTCTGTGGGAGATTTAGAGAATTCAATCGTGTTAGCTTATCAAAGAGCAGGTTAAAAGAAGATTTGATCACAGTCTGTAAGTACCTGCACAGTATCTGGTCCTAGGCAGTTCTTTAATCTGGCAGATCAAAGCGCTAGAAGGTGAAATTAGACAAACAAACTGGAAAAAGCAGACATTTTACTCTTTACCTACTTGTTCAACATGGGATGTCATAAGCTGTCAATTTGTTAGGTGTCTGAGTTTCTCCCTACTATAGGTATGTTCTAACACAGGCATATATTATTGGATTAAATGCCAGAATTAGCACGTGAAATTCCGTGATCTGAAGTTTTACAGAAAATCAGGCTAGACACTCATAGGCTATGCTGCTTTAAAAATAAAAAAAAATATGCAATAGAGTCATGGAAACTATATGAAATAAAGTTACAAAAACATGCAATGTAGTAACACCACTATCAGATTACTTTTTGACATTAAGAATACATTTTTGCAAAAAAAAAGCTGTGTTGATTATGAAAAAACTGGTCAAACTTTTTTGCAGTTATCCATAAGGAAGTCGGCTCCCTCGCTTCTAACACTCATGTAATTTATTTTGAGGTAAAGTGAGGAGGTTTGGGCTTTGTTTGGGTGGATTTCTTGTTAATTTCTCCCCTATAAAATTGATATTGAGGCATCTTCACAATTCCCACACGTGGAAAAAAGCACATTCATAACCATGAAGATCTTCAGTTTTCAGCCTGGAATGCGGCTGACCTTTCCTTTTTCAGCTGTTACAGTTTCTTAGCTTCCACAAATGGATATTTACTCTTTTATTTCCTTTTTTTCCCTTTTTTTCTGGAAACGTTCCATTCACAGTGTGCTAGGGGATTTCACTCAAAGTAACACATGCTCCACAGATTAGCAGGCTCTTAAAAATATGCTTGTCTTCTCTTTATGGGCCTGGTCTATTAAAAAGAAGTTAACAGAAAGACACCCATTACTTCTGTGGGTATTGGACTGGGGCCTAAATTATTGCTAGTGCTGAACGTGCACAGTCAGAAAGCATTTCAGAAAACATGTGCTTTTGAGTATAAAGCGGATTTCCCTGAGATCCTTTCCAAACTCCAGTGACTAGCTCTGGAGAGGACATCTGCTCTCCCACGGAGCTTCTCCCTCTAATGATGGGCAGGAATCAGGCAATCCTTGAGTACTCATGGTGGGGTTTTATATCACTTATCTCAGGGTTTATGTCCTCCACACACACGCACACGCAGCTCTTTTATACACCAGGTTCTCTCCTTCCCATCCTACACTGCCAGCTTCTCCTCTCTAGGCCATCCATGGGAATAGTGCTGGCAGCTCACAAAACCCAAATTGTTAGTGAAGCACCAATTTTGATGTGGTCACATTCTCCTGTGGCTGCACCATGCCCCGTATACACACCACGTGTATATGTGCATCAAATGCATCTTGTGAGCTGAGGAGAAATGTCTCAATGGATCCAGCTATTGCATGTGATGTACAAAGGACATTTTGCAGTCCTAAACATTTCCCTGGAAAGACCATTAGTGGGCTCACCAGTTCATTACAGAATGCTAATTACATCCCATCAAGTGACCTGAAACTGCTCAGCAGCACTGAGTTAAGTATGCTTCCATGGGAAACACCAGAAAGCTAAATCTCTCTACAGTTGGCTTAGGAAAGATTAGTTTACAGAGACGTCTGTTCCCTGTCAAAAAATTCCTTCCATTTATTTCTTTCATGTTATACATGGACAGATCATTATTGCCTTGAAATTGCAGAATCCATTTCTTCCCCTTAAGAAAATCCATGGTAAGTCTTACTGGGTTAAACTAGCAATTTAAAAAACTGAATGAAAACAGGCAGAAACAGGTTTCTGAAGATAAACATAGGTTTAAAAAATAGTTTTAGTTTTAAATGGAAGCAGCAGTGCACACATAGAGAGCTGATTTTTTTCCTAAGTGAAACCAGAATTGGAAATCCAGTTGTGAGCAATCTGGACTGCTCAGCCTCTCCCACTTATTCCAGTTACTTCTTCATCTCCCTGACCCTGCAATGCTCACTTTTTGCCTCTTGTCTTTAATTAAGCATCCGTCTCACAAACTGTTTATGGCAGCAGTGTCCCATTAACTGCCACATGGCATGGGGTCTATCTAGCTGCACAGAGCACTTGCCCCTCTGTTCAGGGCTCGGTCTGACTTACATTGCCTGTTTGAAAAGCGTCCCATAGGCTGAAGACCCACTCCTAAAAGAGACCCCTCAGGCAAGAAAGAACAGGAGCCTGCTTAGATATTAGTACAAAAATTTAAAATTCCAGATTGTTTTCTAGCACCAAGCCGTGTCTTTATTATTACAGCTCTCCCATGACTTTCCTTAACTGGTTTTAAAGCTCTCCAGAAGGAGATAAGTCTTTATTCACACATAGGGAAACTGCACAGGAAAAACTGATAGCAGTTCAGAAACAGAACCTCAGCTCCCCAGTCCTAGGCCAGCACCAAATACACTAAGCTACACTTATCTTTCAGGAAGCCACTACAATCAACTCCTTTAACTGTTTCATTAGTGCTTCTAAATGTGCTGGGTTTATTTTAAATGCCTCCTACCTAGGGAGACAGAGCAAGTTATCTTATGCGCAAAATATGCTCATATGCATTTCTGATTTGATGTCTACAGTATCCTGTGTGTTTTATGCTAAAGCAGAAAAAAAAAGCTTCAGGATACTATCTGCTTCCACCACACTGCTGAAATGGCAGAGTATAAAGACATGCATGGGGAAGTCAGGAATTGATTCACACATATGTCCTATCTGTTCCAGTTCTGGTTGCATAAACAGCAAGGCTCCTGTGAGTTATCTCTGCCAGGTGTGCTCAATGTCAGTTTAGGGAAAGGAAAACTATTCATGTCCAGCTCCTAAAGAAGCTCCTGCCTTACCAGCAATGTTGTGGCACTGCTGAAAATGCCAGACAGTGGAGCTACAGAGTTTAAAGCTAAACTCATCAATATGGAGAGGGGAGACAGACACCTCTCAAATCTGCACACTCACCAGGTCTCCTTTTCCCTGACAGTTTTGCTTCAGTCCATCTCAAAGATGCACTCTTGAGCACTGCAACATTTGAGCTCTGCTTTCCTCACAGCATGTGAGCTGTCTGACCTCAATAGCCCTGAAGTGATAGGGGTGACAAGTGACATCTGACAAAGAGTGACAAGAGAGAACATTTGCAGAGCTAAGATATGCCAAAGAAGACCCTGGAACATGGAGTTGGGCTCTTAGCTGGAATAGTAACACTTGGGTCCACAAGTATTAACTCTTTAAAACTGATCATACCCTCAGTTCTTGAGGAACAGATTGTGTTCCTCAAGCCAAAAAAAGGGACCTAGCTAAGGAACGCAAAGAAAGTACGAGCTGCCTTTAATAAGGGATGTATTCAGTTGGTCCTCACAGTCTAGGTGTGTACAATGTGCTCCAGACTTCTTTACATTCTGGTTCTACTAAAAAAATATGGTTAATTTAGACACATGTTGGGGGGAGGATCATTCATCTAGAGACAAGAATGCAGGCCATCCAGAAAGCTAAAGAACTGCTTGCAGAGCTACTGCTTTCCAGGAAAGGAATCAGGGAGTCAGAACAAACAAGGAACTCAACATGAGCTCCCATTGCAGTGGGATCAGCAAAGCCATACATCAACAACAAATGGAGAGCTGAAGCAGAAAGGTCATTTAACTTGAGTTGAAACAGTATATACCCTACCCCAGCTCATCTGCACTAAAACAGTGGGGTGCATTTGCACCACCCAATGAGCAGCTGGCCTAAGAGGGTGGTAACCCCAACACAGCTGGAGCCTGAAGAGAATATGGGAACACAGATTTGACATTTAAAAGCTGGAGAAAACAAAGTGAAAATGGTGAAGACAGCTCTGTATTTTCTGAACTGTCTCAGGAGGGTGGAAGATGGGAAGCCACAGTACCGTGGGAACATCCCCTACATTTCTGAGCAATCTGAGAGAACGTGCTTCTAACTTTAGTACTTGCAGACTTCTTGTTTCCTCTCCTCCAGCAATTAACACAGAGGATATGCCTGACACACAGGATCACACAACAGGAAAAAGCTCTGGAGACCTTTGGGAAGCGCACACCCATGCTGGGGTGCAACACTGTGCTGTCCCTGTTCTCCCAGCATAGCCCCTGGGTGAGCTGAAGGATGCACTGACAAGCTGCACCTTCAATAGAGGCTCACCAAATGGGACAGAGGTCCCAGCACTCCACAGCAAATGGATGGCAGATGGCTCTCAGGGATTAAGAGAGCTCTCTGTAGATGTGCAGCCAGTACAGATGTGACCAGTACATGACCATGCTCCTCACTGCTCCAAGTATTTTCTCACACAGCACCGAAAATTTTTATGTCTCTGACTTAGCAAGGGTTAAACACATACATCCAAGTACCTGCTATAAAGCAGAAGGACTATCAGCTTTCCCTCATCCATGGAGCCATCTCTCTGTGGCCTGGAAAACCTACAGTGATGGTACAAAATAAAAACCTGCCAGAATGGCTCAATGTAAGCACATGCAAATGCATCCAGGATCCATACATATTCCATGGGGAGGAGGGCAGGCTAAGCCACCATTGCAGTGTGTGCATACCAAGTGGAGGCTTTGCAGTGCTACCAAAGAGAATGCGTGAGGTGTCTCTTTGCCCAGACAAACACAATAGTCGGATTCAAGTATTCTCTGGGGATGGCTCAGAAACAAAATGCTAACACACTAAACAGCGTTCTAATGAGAGGGTCCCATCCCTGAAGACCTGATAGTTCAATGTATGTAGCAAAATAAACAGGGACCATTGTGTCTGCATAACTGGAAAATAAGATGGCATACCTAAAATGTTGAGAATTGCCATATGATTTCATTTGCCATGTGGTTTTTCATGTCCTTCTTTGCTTGGATTTGGTCTGTTGTCTGATAACACAGAAGGTGAAAAAGGAATTCCTATTGGAAGCCTCCAACATACCATACTCTAAAACCACTCAGGGTTAACTAGAGGAAACAAGGCTTTTCTTAAAAATACTGTTTTCTCCACACTCAGAAGACGGGGGAACCTGTTGAGGATAGAGGAAGCTATAAATTTAAAATGCAGCTCAGTGACCTAAATGGTGGTATCTAGAATGAAATACTGCAACATAGACAATCCAGGGTCAATACTGGTTCTGCCACTGACCCTGCTCATTCCCTGGCTGCAGCCCTGGTTATCCTGGTTATCACCTTGAAAATGGATTTCAAAATTGGAGTTGTTAGTAGACCTTCAGCAATGTGATTCATGCCTGTGCTACAGCTAGTTGAAAAGGTACCAGCAATTTTGGGTAACTATAACAATACCACTCTGTGGATCTCACTTCAGATTCAACTTTTTTTTGCTAGACTAACAAGAATAAGCTAAGACAGCCTCTCCCCTGGTAGTGTCAACCAGGTAGACATCTAAAAACCTGCCCCAGAGTCTTAGGATTCAACATTTCAGCTTGGACTTTTCCTTAGCTTAAATCACCAAGGAAGAAAATTCCTCATTTGATTGAAACCAGTGAAGTACAGAGCTCTCCTTACTGATCGAAGAAAAGTGATTATCTGCTTTTTTTTGAGAAGGAAAACGACTGTTCCTAAAGAAGAGCTCAAAAATGCCAATGTCCATTTTCTATAGAGTTCTGAATTACATTTCACAGCTCCAGATAAAAATTAATGACCTCTGCAGTGTGGAGAATGCTCCAACTGGGATCACTTTTTCTTTTATTCCTAATGCCTTACAGCACAAACACAGAGCAAAATGTCCTCACAGATGTAATTGTGTTATATCACGATACCAGACAGACACGGTGCAGAGACCAGACAGTAATTTACTCACTGAGGCTCTGATCCAGTTTCATTGAAATCAATGTAAAGGTTTCCTCTGACTTGAATGGCTATTGACTGGATCAATCTTTTTCTCTTCATAGCTGAACACAGCAATTTCCCATTATTGTTCTATGACCTTGCTTTCTCATTAAACTTCACTCAAGGGATTCATAAGATACAGAGTACTGCATATGGAAGATAACTCAAGAGATTTATTCTACCCAGTCATGTCTAAATAAAGTAGTGACGAGCAGGAGAACATACTTCTTTTCCTACCATGCAGTCTGCTGGCCATCCTGAGAATGTCAAGTTTTACTTTACACGAGGTAAAATCTTACACATAATATCCAGACCTCACCCTCTACAAAGTCATGGAAATAGGTGCAGTGGGGTAAGCTAAGGACAAGTTGAACTGCAGCGTTGCTGGGGTTTGTTTCAATTGGACACTTCAATGCCTGTAACAAAAGTTTGGCTGTTTGTGCTCTTTTATTGAACTCTGCTGGGTCATGCAGTCTCTTGCTCTCGCACACAACCACACTATTGATCCTTTTCATAAACAACCATGATCCCCACTAAACACACTCTCCCTTTCAGAAGCTGTGACAGAAGACTGTCTTACTTCTCTAGTGGCCAGAATATTACAGTTCCCAGTCTGAACTCACAACCAATGGAAACACACCTAATCCTGTGCCAGCCTAGTACTTTAGCTTAAACAGTTCTTTCCTTCCCTGGTATTAACACTTGTGATATATTAATGAACATTTATATGCCCTTTCCACCTCAGCCCTGCTGGGCCAAGCAAGCCAGGCTATTTTCATTTCCTCTCTAATGATGGCTCTTCACTCTGTTTAGAATACTTTGTACCTTGCAGTACTTTAAAATACTTGCACAAGTTTGAACAAATTATTATATTTTACAGCCAGATTAAGCTATGATGACCTTCTGAATTACTCAGGGTACATAATAACAGCTGTAATTCCTGCATTTTGGACATAATTTCAGGTTGAACTAGGTCATATATTTAATAGGCAAAGAAACAAATCCATAATACTCTAATGCATCAGGTACTCTAATGTTCTCAGGTACCAGAATGGTCAGAAACTCAGTGAAGGACGTTCAGAGGGTGGAGCAGTAAAAACCAGAGGCCATGCAAAATGCTGCATTGTTTTAACAAATACATATTCTATGATATGGGGAGCATCACAAAGTACTTTTAAAGTTAAACTGGTTATTCATTCTACATTTATAACAATATCAAGCTTTTCTTTACAAGGGAGACTCCTAGAAACAGTTCCACTTGTTTTTATTTCTCTGCAAATATTTAAAATCATTCCAGGAGTACAGAGGGAAGACAACAACGAAGAAAACACACAGCTAGAAAGGGAAATTTATTAAAGACAAAAGTCAAACTAGCTTTGATGTTTTGATCTAAACCAAAAAATATATGGAAAACATAATGGCAACATTGGGTCTTGCATTCTATTTTGGAAACAATAATGTAATGTAACAATAGGTCTTCATCCAGCAGAGTATGTTCATCCCTTGGCCATAGATCCTCAGCTGGTGTGGGTGAGCAGAACACAGAAATATCCTGTCAGGATCCAAGACACCCTTGGACTGACCCTTCCAAAAAGAGCTGAGGCATCCCTGGGCATCTCACCCTCCTTGATTCCAGTGACTCCAGTCATCTGGCCCTAAGGCTCACTCCTATGGCAAAGTGCCTCCTTCGATTTGGGATTGCTTTGAAGCGAGTGGAACTATTTGCAGATGAGGTACTAATTTCGTATGAGCAAACACAGCACAACCTATGGCTCAGCTTTAAGAGGTCCTGAGCCCCCACAGCTTCCATTGGCTGCCTCTGAAGCTCAGAGTCTTCAAAAGCAGAGCCAGCATACCCTCAGGGCCTGATTTTTCCCCAGCCTCAGAAGCACTGAAAACTAAAGCACAAGGATTATCAAAGGAGTGTGTGAAAATGTACTAGATTGTATACGTACGTTAATACTAAATGTGTATCTGTCTAGTGCTCCCTGCAGCTGGTCTGCCAGGGAGACACCAACTGGGACAGTTCCACAATTGGACAAGCAGATGGGCTGTGATATTTCCATTACAAAGAACCAAACAAGGTCTTGCTGCCCACAGGTCCATGGACATATGCTTCCCCAGGACTGATGATTTTTGAGCTAAGAAATGGCAAGACATGGCATAAATCTGTGAAGGTGTTGTAGTCTAAAAAAGATCTGTGAACACTGGGGTTTTTCCATCACTGGCCATGTAAACACTGCTGCAATAAGGAATATGAATATTGTTAGGTCTGAATCTACAACTTTCCTGTAATGTCTGGATTTAATTTCCAATAAGTCTGCACTTTACGAGAACATATTTTTTTCCCAGTTTTCTTTGGCTCTGTTTTCCAGGACCTTGTATTTTGATACAAGGGAAAGAAAGCAATCCATAAAATGTTTTTAAAACAGTATATCCTATAGGGCAAGACATGTCTTTAAACATATAAACCAAACCATCACTTCTTCCTCTGCACCTTCAAAGGCTTTTGCAAATGTTGCAGCCATTGCCCTATTTTTATTTCTGAAAACAATTGTGCTTTAAGATCTGGCCATCCCTTCTTGCTATCAGCTTCATTAAAAGCTTCATTAAATGAACTGTTTCACTTTGTACTGAAACAAATTAGGAATACTTACATGATCAGTCAGCTGAGCAGCAGATAATGAACAGCTGAGAGACACTAACAACCTAAATCAGTACAGCTGTTTAAAAGGCATGGACATGACTATCTTTCAAAATTTGCCATATCCTGGTGAAATAGATAAATAATCTAATAGACACACTCCTTCCACACCTAGATTTCCTAATTACCCTTGTGTGGTCTGCTGTAGCCATATGGGATCCAGGACAGAACTGAGTGCAGAAATCAGTTTCCCCTCACTGCACCCACTTCCCAGCTGATCTCACCCCCAAGTGTTGGCAGTAGCACCAGGCAGGTTCCCTTTCTATCTGAACTCCCTCCAGCAAATTCCTCTTAACAAGCACTGCAAATGCATTTTAGTCTACAAACAGCTCTAAGGCTGATTTTATTGTAGTCCATAAAGCATTTGCATTTGCACAAAAAAACCCCACAAAAAACCCCAAAAACCTTAGGCAAAGAACTATCACTGAGGAAGTCCTGGCAATTTCATGAATGCTCCTGTAAATATGTTTTGGCATGAACATGTGCATTTAAGCCCCCCACTTTTAGTGAACACTTCTCCCATTCACTCAGACTGATGACAGACTCACATGTGGCTTGAGTACATTACAGCAGCGGCCATCAACAAATGACAGCCAAGCAAAACCACAATGGGCTACTCTCAAGCAACTCTAAAACTGAGATTTGTCTCCATAAAAGCCTATATGAACACTTACTTTAAGTAACAAACAAATTTATCAAGTCACAAGTCCCTGTGTGAAGACAAAATCCAGAGCTATGCTTGCTGAAAGCAGTTGCTGTGATTTAGATAAGGGATCTCAAACCACAAAGAAGCTCCCTGTTCGGCACAAGCCACTGATTTACAGATGCAGTGGCCTAAGCAACACATTGCATTTTCTAAAAGGGTCATGGCACCCCAACTACCAAAACAGGCAATATAAGCTCACATCACACACAAAAACAGACTCTTTGTATGTACATACAGGTTCATATGATAATCTTTAACACAAATTCACCCCAGAGACACAGGTGAATTGGAAAAAGTCTGAAACAAACTCCTACTTATTTCTAATCCAGGACATCAGACTAAAATTCCTCAATGGGGTTTGGGTATTCTATTTGTTTTATTTTGTTTTACAGAAGGAGAAAACCTGTACTCTGTGCTCCCAGGATGAGGAGATGCTATATGCCAAATGTCAGCATGGAGCACATTTTTACAGCCAGCTTCTAAACCCACGAATAAAGAAAAGGGCTTAGCAGAAATACTGACAGAAGTTTAACCACAGTGGGCCAAAGTTAGCCTTGTGTAGGTGCAGGCAACTCCACTGATGTTAATGGACTTATACCAAGGCTGGAGTTGGCCCAATGCCTCCAGCTGGCACAGCTAAAATATGCAGGGGTGATACAGAAAGAAGGCAGCCTGGAGGGATTGGATGCTTCCCTCTGAACCTGGCGGGATTCATGTTCATCAGAATGGATTGCATCAATTCCTTCATGAATGAACACCTGCAGATTCACCCACGATCAGCTCTAAGGAAACTCGATGATGCCAGTTTTTCATGGGGCAGTGATTATGGATTACAGTGCTCCCAGTAAACTGTAAAGCCTGAGGGATGATAATGTGCCCCTCACTGGCAGAAACCTCTGTCAGGCCTCCTTTTGCACACAGTGCTGTGCTTTGTTTTTTCCCTAAGAGAAAGACCACACAGGGCTTTTGACATCCTGTAAATGGAAAGCTGTAGTTGGTTTCTAAACGTGATGAATCCGATCCTGAGGGCCTTAGCTTCAACAGGGAATGAATGAGCAAGCTCAGGAAAAACAATGGTGCATTATCAAATTAATTTCACAGCACAGATCACGTGAGATTCCCCAGAGTCCCTCCAATGCCAAAACACAATCCAATTGTGTAGATCAGCGGCACAACTGCTGTCATCAAGGGTAAATTAACTGGCCAGACTCATCCCCTGATGTAACCTCACTTGAATTACTGAATAGGACAGTGGGATCCTGCAATAGACAATTTTAATAGGGAATTTAACCAGCTTCAGGTTTTGCCAATAAGCGGAATTTCCAATCTTCATCTAGATTAGCAGATTTAGTAATATTGCATAAAATCCTGCTTTGTTGAAGAGCTCCATATAGGCATAAATTTTGTCCATATGGAGTTCCACTGCTTTGAAGTAAATCATGCTTGCTCCAGTTTCATTAATGGAATGACAGTAGGTCACAGCAGGCGACCTCCAAATCCTACACACACAGAGAAGCGTAAATACCCTTACACAGCCTGACATAGACTGCATCTGTATCACAATCAAACTGAAAGTGATTTAGGCTACAGTCCTGCAAAGAATTCTGCATGGGCACATCTAGAAATGTATCTTGCTGAAAAGCTGCCCTGAGCAAAGCAGCTTTGTCTTAGCATATGCTGAGTACCTTGAAGTGTGCACACACTGAAATAGTCCAGCACAGCACAAGATCTTGCAACACTGTGTAAACCAACATGACAGGTATGTTGGGGATTTAACTGAAGACATTCAGAGTTAAGTCATCTGCTGCCACGAGCTGAAAGATGAAAACTTTCTGATTGGAACTTCTGTGGCTTCATTACAGACTAAGTCCCTGCAGATGAGGCAGACACTCAGCAAGCACTACAGGACAACTTGCAGCCCCAGTTCTACATCTCACATGCTCTTAATTCAGCAGTGTGTTCTAAAGAAAGGTGATGCTGATTCACAGTTCAAAAAATGTAGTGATACAGAAGAGAACAGTGATATCATACATGACATAAGAGGTGTGAATCAAGAAGTTCAAAAAAGCAAAGGGCAGATCGGGTACTTAAAAACCAGCAAGAATATTGTGGCTCTAGCTGGCTAGAAAGAGAAAGACCTGGGTTTATAACTGCATTCACAAGCACCTGATCCATTATCAGGGCATAGTTGTTAAAAAGACAAATGAAGCTACATCATTGTATTAAAAAACATTTTTCTAGCAGAGGTGAAAAAGCATTAATGGAGCTGTGCCGTACAGTTCTATCTTGTACCCAAAGCAGATGAATTCAAACTTGAGTAGGTCCAGAGAAAAGCTACTCATGCTATCAGACACTTTATGGATCTCATGAGCTTAGACTGGCTTAGGAAAACAAAAGCTGAGATGGGAGATGATTACTAACTATAAATATATCAGTATAAAAGAGCTATTTAGGTTAAAAGAAAGTGTTCATACAAGAAACAAAATTATATAAGTTGTCTCTGAATAGTATTAGCTTACACCTTCAGAAATATTTCTGGCTATCAAAGGGCTGAGTTTCTTTAATAATGTTCCAGTGAGAATAGCAGGAACAAAACAACTATTAACAGTAGGTCTTACTAGGACTGAACAACATACCGCCTGTCAAAATCCAGGAGCAGGGTCAATAGTCTGGAGATGTTATCCCAGTCTTTCTTCTCTATGGGGTACTTGAGACTCCCCAGCCTTGGTGAGGAACCAAAGTCCCATCCCACATGAGCGTATCACAAAATGACTCTTATTATACTGCAGATTTCCTGTGTCTTTTCTTACCTGATAGATTCAAAAGGCATTCTACCTAAAAACTAATAAAACAATCTGGCCAAAATTTAAGTGATGATTACAAGATCTGAGGGCAGAATTAATGGAGGGAAGTAGCAGCTGAGGAAGAAAAGACTTCAGCAACAGGAGTGTTAATAAAAAGGTAAATAAAAACATGAAACAACTACAATCTAAGAAATAGCTATGCCTAGACAATAAAGAAACAACAGTAAATCTTGTGGTAGCATGTTACCACTTGTCAGATGAACATAAAAAATTGACTCCATGAGTGTTCCTAGCCCATTGCAAATGAGTGAAGCATGTTAACCAAAATAAATAACCTCTAGCAAGATTTTGGAGATGAGCAGCTGGAGTGATAACATCTTACTCTAGGTCGATTCCAACTACAACACATTTGATGGCAGCCTCCACTGAGCAGAGAATCGGCCATCAAAGAGTAGCTCATTACACTGTGGTGCTATGATGTAAGTAGTCACATTGATGTTCTGCAGGCAGCTGCAGCAGTAAGCCTTCCCTGACACTTATAAATTCTATATGATTTATGTATTTGAGGGTGTAAAGCATAATTTGCATGACGTATTTAGAAAGCTTTAATTAGTTTTGTGATTGATGCTCTAAAACTACTGAGTGAAGTTAAGACTTTTTTAAATTGTTAAATTATATTTGGGAATTAACATGAGCAGGGCTGAGTAATCACCACTTCATGTTCATGTATAGTTCATTCAGTTCAATTAAGTTCTGGTATATAATGAAGAGAAAGCAGCCAAACAAAATGCTATTGCAAGAATCTGGGTGACAACTAATACAGCTTACAAAAGAGTAAGAAAAATAGTAGCTTTCCTTTAATCCATTAAAAGAAAACAAGTCTGAGAATTATTAAGAAGGCAAGATATATACTCTTCATGGTAAAATTATCTCATGCTCAGAGTGATGAAGTATTTTGTGAACCATCCTTAGAAGACATTCCATCCTGCCCGCAATACAGTTACAGGTACCTGCTTAACTGTCTATCATACAGATGCACAAATATTTTAGGAGAGAAGAGAAAGAATACTATAACCAATTGAAATGCTATGGAGAATTACAAGCAGACTTGAATACAGGATATTCAGATATCCTACAGATAATATACAGAACATTCCTTGTTATAGGGAATACCTGAAATGCTTCCTCTTGGAGAAGAGGCTAAAAGTATTCCTTGTATCTCTTCTGGTTTTACCCTACTATCTACCACTATGGTAGGAGAGAATCAGTGAAAAAATAATAACAATATCACTGGCATCAAGGATTAAAAGAGATCAATTGAATTTTTAGGGAAAAAATACGTATTACTTTTTTCTGAGTCTCACAAGCTGGTTGGTGAGTTACTTGTTACAAGTCTGAGGAGGATAATTTAAAAGAGAGGAGTTGGTTGATAGACCAAAAGTGAATATGGATCCAGATTTTTCAAACTCATCAATCCTAATTCTTTGTATGGAGAAATTTCTCCACAGCCCCTCTCTCTTGGTGTAAAAGCTCAAGAAAATCAATCAATATATTACTTTGGTTATTTCCCACACACATTCCCCTCGGCTGTGGCTGCCCTGTTCCCTTGTTGACATTGCTTAGTGCCTACTCACACACAACCCCAATACACATTTCTCTGGAGATTTACTCCTCTATATCTCACCATGGCACCAAGAATATAAATTGATCCAATTTGCCACCTGTCAGGAGTCAGGGACTCAAAAGCAAAGAGCACTGAGGTATGAAATGGATGAATACTGACCGTGATAAGACAGTTCAGATTATCAGAATTACTTTGTCCCTTAAAGATAATGACTCCAGCAACATCCTACCCTTTGGAAGAGGAACTCAACACATGAATAATAATTATCACCTTCAGTTCTGCACTGAAGATCTGGTTGTATCTTCTCAGCTTGTGAGAACCCAGACAATCCCACCCCAAGTAGAGATCTGCAGAATGCCAGTCACATCCTCTTTATGCCGTGACAGAACAAGGCACTGCTTGTTTCCCAAGCTATCAGCAGAAGTGCTGGTACCACAAATCCCTAGCACCTCTGGTTTCTCTGTACACATGCTGACAGAAGCAACTGCTGTTGATCTATCAGTGAGCTCTTCACCTTCAAGAAGTCCACATCAGAAAGACAAAACCTTTTACACATCCATCTTTCTCAATTTGCCAGGCACACCAAGAGGAGAGCACAAAGCAGTGCTAACTGACTGGAGAGCAGATGAACACTAACATTGTGCTGCACAGGCAGCACAGTCAATTCCTGCAGCAGACACTCATTTGATCAAAAGTGGTTCTGCTGGCAATTTACTTTTCTTGATCCCACTGAAAAAGAGTTTTAATCTCTGTTTTAAACTTGACTTCTACTTGCTGCCCTGAGGAAAATCAAGGCCAGATAAATGATTTTCAAAGACAAGAGAGTTTCTTTTCTTCCAGATTCAGAAAATGATTTTGTCTTGATGAATAATACAGGGCTTTAGTCGTTTAACTTAACTCTGAGCTACAAAGCACCTCTGCTCTCTCCAGGTAACCACGGGCACATGCATTTTTAACACACCTGTCTCAAAATGGGTTTGCAGGGCAGGCAATCAAAAATCTACCCTGTAACCTGGATAATGAGATATGGAGCCATTCGAAACCACTCAACATGCAGCCCCATGCTGCAACTTCTCATATTCGTTTTATTAAGCTTGGCTACATTGTAAAACATTTCTCTGTTGTGGGGGGAAAGAAAAGAAGCTGGGCAAAACTAGTAATTTTTGTAGCTAAGTGTACTTTCAGAACTTCACAGAAACCTGAAACCTCACCAGAAAGTATAGAGAAACATCACTGGTTATTCCACGACATCAAAGCACCGATAACTTGAACAGAGAAAAGAATTTCCTCTGAATTTGCTGGATCTAACACCAATACTGTCTTGACATGTCCTTTTCTTTCTCATTTCTAATTCCCTCCTTGAATCCACACACCAAACTTCTCTCCACACTCTAACCACTTGTGCTTTTCACACCACATCCCAGCGTGTTTCTACATCATTCAATATCTCCACCACTTGGTTCCTGAGCAAGGCACATAATTCGGCCCCACATCAAAGCAACAGGTAGGAGCAATCTGAAAACTGCACAGGTTTCAGTAATGGAAGACAGCAAGGAACAAGCAAGGTCTTATTGCCAAACAGCAAGGAAAATTAATGAGGCTTTCAAATGCCCAACTGGCAGCGATAGTGTGTTAAAAGAATGTAAAAGAGGGGAAAGGACCATCTGCCTGCCAACTATGAGCACTCTCTGGCTGGTGCTAAAAACTCTACTGACTGCTGGGCTTGAAATTCAGGTATTAAAGTTTAAGAGATGTGTTCAAGACTTTTATGAAATGAATGTGATTTACACCAAAAGACACAGCCAGTGATGCTTTTTATCCTCTCTTACTTTTACTAGTCTTTTTCCTCTAAATGGATTTTCTGGATCTTCAGCCACCAGTAAAATTTCAGGCTTCCAAAAAGGATTCTTTTTAAATTACAGTGAATCATAAAATATATGAAACGGGTTGATATGTATTTCCAGATTGCTTGGTCATTGAGCTGAAATAAAAGAAAATGGTAGCCTAATCATCAAGCTGAATGATGGCAAAGATTGCCTAAAAAGAAGTATTTTCCTCTGAAACCTTTCAGATTCAGGTCTGGTAAAGACAAAAGGAAAGGCTTTTCTAGGATTTGGTGGTAGCTGAGCCTATCTTGAAGACAAAACACTATTTGACAGAGTAGTGATTAGTATTTGGTTTGTGAAGTTTTACAACAGTACCTGCAATTGACATTACCCCTAACTCACAGCTGGGAAGACTGAAGTATCTCAGTTACATTTGCACCCATGTATCTCACAAACACACGCCAATACTGAGTCTGGGGACAGCAATCTGTACTAATCATGCACAAGCCTCCATTCAGAAGCTGTCCTGACTTATCAAGCAAAACCACTTTCCTAGGGCAATGAAATAAACAGGTTCAGGTGGAAAAAAAAAAATTAAAAAAGGGGATTAGTGGCTTTCCACTTCATGGGTTCATCTTGTTCCAAGCCTGTAGTGCCACATTTTCAAAGGTATCCAAAAAAACAGATTTATGCAGAGCCCATAGGATGAACAAGTTGGTTTAACAAAGGACATGCTGGAGTTTGAGCTAAGCATTAAGTAGTGGCACTGGAAGATGTACATCTCCAGAGTGAAACTTGTAGAAGTATTAAATTGCAATTTATGAGAATGACGCTTACTGATCACTGACATAACGTATAGTAGCAACCGAGCCATCTACAAACACTGGAAAAATGTAAAAGTCTAGAAGGAGTTAACTGGGGGAAGGAGCAAGAAATTAAGGAAAGTTTAGGCTGGTTGTTAGACAGAGTTCACTACTGGTCAATGATATGCCTCCCCCAGGGAAGCAATAGATGCTTAGTTATTTAAAGCCAACAGGAGAAAATGCATTGTAGGGAACAATCCCACAATAGGAAGAAATAAAGTGTATAGGCTGTCAGCCTTTTCCAGTTCTAGTTAGCTTATGATTTACTAATAATTCTTCTTTGGGTTAAAAGGTTAAGACCCCCACTATTCTTACTGGTCTCCATAAATGAGCATTACCCAACAGACAGAGAGTAAAAGTTCTCCCTGTACAACGTGCTGTACTGTCACCTTGCAATTACCGAAATATCATGCAGTGAAGCCTTTTCACCACAGAGATTTTACTTGCCAAGTGATGGTGAGGATCACTTTAACTAGACCTTCTTGCACTTTGCAAAACAACAGAACAGTTGTACCTTGTTTCTCTGAGACTGAGTGTGCCTGGAAGTTACTCCTGGATGAAGAAAACAGGTAGTGATTAAGATCTACTGAGATACCTGGAGCAATTCCAGGCTCTGGCTACAAACACTGTCTGCATTCCTAGCAGCTGTAATGCACTTTCAGCTCAGGCTCCAAATTTCAAGACACTTTGCATCAGCCCTAGACTAGGTGGACTAAGAGCCCTTCAAACATCTCACACTGCTTCTGGAAGATGACATGACACAAACAAAAGACAAAGTGAGTAGCTTTATGTATAGACAGGACAAAAGATGAGCTAAGAGCTGGAAGAGCTGAGTTATTTCAGGTGAGCAACAACGAGAGGCATTTGGAAAAGGAAGTTTCCCCATCTGTAAAAAACAAAGAAACTTGTTGTCACTCTAGAATTAAAAGCCTATGTGGGTTACCAGAGATGAAAGAAACAGTGTCAGGGGAAAGAAACAAAAGGAGGAGGTTTGCAATGCTTCAACTATCAGCCATGAATTGCCATGTTCAGAGGGTGACTCCGGGATTCAGAAGAGAAGCCAAGCATGGGAAGGAAAGGAGTAGAGATTATATAAGGACATTTTTTATTCTCCCTGGTTTTCTGATGCCTATTCTGCATGAAAGGACAGAGCTAGTGTCCTAGGAATCATCTGAAAATCTTATTTCTCTTATCTATCACACATACCTAGAGAGCCAAATTGTTGTCCAGAATAAGCTGGGATCTAGAAATACAAGGATACAGGACTGAAAAAGACCACATGATAAACCAAGGTTTACTCTCTGCTCATTTATGATGGTGGTTAAAAGCATAACATTAAAATGCCTGTGGTAACACATTCCTGGCTCAGCCAGGCCGAGGTGAGGCCTCCTGACTAGGAAGAGCTGCGGGGCACACAAAAGCACCAGATGTTTGCCTGCTGAATGACTAATTGTGCCCTCACCCTCAGTAAAGTGTTTGAGTGGCATGAAGAGACACATTCTTGGCTTCATAAACAGCTAATGTTAACATTCAGGAGAAAATGTCATTAAAAGTCTGTACTTCAGCCCAAGGTTAGAGTAGCTGAAAACTCCTCATTCCCTTACCACCCTGACCAACCCCCCAGACAGATGGGGAAGTTTTCTGGTGAAACACAAACAGCTGTAATCACTGGATTAGGTACAGTTCTGAGGATGAAAGCAAAGGACAACATCCAAGCACTGCAGCCTGCAGGGATTGGGCAGAGGGAGGGAAGAGCCTTGCCCTGCTGGGAGGGCAGCAATTCTGTCAGCAGCAGCCCAGCCAGCAGCAGACGGGAGTTGCCCGTTTCTGACAATGCAGATGGGAATCGGGAAAAGAACAGAGGTTACAGGGCAAACAGCATGAGAAAGGTTGGAGCTCAGCCTGTTTCCATCCAAAAGATCCACATAATTTACCAGCCTGTAAGAGATGCAATTCAACTGAAGTTTGCTCTTGCTCTTGGGGGGATTTCTGACAAAAAACCAGCAGACCTGCCCTCCTGCATTCAGGAGAACAGATCCGCAACCTCTAAGGAGAAGCTAACACAGCAGCACTTCCATGCATCAGGAACTCTAGGCTGAGAAACACTATTCTCAAACCCCTGACCAAAGACGGCAGCCAGAGCCAAAAGGCTCTTTCTGAGAAGCAGTGACTGCGATTATCCTTCTCAGACTGGTTTCAACAAACAGCAACACCCTAGAAGTCCTTCTCTCTCCAGCAGGTGTAACACCCCTAGCAGAAGAGGACAAGCACAGGGATCTGTTGTTACATGAGTCCTTCCTGATGGGAACAGGATGCCAACCAAGCATGCTCTAGATTTTTTACTAAAACTCCCTGTCAGACTGCCAAAGGTATTAAATAACAAATCTGCTTATTTTCAACCATGACCACAGTTCACTGCAGCCAAGTGAAAACAGTCCCTCGCAGGTGGACAGCATATAAAGTGCTACACCCAGGCCCTGGAGAGGACACCCTGCCCTTAAAGATGTGTATTCCAGCTGTACTGCAACAGATGTACAGTCCCTGTTCCACTTAAAAAAATACTGGCTTTGGTAGACTCACTAGTTTAAAGGTAAAATATGCTACTGGCTCTAACTTCAATTGTACAACACTGATCTATTCTACCTTCTGTTAAAATACAGTCTTGGTAGCCATCCATGTCGGATGCAGTAATGAAAACCAACCTGCTTCTACAGACCACAAGCCATTCTAAATGAGAGGAACTGTGAACTGGGCATGCCAGTAGGAGCGAAATGAAAAAACTTCTGAAACAGTAAAGATATGCACAGTCCTCAAGAATACTTGGTTCAGGTTGGAAGACAAGTATCTTCAAAAGCCAATGGAAGAAATTTTAAGACATTCTCTCCCTTTTATGTCAGTGGTCTTTGGATCAGGTCCATAGCTGGAAGTTCATGGCCAATCCATAAGTTTTAAATTCAGGAGGAGCAAATACAGTAACTTCTTGAGTAACTTTTAGAGGGGTAGTCTGTAAAGACAATTTGCTCTCAGCATTTCAGAACACACCGGAGCTGGTGCCAACTAATCAAGCTGATGGAAACTTCAGTGGCCGTTGGATGTACACTTGGAGAGGAGAGAATGGGGAGCATCTTCATTTGCAGCCCATTTCAAAGTGAAGTTATCTAGGGAATCACAGGAACATGGAACACAGACAAGAGAGCTTTGGCAACTCCTCTGTAACCTCTTAGTCCTGAAAGGAAGCTCAACAATTAAAGCTAGCATGCAAGCCTTAATGCACCGGACAGGTCTGGCTTTCAATTTGAATGCTGAGGTTTGGAGGCTCATCGCCAACAGCAGCCACAGAGTCAGCAGCTTGTTTCCAGTTCGTGAACTCCATATGGAAGCTGGATTTCCACTTTGGGAAGAGGTGAAGGGAAATAATTCAAGTTATCATGCCTTTAGGTTCTATGTTTTTTTAATTTCTTTTTTTTTCCACCCAGCCTGGCACATGTCACTAGGAGCAAAGCCAACACTAGACACTCAATGTGTCAAAGTGACTCACCACTGATCACTACTTGTTACTGGGAGCACAGATGTGGAAGAATCTAAGAATGGGAAATGCAAACTTCTTGCATCAAAGGAAGTAAGGGCAGCTAATGCCAGCTGTTCTGCAAATATTTTGGGGAATTAAGTGAAAGAGTTAGCAGCAGCTAACTGGTGGGAATCTACTTTTTCTGAAAGCACTGCTCCAGCAGGGCGGGTTTCACAGATAATTCTGCCAGTTTGAACTAGAACATCTTGTTTTCAATAGCACATATCTGTCCTTTCTGCTGTTTTGATGAAAGAAAGGGTCATTTCAAACAGAAATCACCAAATGGGAGCTGCGCTTCAGACTGATTATTTCCTATGCATATAACTAATATACAGGGATTAGAAACCATTTAAAATACATAGCACATTTTTTAGGTAATCCTCTAAAACAATCTTTGATTAATTCTTACAACTCAAGAAAATGCTGTCTGTCTTCTTTCTTTTCCTTAAGCATTATTACTTCAACATAGAAACCTGATACTGACTTCCCAGTGTTTGCCCAAGGCATTGAGTGAGCTGCTGGTAGAGATGAGTTTAGAAGTTAAAACTCACCACTTCCCAGGTTTGTATTTAAGCAATCACAGCACACATCTCTCTTTCTTAGTCAATTCATGACCCTTTCTAACTGTTACCACAGACCAAAGCAGCTGACATTTATACCAAATTACTTGAATGCAACCAATATTAATACCTGTGATTCTATAGCTGGCCCAGACTTAAGTGTTCCCAGAATTTTACAAATCCCAGTTACCAAAGCCTTACAATATCCCTGTGAAGTACTGTTTGCTTTGTAGGGGAGCTGAGTAATGAACCATGGAGTGTTCATGGGACATGTTCATATTCACAGAGTGAGCATGTGACAGGACTTGATGCTAGCCATGAATGCCAGGTCATTCCCAGATATTTCAAGCGTTCTCCAAGTCTACAACAAATGTGCAGCTCAAGAGTCCATTTTGCCCTTCCTTCAATTCAGTTTTCAGCCAGAAATGTTCTCCACAAGAGGCACAGAGAAGATGTAAGAAGACCCTATGTTCTCGAACAACCTCATTAAGGACAGACATCCACATATAGAAATTTTGTAGGTTGAAGGGACCAGTCACAAGAGACTATTGTTTTGTCCTCTAAACAAATTTTGGGGCTGTGTGCAGTGTAACGTACATACCATTTAACCTTTTAACACTGTTAGTTGTAGGTGCCAATAAACTCAATAAGGGAACATTTGAAATCAGTCTCACCTAACTGTAAAATCGATGCTACCTGTCAGAGCACAGTAAAATGCTACAGCTCCAGCTGTACTGTATGGTTGCACACCCCCACTGCATGAAAACACACAAAATGCTGTCTATGATGCTGTGGTCCTGTTAAAACAATTTTTATTAAATGCCTCAAAGAGCTAAAGAGACTATCTGAAAACCCAGAGAAAGCATTTAAACCACAAGGCGCTTGGATTTCAGATGGATTCCCACTGCTATTCGAGTTACAGAGACAGGCAGAGGTTCCACATGAGTGGCACTGCACAAGCTGCAATCCATGGAGTAACTTCTCATCCCTGAAGAACTTTTGATCTCAATGAACAAAACAGACTACATGTACTCTAGTGCTTATTCACTGTGGAAAATTGAGGCAGAGAGCACTCATCAGACATCCTCCCGGAGCTGGTCTAAACTTCCTGTCCCAGAACCATCTGACCTCTGCGTCAATTAGAACTTCCTGCAAAAAGGAAATTATTGCCCAGTAATCCAGGATGTAAATCTAAATTGCAGTAGGTAATTCCTATTAACTCCCCAAGTGGATACTGTATTGCACAGTCAGAGCATCTTCATGTGGTTGAGAGGATTACACTAAACCGCGTGAGGCACTCTTTAGTTACCATTCCACCACAGGCAGGAGATGCAACCACTGCACAGGTAGGCACACCTAGCTGTGATAGCTGACAAGGCTGTATTAGCACTACCAACATCCAGCTACTTACTTGGACACTTGACACCTTTGCTGTTAAACTAGAGCCCTCGAGAGCCATGAAGGAACAGTGAACTTTCAGAGCTTATGTGCACAGAGAAATAAAACTCTAAAGCTATTAGGTGCTAAGGAGGTTTTTGTTTAAGTGACATATTTGTTTCTTCACAGTCCATCATCTGACCAGGTTCAGCTACATCTAAAAGCTCCAGTGAGGAAAAAAGAAAACAGCAACTATCAGAAGACATAACTTTTGAAAGTACATGTGTGAGTGGTGATGGTTTTATGAATTTAACCTATCCAAAGACATGTAGGTGCCGAGAACTGTTCCCAATAACATGGTATCATGCAGCATCCCATTGCCCCTCTTAGCTCTGATACTTCAAAGTCTCCTCCAAATGCCTACTCCATTCCCTGCAATTCTGAAGAAAAGCCAGGAAGAGGCTCAGCACACGTGACATGCTGCACTCTAACATCTGGAAGGGTGATTTGGCTGCTGACTCCACAGTAAACCCTTTCTTTTCATTAAGGGTAGGTCCAAACAGTATTTTACTGGCAGACACATTTTCTGCTCAGACTCAAGATAGTCATTTACAAGCCTTGTTCACCTGCATCATTAATTGGGGATCTCATTTGGCTATGACCTCTTACCTCTCTTTCCCACATAAAAAACTCCAGCTCAGGAGAGGAAGTGCTTTAAACTCTAGTTAATTAACTCAGCAAGAGAAAGACAGAGCTCAAAATCTACCCTCCTCTATCAGAAACTCCTTACCCTGCCGTTAAGAAACATGGAGACAACTCTTAAACACTCCTCCCACAGGAAATATATTTCTCCCATAACTTCTGGGGAACTATACCTACACAGTCTAAACATAAAAAAATCCTGGGAAACAGTGACACCCACATATACACACACCTTCCCAGAGGAAAGCACAGAGACACCGAGGACAGGCACATGGCTTTGCTGTTGTGCTATTCACATAGAGCTTCCAACCTCCTAGATGAGTCGTGAAGACAAGGATATGCATTTGGGATTACATTGTTCTGTTCTGGCACAGCAAGTCCAGGAAACTGGACCCCTGCACTCCTCTCTCAGCTCTGCCACTGACTGCACGCCCCACTCGTAAGTCGCTGAACCCTAGCAGCCAAATCTGCCAATGGCGTGCCTTGCTGGAGAGGCACGGTTCTGAGATCCCTGCTGTCTCTAACTCCCCATGACTTCTATCCACTTTGAGCTTTTAGGACCCCTGACACCAGAAACGCACTACCAGACATCCAGAAATAGAGGCTGTACCTCATTAGCCAGTAGGAAAAGCTATGTCTTCTGCTGTTCTACACAAGTAGCATACAACCACATACATTTTAGTACAGCTATCTCTATTAATACAACATGGGGATGTTGTACATGGGCCCTAGTCTCTCTCTTTCCATTTCACTTTATCCTTCCCTAAAATGGAAAAAAATAATACCCACAAAGCATGGCAAAGCACTTTGTAATCCCCAAATGAAGCGTTCTGTAGGTGTGAAGTATTCATAAGATGTATTTATTTTCAAACTGCAGAAAAGCTGGTTGCTGTATTTCCTAGCTGTGTTTAGCAGACCTCTCTGCTGTGCACATCTGAAGCACACATCAGGGAAAGAAATGCTGTGATAATCGACTCCGAATCCCACAATCTATTTGTTCTAGTAATTAAAGAAATATTTACTCAGGAAGCAGGTTTACACAGGATGAATAGTTTCTAAGAACAAATAGGATTTAATTATGTGTAAGTGCAAGAAGCACGCTACATATTAAGTAGATTAATTTATGCTCACTAAAAATATAGACAAAATTGGTGCTTGGCTATTAATTTTCTGTGTTGGAGAAAAGAAATGGTAAGGAAGTGTTCACAGATTTGCCTGCTTTAGAAACTTATTTGAGTGTGATCTGTACTTTTTCAGAAAGAACCAGAATAAGTCCTCTGCATAAGATAACTTCATTTACTCACCACATTTTATAAATAAATTGTATTCTGAATTGTCAGAATTGTTCATTTAATGACACTGTGGATAAAAACCCCTTATTTTTTAATACTTACCATAAGTATTCATAATATATCCTTCAACAGCATTTGGCCTTGCTTTATAGGAAAAAATAATTTCCCAGAATGTACAGGGACTATTTCAAGGCCCTGCTTTTACATAAAGAATCCATCATATTTCTGCTATCAAACACACAAAAAAAGTTTATGGCTGTAGGACTGTCTTTCACTGCCTCCCTCTATGAGCTTAGACAAGAGATTTGACTTCTCTGTGTCTCATCTTCTTCCCTGGTAAAAAATCAATTTGTTCACTTAAGACTTGTAAAGGACAGTGCAATGGGTGTGTTATATTACAGCTGGATAAGGCACAAAATAACAATGACAGCTTTTTCTGTAAATTCTTCTTCCTGTCCTCTGCATGTGCTATTAAATATAGTGGAGCAAGACAGTTCTAACTGATTCTTGTCTTTGTTCTTACGGCTGCCTTTCATTCTCGGCACAAGCTTCCTCTCTTTTCAACATCCTTGAAAACCAAGAATGATTTACTGGCATTCCACCACATTTCAGTGTGCTGTTACCACCTGGTTTTATCCCAGCCAGAACGATGGCTTTTCACATTTGGTCCTGTGTTTGCTAGCAAGCAGACTTCAATTGTCAAAGATACAGACTTTAGCCTACAAGTAAAGTTTTTAGCAGTCTTGATGAAATGGAACATCACTAGTCTTGTGTGTGAAAATTCAGAAATTAATATATTTTAACGACATTTCCAGGTCCTACCATGGTTTAGCTACTGCTGAGTTCAGCTGAGCATGTGTTCAGCTGAGTAATGGAGGTTTGGGTGATGCTGTTTGAGCAGGGGGAATGGACTAGGCAATGTGTTACGGTCTCTTCTATGAAAGTCTGGCCACCAATATATTAAATTAGTGTCTGACTTTATCAGATGCAGCTCAGTATTTCATTATAATCTTTAAATCTTAGCCTTTAAAAAATACAAAACAGAAATTTAGAAGGATATGGGAGAAAGAAAACACAACCTTTGAACCCCTCTGCGAAATGGAGGGGCCAGCAAAATAAAAAGAGCTTTGTAGTACTTTGGAAATTAAGAGTAGACCATTTCTATCAAATAAATGCTGTTGTAGCTGAAACAACACAGATTGCGGACACATTTGTAGATTTCTGTTTTACAGAGAAGCTGAAGTTTTTGGTGAAAGATCTTCCTACATCAATCTGCTTTGAAGCACTTCCTACAATCATGCTAATCTGTTCCAGAAACTGGTCATAATAGAAAACACCCTTTCAACGCAGTCTACAAAGCACATTTCTAAAAAAGCTTTCAGTTACACCTTAATTGCAAATATGCCACTGAGCCACTCACTTCTTCACTGGGAAGAGTTGGCTGTGGTAAACACACATTTTTCCTGATCTCCTGCCTTCTAATCATGTCTATCAAGTTTTTGTGGCTGACAGACATGTTAGCTCTGCTATTCAAAACAAATAAGAGATGCCTAAATTATACTGCATTTTAAAGAGGCACTGTCAAGTTGAAAACATGGGGCCATCTCCTACAGTTCTGACTCAGGTAGTACGCCAATTTCAAAATCAAATATTAATTGGTTAAGAAATGCAAAATGTGAACTTTTGGGGTTTTTTTTAAGATGAAAAATCCAATTTTAACTTGCATAAATTGAACTCTTCCTACCGATGTCCCTTGTTGCAGGGTCAGGCTCTTGTCTCTTCGACAAGGATCTTAGACCATTAGAACTACATGTATCAGATTCTTTCCAATTCTTTATACTGTTAATTTAAACCTCTGTTTCTATCAGGTAGAAGTCTGCCATGGAAATAATCCCACTGGCTCAAGGCTGTTGTGATAACTTCACTGAAGCACTCCAGTAGTTCATTTGGTCTATTTGTGGAGAAAAGCCTTACTCAACTCATGTAAAATCTTCAGAAGGTTTTTTTTTTCCTTCCCTCATTTAAGTCAGTTGG
>VZTH01013936.1:483158-510777 GCA_013397815.1 Aleadryas rufinucha | reverse complement strand
CCTACACTCCCCGTAAGTTTCTAACAATGTGCGGAGCTAAGGAGCAGCACAAGGCTCTCTGCTTCCCTCTCCCCTTCGCTTTTGATCTCCATCAGGACGTGAGCTGAAATTTAATGGGCCACCCCTACCACAAAGACAAATTACCATCTGAAAAACAAAAATCATTAATATCCCTTCGTCTAGGCTATCCGGCTTCCCACCACTGCACCCCTTCACTCCCGCCACAGCCCCCCTCAGCGGATAGGAAGAGCTGGGAAGGTGGCGGGGAGAGAAGGAGGAAAAAAAACACCTCCACTGCCACCTCCGAGCTAGCGTGCTCTCCAGCGCTGCCGGACTGCGAACACAGCGACAAAAAAAAAAAAAANNNNAAAAAAAAAAAAAGCCCCTTTGGCTCCCCGGCGGGCAGGGGGAAGGCGCACCGAGCGCCGGGCACAAACACACCCCCACGCCCCGCAGGTTGCCCCTGGCCCCCCATCACCGGGTGCTGCGCCGGGGGCAGAGGAGACGCGCAGCAGCCCTGGAGCTCCCACCTCCCCGGATCCCCTTCCCAGCGCCGCCCGCTCGCCCCGACCCCGCCAAGTTGGGAAGTTTGCGCGCCCCCCGGCCCGTCCCGCCGCCCGCCCCCCGGGCCGCCGCCGCGCTGCGCTTACGGGGTGGCCGAGGGCTCCCCGTGCAGGGCTCACCGGCACATCGCGCTCCGGCTGCCGCAGGAGCGGGGGNGGGGGGCCTGCGGGGCTGGCTCGGAGAGGAGGGGGTCGGGGATGGGGAATGGCACACTTTTCAGGCGGGCAGGTTCAAGTGCTGCCCGCGTGGGGAGGGCTGAGGGTGGAGGTGAGGCACCAGACAAGAGCGAAAATAATCCACCGAGCGGCGGAGCGATGTTTGCGTTTAAATCCAGCCTCTTCCCTCTCTGCTAGAAGGGGCAGGGCCGGCCGCGTTGCTGTGGCTGTGATGGGAGAGGGGCGCGGGGAAGCGGCTGCGCTGGGGCTCGGAGTGGCGCCGCGGGGCTCCGGGCTCCCGTGCAGCACCCGCGGCAGCGGCCGCCCGGCCACACTGCCCGGCCAGGCGGAGCGAACCCGGAGCGGAGCGCGATCCCCCGCCCGTGACTGAGCCCCTCACTCGGGCCCGGGGCTTGTGGCCGCGTCTCCCCGTCGCAATGTCCTCTTGTTCGCCGGGGGCTAATGGGGTCGAGATGAACCCGGGGAGGGAAGCGGCAGTTTTCTCACGCCGAAGCGCAGACAGCGGCGGAAAATCCGCGACGAGGGGAGCGTACGGAGCGCGGAGCACATGGGAGAAGCAGCGCTGTCCCTCCGCGGCCCCACCGCTGCCCGGGGGCCGCCCGCGGGGAATCGTTGCGAGGCCGGGGGGGCTGCATCAAACGTGGGTTTGGGAAGGCTGATGTGCCGCCCTGTCCCCGCGGTGATGCACAACGCCTGAACGCCGTTAGCGGCAGCCGCATAAAGCCATAGGATGGACCCTGCTGATGGACAAGTAGTCCGGCAGTCAAAGGATAAAAACACATCTGGGCTGGTCTAGTGACATTTAAAAATCGCCAGATAAGAGCCTCAGTTATTTATCAGCTGAATCCCCAGATAGAACGGCCTGCACTGATGCCTTTGCATATGTATGTGTGCATACCTAATGAGGCCGTTTTTTTTCCTTCTGTAAACTGATCCTGTCATTCATGTTGACAGTATGTTATAGCTATATAAAAACAGTGTAATTGTATGATGGCTCATCAGTGCTATGACAGCCAATTGTGGTGGCAGTGGGTGTGCTCCCAATTCGCATCTCAGAGAAGTAACTGCATAGATCCACTGAGATGATCATTATACAACGTAATTGTTTGCCTGTTCATAATTTCCCAGTTCTTCCTTAATCAAGGAACTATATCACTACATCTGCTCATGCAGCAATGCATTTTTGATACCTTGAATGAAACAGTCAATACATTATTTATATTCATAACATTTTTTATCTGCTTTCCATTTTAAAACTCACACTGGAAAGCATAGGACAGGTAAAGGATACAAAATAGTTGCAATGTAGCTATGTATTCTGCTCAAAACTCAAACTCGGGAAGAAGGCTTGAGTCAGGCATAGTCTGGAAAGTGCTGAGCAAACTGCCCCATTCACAGTGGCATCATATCTGTGCCTCTTTTTTCTTCCTTCTCTTTCCTAAAACTGAAAAAAACCCTATCCTCTAGCTGAGGTTTTTTTTGTGATAGTATTTTCTTAGAATATTGTCTTAATTTACATGTGAATAGTAAATAACTGTCCCTCCATTTCCTTAGTATACAGGATGATATCTTTCAATTTAGTGAACTGAATTTTAAATAATGATGTACAACAGCCTAGGTGGACAGAGCAGAACAGAGAAAAGGTTGTGTTCTGTGTTGGGACACTATTTGCCTTCTTTTTCAGTTTTACTGCAGAGCGAGTAATTTGGTTATCTAAGCCTCAGGGATAGAACACCTCACCAAATGCCACAACTACACACGTTATTTCCAGAAGACAGTTCAACCTTTCTTCCTCCTAAGACTTCCAGACGCAGCACTGAGCATTGAACAATAAGTAGCATAAGACCACATAAATGTCTGTCAGCATTTAAAGATATAATGGATAGTACTTTTCTATTAAAGAAAAGATTGTCCTAAAATCTCCCACCATTTCCCTGCTATTATTCTGATGTTTCCCCCACAAGGCTGGGAGTAGTTCTGTTGGTCATGCGTTGCTCAAAGACTCACTAATAAAATGTACACATAAATAAAAGTTTTGTAATATTTCCACAGATAGTCAGGCCCTGACACCTTAATGCCTTTACACAGCGTGGTATCTGGGAAATCACTTGCCAGACAGGGAAACTACTCAAATCCTTTTAGTAAAGGGCTTGTGACGCAAAGCAGTACAGTTACAATTCTATGAAAAAGAGAGAAATGTCATGGGAAAAGTCAGGGTGTTGCATGTGAAGTGATCTGTATCAAACGACTTGTTTCCAGTCTCCAAAGGAGAGGATGTACCGGGTTCCTATTCTGGGCTCGGCGGAGACCGAGGTCATGGCAAGACTCATCACAGTTGCTCGCAGAGGTGTTGAACTGTAACCCTGTCCAGAGCCACGGCCTCGGGAGAAACGCCCTTTCCGCAGGGGGAAGAGACGCGGCCGCTGGTGGCTGAGGCCGAGAGGGGCGCTCGGCGGAGCGGGCGCTCGGCGCGGCTGCCACCGCTAGGTGCTGCTGGTGCCTCCCGGAGCGCCCGCCCCGCTCACACTGCTCCCCGGCGCGGAGCCGCCGGACCGCGGGGGCACCCCGTGAGCCAGGGGCCTGCACCCCGTGAGCCGGGGGCCTGCACCCCCTGTGGGTTTCTGCAGCACTCGTATGAGCAGCCTGTCCAGCCAGCCAGGCCAGCGGCGACTCTGGCACAGGCGTTCCGGGGAGCTGGAGGGAAGGCGAACGCTGTAGGGAGAAGGGGCTCCCACTGCTTGCAGGGAAGAGAGGCCGCCTTTGCTGCCTTCAAACTCAGCGGTGCAGAGCATGGAGAGGGACAGGGGAGAGTTCAAGAGAGTGGAAACGCTGCAGGCAAGAGGATCAGGACTCAGAGGGATGGGAGCGCTTTGGGCTATAAGGGCAAGAAGGAGGCAGGATAACAGGTACAGCTGGGCTCTGGTGGGGACGAGGACCTGCAACTGTAGAACAGAGCTCTCTGGGGAAAGAAGAGACCAAATCAGGCTTTCTGTGAGTTGGGTCATCTAAAGACAATCCCGCAAATTGCAGATAACACGGTATTTTTGCAACCTAACCAGAGCAGGCTGCATTTGCACACTGGTCAGTCTGTTTATGACTGAACTGTCTGCACAGACCTGCTTGAACTTAAGCTGTTTTGAGCATTCAGAAAAGCTTTAGAAGGTGATCTAGAGGAAAATGAACCCTGGCCTCATTGTCTGGAGGCTAGGCAACAACAATGACCCACACTTGATGTCTGGACCATGATTCCACACTAGTAGCAGTCTCATTAGAAAATTATTTCTGCTGTAGATACCCAGACCATTTCACACAGACTGAAAGTGCATATATCAGTGGCAAAAATTTTAAATTATGCTGGAATTTAGAGCTGGTATATGTTCAGACAATCACTACACTGGCCTACTACAAGTTTTTATTTCCCCATAGCACTGCAAGGGAAGAAGCAGAGTTGCCATGAAAAAATCAGTCAAAATATATCCAGCAGACTATCTTTATGCTGATTCAAATGCCTGACCCCGAGTGGAGGCCAAACTGCCCTTCTAGATCGTGCAGTTTACTCAAAAGAGGAAAAATGCATTTCTAAACACAGTATCAGCAAATACTCAGAAGCAATGGCATGCAGCAATAGCAATAGCAAGCATTATCCTGAATACTGAGATCTAGATCTGAAGCCAAAAGGCAATTAGCCATAAAATATTTAGGTATATGGCTTTTTTCCTGAATTTAAAATAGATTGCTAAATAGCCACAGTTGGGGTTTCCGAGCTGAGTCTGGTGGTGACAGTAACATTTTAATTCATACTAAAGCTAAGTCAAATTAAAATCCATGACACAAACTAAGAGTCAGATGACCTTAAAGCAAGAGAATACAAATGAGCTCCCTGGAGAAAAGATGCTGTGATGAAACAAATAGAATAATATATAGGGATGACTTGACACTGTCACCAGAATGACTGTATTTAACTTCTCTGGAAAGAAATGAAATGAGCTTAAATTGGGACAACTGCTTTATTTTCAGAGAATTGCATCTGAAGCCTACAGACAAGTGCTATACAGTTGTTTCCCCCCTGAAGCCAGGGGCCAATCTTCATATGTCACTCGACATGACAAAGTCAGCAAATGTCATCACACTTCATAAAGGCAGGCCTGAGTATTCCCACTGAGTCTCACAAAAGTAGAAAGTTCCCTCTTTGCAGACAAAGACTTGTGAAACATAAAAGTTGTGTTAATACAATGATGTACTAGGAGGAAAGGAATGTTAAACTGAGACACTTCTTGTTGCCCAGTAAGCATCCACACTGAGATAAGATATACAGCACCTAGCGGTCACCTATTTGTTGGCAAATAAAAAGAGCAGTGAAAAATTAGGTTTTTAACAACACCATTAGGAGGTTTAACACTACATCAAAAATTGCTTTCCCCCTCTCCTAACTCAAGCTCTGAGCCTAGTGACTGTGTTTATTGTATATTACTTTTGCCTTGAGACTGGAAGTGTAAAACCTAGCACTGAACACCTTTATGGTGCTCCTAGATACATATTATCTGAGGGACTGAAAACTTCCTTGGTAAATAAAAGTGGGATTTTTATTTTTTTCCCTGGGAAGTAGAGGTACCTTTACAATTGGCCTTAAGCTTTAATTTAAAGACATGTTGTTTAGCACATCACACATCTCACTAAACACTCTCTAGAAAAACCACATTTTAGTGGAAAGTGAATTCAGGACTGTTGACAGCTTATCTGCTGACTTTGTATCCCACCTTAGGCAATTCAGCTGAAAGATGAGCTCAACACTGCAATTTCCCATTACAGCCTTTGCAGTATCTTGTCCTATTCTAATTTTCCTTTAAAAAGCTAAATTAAAAAGATTTACAGGGATCCACTTATACAACAAACGGTTACATCCAGCAAGCTGAAAAGTCTGAGTCTAAATGTGAGTAGGTTTTGAAAGTATTAATATTCCTTCCTCCACTTGCTTACATGATGACCAATGTCTTGATAATGTGACTTGCAGTGTCTGGTTTGGGAAATGCAATTCTCAGTGTAGTGGGAATGTGAACATGCTGATAAAAGTTCAGATTATAGTTCTGTTGAAGTATTTGAAACTCATGACCTGGAAAGCCATTCTGGGGATTTAAGAAGTTCACAGTGCTCATTTAATACAGTGGCCTTCCACACTTGCATGTTTTTAATGAACTTAACTAAAAAACATACTGTACCTACTCAGTCTGTGATATTCAGATGCTAATAACTCAAATCAAAACCAATTGACTTTCAAATCTCACCCACTTTGGCCGCAAGGCTTTTTAAACTAAAAGATCAGGAGAAAAAATATTTTTAAAATAAAAAATTTTAGTCTTCTCAATCAAAATATAAAGCTGTTTCAAACACATATTTTTATCCTTAGGCAGAGGCCAACTAGTTTAGATTTCAGCCCTCCATTTTGCAGATTTTCAGATGAGTATTGAAAATAAGCGGAAACTGTATTGTAGCTTCTCCTACAATGGTTTTGGTGAAGTCACCAAGTCTTTCATCTCTTAAGAAAGAGTCCCATTGGAACTGATGCAGACAGATCAATGTTCTTGGGGAAAACGTGGTTTCAAATTTGTAGACAGGTTAGCTACAATTTCATAGGTTGAGACATTTCCCAACAACAAACCTGAAATGTCACAGAAAGCTCTTCCTGCTACTTCAGGGAAATGTAGCATATTGTAGCCATGTTCCCTCTTGAACTGCAGTGCTCCCCTTTGTGACTTGGCTATGCAATGAAAGGCCCTGCATTAGGGAAGAGTTGGATGTCTCCCACAGAAAGTCCTCTCTGCCCTTTTCACTGTTTGATTCATTGAGGCAAGTTGGCTTCTCGCTCACAGAAGGAGAAGGGTGGTGGAAGCAGTTCTGTGATGAAGGAGAACCTTAGGCCTAGGTGGAGTGGTAATATGTGAAACATGAATGCTCCTTGTTATTTTATCATTGGTAAACCTAATCACCAGGAAGAGGCTGGGCTGGATGTTTCTATAGTGTGTAGCCTGTTTTTGTTAGAGAAAAAAGTTGGAAGAGATAGACACCTTTTTTCTTGCAGTACCTCAGCAAAGAGCTTGTGGCATACTGCAAACATTGCAGTAACTGAAAGCCAAGCACACTGTCACATAAGGCTGTACTTCCTAACAGAGAGTGCTTCCCTTCACCAGCAGGGTAAATAAAGGAAAATGATTGCAGCAGAGTGGTTTAGTGCACTGAGAGAAGCTTTCTGCTTTGCATTTTCAATAATTAAAAACACTGTAAGTTCTTCTCCAAAACATCACACCTTTCCTTCAGCTTGGCCACCACAACATATAGTGGTGGCATCTCAATTATAAGGCACAACACATAGCAAGCAAGAGCTTCAGAGTGCCTTCTTGAAGGCACGTGGTGCAGCCACACAGAACAGGGTGGCTGGAGTGGGCAGGGTCAGGCATTGGGTCAGGTACTGAGTCCCAGGTATTGAGCAGTGCACTGTTATTCTACTCAGATAATTCCAACCACTTCCTATATACATATGTAATGGTATGTTACTGATTATCTATTTGCCATTTCTTTTCCATGTGAAGTTGTTCATCAGAAATACCTTTACTAGATAAAACCACATTTGGATATGTACAATCAAAATACAATTTTTCTCTCTCTATTTTAATTAGTGCAACATGTACTGCAAAGTATATTGTATACTCAGTCTAATCTAGTGGCAAAAAATATTCCATGAATTCTGGTCAACAATTATCAAGGATTCTATTCCTGCCAGATAAGCTGAAAATTATCACTTGCTGACTAAGTCAATATGTTACCCTGCTGCTATGCCATATGGCCCTGGATGCTGAGACACAACACAACCTCATCAAGTGACACCCAAACTGGAGGAGTGGAACACTGGAGAGAGCAGGGTTTCCATTTGAAAGGACCTCAACAAACCAGAGGAGCAAGCTAGCAGGAGACTCATGAGGTTCACCAAAGGCAAATGAAGTTGTGCATTGGGGTCAGCAGTGCCCCATGTGCCAGGCCAGGCTGAGGGATGAGCAAACAGCCGCACAGCTGGAGTTTGGGGCTCACACAACAATAGCAGCTCACAACCTGGAGAGACTCCAGGCAAGGGCTGCTGAGGCAATAAGGGAACCGCTGCACCTGAAGTACAAAGAGAGGCAGGGGCAACTGCCTTGCTCAGGCTGGAGACAAGAAGGCCAAGACCAGATGTAGCTACAGTCTTCCACTACCTTATTCCATTGGAGAAGACAGACGTAAGTATTTCTCAGGGGTGCACAGCAAAAGAACAAAAGGCAACAGTCACAAGCTGCAACAAGGGAAATACTAATTGGGAAGAGGGAAAAAGTCATCTCAGTGGGACTAGGGCATCTCTGAGACAGGGGCCCAAAGGGCTTGTTCAGTCATCGTCCTTGGAGATTTTCAAAACTTGTCAAGGCTTGGAGCAACTTGATCTGATTTTGAAGCTAGTCCTGCTTTGAGCAGAAGCTTGGAATATAGATCTCCAGATGTGCCTTCCAACCTAAAGTTTTCTGTGAATGTATTTCACAAAATGCAGTTCCATAAGATACTAAGTATCCCTTCCACCAGCCATAAGAGGTGCTCAAGTCTTGTCAGGGGTCAACAGAAATGGCTTATTATAGAAGCGACCTATCTAAATCTCAGCTCTGATTTGATCTGGTATATAATCAGGCTAAGTGCAATCAATTATTAGACTGCCTATATATTATATTCAGATTGTTGTAACATGATGAGACATATAAACCTTGACTCTGCTCTCCCTTTCTCCAGGAATGTGAGATTCAACCGTGATAATGAAGGAAAAAAAGACAAAAAATAGAAACTGTTTTTCCCTGAACAACGAGTGGAACTGCTACATTTCATGTAAATATTATCACCCATCTATGATACAATCATTTCTACAGTCAACAGGCTCATAATATTCCTTCCTCATCAAAACACATAGGGTTACTCATACAAGTAAAGGGTTGTAGGCATGCAAATTAATTTGTAGTAAGATGGTTAAAGTTCTAAATCATGTATTAAATTACTTCTATTGTACAAGTTTAACTTCATTTTCCAAGCTAGTCACATGCAACAGAGATGCAGTAATGTAGGTATTCGAGCTGCAGAGTGATTAGCTGCCGGTGCCTTCTAAAACTAGATTTGTAAGTCAGATCATTGGAAAGATCAGTGGTTTGTTTCCTGGATGTCATGAGACCAGAGAGGTGGAATATTGGCAGAAGATTAGGTTTATTTTTGTGTATGTGTTTGAAATATTTAAACAGACTAGGATAGAAATCAACTTATAGGGTTATAAACCCTGATCCAGCAAAGCAAAAAAGTCATAAGCAAGCCCATCTCAGGTGTACAAGGAGCACAAATATAGATTTATCCTTGAACAGAGGCCCAAATTCCCATTAAAGTTCAGGGAAGGACAGTGATATTGAAGCACTTGCTTAAAGATAGGCATGTGCTTAAACGCATAATGATCTGGGGTA
Organism: Aleadryas rufinucha; assembly: GCA_013397815.1. Taxonomy (NCBI): domain Eukaryota; kingdom Metazoa; phylum Chordata; class Aves; order Passeriformes; genus Aleadryas; species Aleadryas rufinucha. The sequence goes on along the minus strand of VZTH01013936.1, from coordinate 501,527 downwards.
TTTTTACTTGTATATCCCTGAGAGTAAAACAGAGCTTCCACCATCTTTGTTAACATTGCAGGCATTTCTGCATTTCCTTGTTTCTACACAGAAGTATACTGCTGGCACTTTTGATTTTGCCACAGAAGAAAAGGAGCATTCCAATGAGAGCTGTCAGCCTGGGTCTGATTAAACCACAGAAGTTAGCCACCAGTTTCTGTAGGGTCAGATTGGGTTATAAACATTTATTCTAATGAATAAATATATTTGTACCTTTAGGATGCTTTGGTTGAAATGTAACGACTTCTGAACAGTCTGGTTGGGACCAATATATAAACAGTCAGACTGAGATGCCAGTCAGTATCTTTGCCTCCCTCAGGAGCTTTTTCCTTTATTGTTTGTAGGTTTACCTGTTAATGCTCATCACAGTTACAGGCTCTGACTCAAGAGCTGTCATTAATCACTGCCTAAGAACACTGCATCAGGTAAGCCAACGCATCAGATGCTGAGCTGAAGCAGCAGTACTCACTTCAAACTGTCACTTGCTCCCAACATAACAAGGTGAAAGATTATCCAGCCTAAGTACCAATAATTTTTCACTGCACAATTTGAAACGAGGTTTGGAGGTTGGTGCCACATTGCTACAAGTGATGGCGCTCAGGGTTCATGAGGTGCAGTGGTCCGCACTGAAACACCATCCTCTACCTCACTGCATGTCCTGCCTTACACCCACTTGTACTTACTCAGAGGTGATCAGTTGATGAGCCCGAGTAACAGTGTTAGAATTTGGGTTCTCCCAGCTCCCAAGTTTGAAAGCTAGGTATGAATAATCACATCTTGTGACAGAGCCAGACACATTTTATGAGAGTTCAGCTTCAATTTAATCCAGATTTTCATCTGTGTTCCATCCCTAAATCTTCCTCTGAACAGCAAGAGGAAGCAAGGCAAGATCTTCAAGCATTTAGGGGTTCAGTTTCCAGGCAATCAGCAAATGCAGCAGTTCTCAAACTCCAATCTACTAAGACCACTGCTGTCAGAGTAGCAAAGCATCTGTCAGTCTCAGGGCTGTGATGTTTTGCTGCTGCTTGGAGCTCAGGTCAAGATTCATTTAAGATTTCCAAAAGCTTTTTCAGGTTTTTTTTCCTTTTGTCTTGGAGTTCGGTGGTTTTGTTTGTTTGGGGTTTTTTTTGACCAGCTAGACTCTGAAATTAGCATATTTCTTTGAGCTGTTTCTGTATCAGGTATCTCTGGCAAAAATCCAGCTATGAGCAAACTTCCAGCCATTGCTGAAAACAAGAGGGCAACAAACAAGTAAGAGGAGAGAACCAACATGCTGAGTGACCTGGAGAGAAAATTATACGTCTGCATGCAACAGAAAAAAGTCCCCAGTAACAAGTGTAAATTCCTAACACTTCTGCCAAGAGAATGCTGAATGACAGGGTGCAGCAAAGCAGATGCACACCTCCTGTTGAAGGAAGCTCAGTTTCATATCTTTGCCAATAGTCACTCTAATTTTAACTATTTTTATGGTAACTCCAGTGTATGTTAGAAAGTATTGAGAAAAAGGCTGTGACACTGGAAGGAAAAACAGAATCCATGAAAGATCTGGGGTGCAGATTGTGATGATACAGTATTTGAAAATCACTAAACTCATGCATTACTGTTCATATTTGCCATGTGGTTTCAGCAAGAGATGGTATTCTTCCCACACAGTATTCAAACTGTTCATTAGTGGATCTTGCAGCAGCTGCTGTTTTGCAGCCAAGGAATGACTGCACTTTAGCGGCAGGCAAAGGATCTCAATAGCTCCCAAAGTGCTTGGGCATTTTGCTACATGGAGTTAAAAGTATATAAAGAAATATGTTTCTAACTTATTACCTTTTACACAGATGTGTGCTTCGTGATACAACTAATGCAAATTTCTCTTGAAGACTCACCCATGAATCCTTTAAGGTCAAACTGTAGTCTGTGTATTTTGAAGAACCCCATATTACTGCCAAACTGGGAATGGCAGCAGGACAGCTGGTACGAATGGCACCTTCCTTCCCATGTTCATATATTATAACTTTTCTAAACCGATATGTGAAATGCCACAGGATTCCATGTCCTACTTATTGTTTGCTGTGCTGATACACTGGCACATCCAGAGGTGATTTTTCACATGTCATCAGAAATATTACAAGACAGGATTGGTTTTGTAAATATAAGAGATTACCTAAGTGATGGAGGATTCCTGTCTCTATGCATGCAACAATAAAAAGGGAGGGCAGGAGAGAGAGAGAACAAAGCACTATGTACCAGATAAAAGAGCAGGAAACCTGAATTCATTTGTGGAAGCAATAACATTTTTGTCAGTTATTCCTCTTTCCTGAAGGATAGACCCTCACTGATTGAAAGATGCTTGGGTCAGATATGCTTTCAGTTGTCAACAGACAAGTTGGTGTAGCCCTTGCAAAATCCAAAATCACGTCCCTTTCACACACACTGTTGTTTACCAGGGCTGCACTCAGCCTAGAGTATAGGAATTATCATGTTATCAACTTGGTAATCTGTTCAGATCAGTATTCTTTCTAATTGTAGTTTAAGAGTGCAGTGCCATAATCTGGTACGTTTTTTCCTCCTTTAAATCTCAAGTTAATCTCTTGAGAGACTCAATACTCCTCTGAAGCACATGCTTTAAAATCTCTCTGAAATCTGACATAAATAAAGCCAAAGCTGGGCAATCTTGCTATAACATAACTGACCAAACCCTCTTCAATCTTTTTAAGGTCTTGGCCTCAGTGGCTTCCTGTGACAATATGTTCCATGCTCAGCAAAAGTGCTTATTTTTTATCAGATGCTTCCTTTTGCAGAATTCTCTGCTGTTTAATTTAATTTCTTGCCCAGTTGTGCAGTAGCTTCCAGCCCACTGCCAGGGCCCTGAGTGCACTTTTAGACCTGAATGCCCTGATGGGCCCTGGAGCCCTCAGTTCCTGCCCGTGATGATGCAGCAGCACAGGTCTCCAGCTCCCCACAGCTCTATCCATGGGTCCTGTCGAGCTGATCTCTGTGCCCAGGGAGCTACTCCATGCCTGGGGCTGGAGCTGCCCCACATTCCCCACTGCTCTGATCCCTGGAAAGGGATGTTCTGCCACCCCGAGAACACAGAGAGCCACCAGTCTTTATGGCTCCCTGACACATGTTCCCTGTGAAGCAGCACAACAAAAAGTTTGTCTTTTCCTTCCCCTCCCCAAATATCTGTTACGAATCCACAGAGAAACCTCCGATGAGTAAAAGCACCAGTCCCCACCAGCTGGCAGCTCCCTCCGTGCTGTCTGCTGCCCTGAGTGGGACATTCCCAGTAGCTGCTCTGCCAAGCAGGGCCAGTCCCTTCAGGACCTCCGGACTTCAGGGGCTGTCCCCTTCAGACCTTCCAGCAGCACCTTCCCCAAAATCATTCTGTCCCTTCACAACTGACGAAATCACCTCTGGGTCATGAGAGCAGTGACAGGGACCCGACGGCCACCTGGAGACCTCCTGCCACACTCAAGAGGGATAGTCTAAAGTTTCCTGTGAAAAACCCAGGAAACCCTTTCCTAGGTTCTCTAAATCAGTTGTAAATGAGAATGTGGAGCTCTGAACACCATGACCTGCCATCACCTCAAAGATGACAGACCCGGTGCCTCCAGCCTTACCTCCTCCTGGGTGACAGCCACCAGAGAGCACCTGACATGGCAGCAGGATCTGGCTCTGCCTCCCTGCATGCCCAGCATCGTCAGGGCACCACACCAGCCCTGAGGGAAGGGGGATGCCGGGCACAGCTGTCAGGAGAAGAGCCATTACCCAAGGAGCCTGCCAGGGTCTCGGGGCTTGGCAGCACTGCCCCTCAGGTGTGTTCTCCTGTCGGGCAACTCCTCCTGAGGGGCGACTCCTCCTGTGGGGCGACTCCTCCTGAGGGGTGACTCCTCCTGACGGGCAACTCCTCCTGAGGGGCGACTTCTCCTGAGGGGCAACTCCTCCTGAGGGGTGACTTCTCCTGAGCGGTGACTCCTCCTGAGGGGCGACTTCTCCTGTGGGGCGACTCCTCCTGTGGGGTAACTCCTCCTGAGGGGCGACTCCTCCTGTGGGGCGACTCCTCCTGAGGGGTGACTTCTCCTGAGGGGTGACTCCTCTTGAGGGGTGACTCCTCCTGTGGGGTGAATCCTCCTGAGGGGCGACTCCTCCTGAGGGGTGACTCCTCCTGAGGGGTGACTCCTCCTGAGGGGCAACTCCTCCTGAGGGGCGATTCCTCCTGTGGGGCATCTCCTGCCAGGCCTGCTCATCCCATCTGCGGGCCAGCACAGACAACAGCATCTCAATGCCCTTCCCTTCGAAACTTAGCCGCGTTTTGGCTGAGGTGCCTGAGGACCTGGGAGAATGCTTGGATTCTCCTTCACACAGAAGAGGTGCACGGCTTTTGCTTTCCAAGGCCCAGGTTTGGTCTCAAATGGCGGCACAGCACATCTTCACTGAAGGTTTTCGTGGTGCAGAATGGTAAAAATTGATTTATTTTACTCAGGAAAGAGACCCACAGAGAGGGGGAGATTTTCGCGTCATAAGACATGAATCCAGCCCTTCCCAGTCATGCACTAAAGCCACAGCTACAAGCTCATCCTTACTCTTTGGTGACTGCTCTCTAACTAAATGTGTTTTCTCTGGTCTAATCCACTACATTGTGCTCTGCGCCGAGGTTGTCAGCTCATTGTAACAGTTCCAGTTCAGGTTTTGTTCTCTTTTTAAGTAACAGTGAAACAAATTCATCTGCGAGCTATGGATTAATAGCTGGCACGGATTTGAGCCAATGTACTTGAATGCATTCATGAAATTTCACTTTATCCCTGATGTCTTTTCCTCAAGAATAATTTAAAATTTCAATTCTTTCTTTTATCTTTGTTGTGTTTTACTTGCTTGCAAATACACATAATACATCCTGATTTTGTTTGCATGTTGTTTTTCTTTCTTGGGAAAATAGATAAATAATTAATTGGTGAATAAGAGACAAACTGGTGTTGGAGTTATGCCAGATCTAACCTTGGGTCTTCTCTGTTTCTTTATTGTCTTTGAGGGAAAGAGAAATGAAACAAAGAAACAAGAACACTTAAAGCATGTGATAAATTACTAGCTGTAAAGAAGAACATTTAGGAAAACTTCCTTTCCAAGAGCATCTTTGGCTTATTTGATACAGTATTGTTGTCAGGTGTATTGGGGTCGTTTTGAAAGGAAAATGATAAACAAATATTGTTTCCATGATAATTAAAAGCAGCTGTCTACAAGTACCAGTCAGGATCAAGTTCAGAAATTTCAGCAGCAAAAGCACAAATTCCTAAACTGAAAGAGGAACTCCTTCACCTAGAAATGAGTAACAGGCTATTACAGTCTCTGCAGCCAGCTGTAAAAGGGAAACATTCAGTACACTGCAATTATGCCATGCATCATAAGCTCTACGGTTATGTGCAGAGTAAATGTAGATTGATCATTATTAACTTCCAATTTTTCTGAAGAATCAGCTTAAGTACCTCACATAAAAGAAAATAAACTCATTAGAAGACAATGAAATATGAAAAAAGTCTAGGTTTCTTTTTTTTCCTTAAGTAGGTCTCCTCTATTGTGTCGTTGTGGATCCTTGGTTAGCACTGCCTGGAAAATGGGCAGTTAAGGAGACCTTGTTTTATACAGAATAGCCTGAAATGGCAAGGAAAAAGAAAAATATTTTGATTCCTAAACATAGCTGCTCTGCCTCCTGGGAACTGTAGTCCAGGTATTGCAAAATTATATTCTTCATTGTAGGTTGGGTTCCCTGTAATAAATAAGTAAATCAACATGCCCTCGTCTTCCATTTTATTTTTACAGGGAAATGGTGCATCACAGCAGTCCACAACACACCAAAGGGATAACACAGCCTAAAAAGAACAGTATAAGACAATCAAAGTAAATACATGAAAGACTCAGTAATGCTACAAAATTGTAATAGTAGGATTATTATCACTGCTTCAGCTGCATTTTTCTGCAGAGAACAAGCACCATTGACCAGAAATATTTTTAATTAAAATAGTTCTATCAAAAGCTTAGCTCTTCACCTAAACCAGACTAGAACTGTACTTTTTTTGGTCAGATTTCATGTTGACAAATTGAGCAGACACTGCTTCTGCCTGCATCTTTCTCAGCCCCCCGTGAATCAGATTAAATGACAGGGGCTGGTCCCTCCAATTCTCATACAAGAATTGCAGTGCTGAGATGCCTTTATGATCATGATCGTGCCTTCTAGCAGAGATTGCTTCTCCAAAAGCTTGATGGAAACAACCCTCTTAGAGAGAAAGGAAGCAATTTTTTCCTCAGAAAAAGTCTATAGGAGAAAACAGCCTTTCCTAGATTCTGGCACAGTAGGTTAAGTATCATTTAGTAGGCATACAGAAAAAGGCATGCCTGACTGTTTTCTGACATACAAATCCCATCTTAAATATGCATTCTGAAGGGACTGAGGTTTTGTGGGGGGCTGTTGTTTCTGGAGAATTCAGTGGAACCCAGTCTATTGTGTTGGCTGTCCCAGAAACTGGCACAATACTGAAAATGAAGCAAAAATAATGAATCAAATCTACTGGAAACAGCAATGTGCTAGGAGGAAGAAATGTAATCCAGTAATGACAATGCTAGCCCGTAGTTTTACAGACTTCAGTGTCGTGATACACTGCAGATTTCCTGCATCCGTCTTCTAAACCTGTGACTTCTAAGGATTAACACCTTCTGGTGCTGGTTTTATTAATAATAGATTTATTAATAATAAATTTATTAATAATAATAAACCAACTTTCAAACAGTTCTGTGTCCAAAATTAGACTGTACAATAGTCTTTTTATAAGTTTAGATTAGTGTAATGCTCCTAGATTGTAGACTCCTTCATCACTGTTATTTTAAATTTCATAGGAGGAGTCAATCAAAAGTGTGTTCATGTCCAGTTTTAAAAATTTAAATCGGACTCAGAGTTTTGAATGCTGGGATCTCAGCTTACTTAATGTCACAGCAACAAGGCCTGAGATCCTGGCCAACTAATCCAAACACTTACTTAAAAAAAGCTAGAAAAAGAAAGATACAGAAAAAATAGACAGGAGAGAAAAAAGAGGCTTAAGAAAGAGCAACAGGATAGGCAGTGATCTCTTCTCTCTGGTGACCGGTGACAGGAACTGAGGGAACGGCATGAAACTGTGTCCAGAAAGGTTTAGCTTGGATATTAGAAAAAGGTTCTTCACCCGAAGGGTGGTTGGGCACTGAAACAGGCTACCCAGGGCAGTGGTCACAGCACCAAGCCTGGCAGAGTTCAAGAACTGTTTTGGACAATGTTCTCAGGAACATGGTGTGACTCTTGGGACGTCCTGCATAGGGCCAGAAGTCAGACTTTGATGATCCTTGTGGGTCCCTTCCAACTCAGGGTATTCTGTGATTCTGTGACTCAATGAACAGGGACTCAGTGCTTGTTTGGGTTTAAGCCAAAGCCGGCAAAGGTAATGAGTCACCAAGGTCTTCCCCTAGAGCCCAATCTGCTCCAGAATAATCCATAACACTGGTGCAATTCAGCACACACGTGAGGCAGGAAGTAGCCATTAAAAAATGTCTCACTTTCCTTTCATGATCATCTTGATTCTTCTTCAGTCTTGTTTTTCTAATGGCCCTTCTGAAGATCTGAATAGCTGATCCCTCCATTAAGAGTTAACAGATGTGAGGTTAATGCAGCACACTCTTTTCTAGTTGTGCTTCCTTTTTCCTTACCAGAAATGATTTTAGCAGTACAATTAGGCTTTTTTGTTTGGATTAATCCAAGCCTGTTCCTGCTTTTTATAGATTTTATAAATCATTGTTACCTTAAGCAACTTAGCATATTGGGCATATGAAATAGTCACAATCATCTTTTTCATCGATGTTTGTTTGTATAGCAGCTAATGAAATAGAGCCATGCTCCATGCTGGTGTCTCTGCAGAGCTATCACCATGTAAATAATTAATAATAACAGTTGTTCAACACTTGAATGGGAATCTGTTGTTTGTAAACAAAGAACATTTATTTTCTCTGCATTTCTTATTACATCAAACATAAAATTACTCCGAAGGAAGGAAGCTGTCTTACTCATACACTTGGTGAAATTCCTCAGAACTCCGCAACACATGAAAAGTGAAAGGTCAAATGGATTTTTAAATTATTTTAAATATTTTTTACTAGCAATGTGGGCAAATAAATTTCATGTTTGTGTTAACAAATTTGTCTGCCAAAATGCAATTATAAATCAAATAGGCCTTGTGGTAGTACTGTCAACATGATAAGTGAAAAACAATAAATAAATTTGAAAAGAAGGAAGTGTAAAAGGGCATCTTACTACAGTATGTAAATCCAATTACAAAAGCAAAACTGTATCAGAAGTCAGCTGTGCTTTTTCCACACAACATGCCTTAAGAAAGGAACATGAGTTGACATTGCAGAAAAATTAACTTATTTTGCTGGGTCTCAATATGTAATCTTCCTTGCATGTACTGTAATATTTAAGTATTAACAGGAAAAAGCCAACAGATTTTGATTAAAGTTGTGGGTTTGTAATTCCAGAAGATTTAAGAGTCATGATTTTCCATTGCATAAGGCATATCATCCCTCTTATGGTACAGACACTGAGTGTTTTGATTTATGTCATCCAAATATATCCATGTTCCTTATCACAGAATTACATTACATTTATATGCCAATTAAAGAAAAGGTCCTTGCCCTTAAAATCCTCCTGTAAGTACACAATATTAAAAACAAGTTAATTCCTGCTTAAAAGTTTGGCATTTATGCATACATAACCAATCAGATACTAATGTGACAGGGAAAAGCACAAACTCACGGTATGGAAGGTGGAAGGTAAGGTGTTAAGGAAGAATTCATAGATCGCACATAGCTGAACATTTCCATTTCTGTCTTTTTCTGACCATCTCAGGACTGAATCTAGAGGAAAAGGAAAATAAATATTACTGTAATTACTTGCAACACACCAATGTGAAGGTCTTCTAATCAGATCAGAACACTATGGTGCAACATGTTATCTAGAGAAAAGGGGATTCCTCTTCTAAAGAGATGTCAGCAGAATAAAAGTGCTTATGCATTAGAGCTCTTGTCTTGAGGTTTGCTAGAAGAACATAATTGTTTGGTAATTCTTCATTTAGACAAATTCACTGAATCCAGCATTGCTCATGTTCTCTTCAGAGCAGGCTTTAAGCACAACCTACTCAAGAAAATCCTTGGTGTCCCTTTGCTTCTGGAGACTCTGCACACCCAGTCCATCAAACCCTCACCTACACAGAGGAGCTGCAGCCCAGCTGCAGTGACAGTAACTCCCTGTTACTTACAGCACTAATGTACATGTAGCCCTTTTCCGTGGGGCTCAGAGGAACCATACGCAACATGAGATAAAAGCTTACACATGGGAATTCACAGAGGAATAGTCTTCTGCCAGTGACAGGCAGAAGATTTTGGGTACTCGGCCTCTTAAGGAGTATTTTGACAGTGCTGGGAACAGTGTGTCCAGCTGACTTAGAGGAGGGCCTGCAAATCTGGCAACAGGATTGGCCCAGGAATTTGACAAAAATGGGTAATGTGGTTCTCTTTTCTTCACTATAGCGGTAAGACTCCATTTCTAAATGATGCTTAGTACCTTGCACTTGCTGTCTTTCCACAGTAACATCACAGACACGTGCCCTGTCATTGTCTCCCGTGTGAGCTGCCCAGATGTACAGCTTTCATAAACTCAGAGAACTATGGCGCACTTCAAATCTGCAACATTTTTCACTGTCAGCCTGTATTTCTCTGGTCACATTCACTGCATTGCCTTGCACTTTTAGCGCTACCATTTGCTGCTTGTCATTGACAAGAGCCTTCAGCAGGTGCTCAGTTTTCCTGCTGGATAACTGGCAAAACGGAAAAAAACCTGTCCCTTTCGGCTAAGTTCTTTCTGCAGCAAGTGTGGGGATATGAGCTTGAGGTGACCCTGTCAGCCTCAGCTAAGCCTCGTTCTATTGCTTTCTAGTAGTTCAGCGGGACAATGCCTTATTAGAGACTCAGTGCTGTCCCCCTCATATTTCACAGACTTCAGTGGCTGTTTTATGACCATGCTATCCTTTCTCTTATTGTTTTTATGTATATTGCTTTTTTTCTGGGTTGCTGCCAAGACATGGCTTGTTTAAAAAATAAACCAAACCCAGATCCTGGCTTATGTCACCCTAATAACCTCAACTCTGTGGTTTTGTCTCTAGGGTCTACAGTTCATGACATCAAGTCACTTCATAAAATTGAACTGGGTTTGATGGCTCATGGATTTTGCTCCAAAACCCCTGAAATTAACTAACTTCCCATGGACTAAAATTGTCTTCAGATTCATCCTTTGAGTTATCCCAGAGTCACTTGGTAAGATCTTATAGCCCCTGTGAAAAGAAAATGCATTAATTCTTGTAGCAGATTTCACCAGCAGTTCTCCAAGCACTTTGTTTGCAAGGAAAAGTATCATTATCTCAGTTTTATAGGTCCTTAACACATTTTTGCATAGGCTTGACAGAATGTTTTTGAACACATTCTTGTCTTGTCACTGCTCGTTTCCTCTAAAACTGTTTTCTTAGATAAACAGGCATCTGTTAATATTTGACCATACTTTTTTCCCACAATCTCTTTCCTTTTTCCATGCACAGGATAGACGGTGCTCAGTAGGTGCATAGCTTTTCATATTTTAACTTCCATGATCCATGTATGTCCTTTGCCTCCCTCCTTGTATGCTTCTCAGACTTCCTTTTGATGTGAGTTGTACTTCTGCATGTCATTTAAGAGCTCGAGTGCTTCATGCCTGTGATAAGCTTGTTTTTCCATTACGTAGTAGAACAAAATGGGATGTCTTTCCACTTCACAGATAGGGAATATATGGTTGAGTTTCCTATTTTGAGTGTACAGTTCAACAGTCAAAGTTCTCCCATTTCAGTATAGTCAGCTGTACAGTGCATTAAGTACGCACTGCACTGCTCCTATTCAATTCAGTTTCTCTTATGAGTGCTCAGCATTTCTACAAATCTTTTCAGATACCAAGTTGGATACTCAGAAACAGAGATATGAACATTTAGAGATAATGTGGGGAAAATTTCATTTAAGCAATTTGCCCAATGTTACAGAGGTCACATTGCATTAACGATAAGACCATCTTTTTCCTTTCAGTTATCTCCTGCCTTTAATTATACATCTCCCAACTATTGCAACAAACAGCTTAGGCAATCTGTGAGGAAAAAATAATTGTATCATTAAAAAACCCATTCCACAAACCACGTTCAAGGGAGGCTACTACAGTTTTTCAAGCATTCTTAATCTAGCATCTCCTGACTTTTTGAGCGAATGACTTTGTTCCCTCTGAACAGAGTTTTGTGTGCATGTGATCTTCCTTTTTTTTAAATAAAAAGCAATCCAGACAAAAAAGATTTCCATTTTGCAGGTTATGTTCTATATTTGACATCAGTAAAATTCCACATCGCCATCCTGGTTGTTGAGACACCAGAATTAACTCATAGAAATAGCAAATTGCCATCTGTAGATAAGAGTGTGTTGAGACACATACTGACTGAGAGCAGAAATCTGAGAATCTAATGGCTCTGGAGGAGGGTGTGCCTACAGCTTCTGCTGTCCTGCTAGCTCCTGTTTTATTACCTTAAGTTTCATCCACCAATTTTGAAAATTCAGTTGCGTTTTCCTCATTCAATCCATCATTCAGTCCTAGACTCTGTTCCCAATGTCCTCATGCAATCGATAGAGTCCTCATCCACACATGAGTTTTGCCCACCATCCCTACCCTGCATCTCTACACAGTCTCCCTCAGAGCTGCCCTTCACACTGGTTCCTGGTCATGTTTCCTTGCTCATCCTCATCTCCAACAGACTGATTTGAGTTCTGGTCTGAATCTGGGGATACTGTGGGCTCCTAAGAGGCCAAAACCAAAGTCAAATCAGGTGTATGCATATTTCAAGAGAAGAAAATGAGACAAAAAATACTTTACAGACTTACAGACAATTGCCAGAGCTTTGTGACAGGCAATAGTCAACATTCTTAGAAACAGAATTTAGGTTTCCTACCTTCTGTTCTTGGCCTGCAAAACAATATTGTGCTTACAAGATCTATGTTAAATGATTTATTCATTGCTGCAGTGGAAGCAAGAGGCAAGACTGTGTATTACTCTGACACTGAGCTCCTTCCATTCCCACTGACTTCTGCAGGAGCTCACCCCCATACCCAAGGGGGAGACCCAGGTGCACACCAGACTGCTCCATGTACAGGAAACCTCGAGGCAGAGAACACTTGGGAGCCATGGTGTTCTCTACAAAGTGCTGGCCTGGTGCCCAGAGGAGCTGGGACACAGGGCATGACAGGAAGCACATCAACAGGCAAATACAGTGAGAGTCTCAGTCATGGTGATGAAGTTGTGCTATGTGCAACCAGCTTAAAAACCAGGAGCAAATGAGCTTCCTGTGCAGTCCATTCCACAGATTGTTCACTTTTTTCTCACTCTTCTCTGCTTATGTTTCAGTGGTGTCCACTATTGTTTTCCTCTGCCTCTCTTCCCTTAGCACTCTACCTTTTACCCTTTCTGTTTTCTTACTTTTCTCTTCAGTACTTTTTCTTTCTGCTTCTTTTGTTTCCCTGTTGATTCTCAGCTGTTTTTCCTCATTTTTTTACTGACTTTTCTCTCTGACAGCTGGGGATTGAGCCAAAGCCTGCCGAAGTCAATCCATTACCTTCAAAGAGTTTAGGATCAAGGTCTTATTCCCGCTTGCTTCTCTGCTTCTTCTGCAATCTCTTTTCCTATGCAGCATTCTCTGTGGTGTTTTCCTTCTAAAAGATGGGTTACTGCAATATGCAGGGAAGGAAGAAGGTTTATAGAGAGAAAATCCTAAGGACCTAGTAAATTCCTTACAGGATTGCTAAATTGCTACTCTGAGTGCACAGCTGCAGAAAGCCAAGGGATTTGATCACAAGATTAGAGGGGTTCTTTATGCTCGCTTCATCACAGCACAGATTCTTTCATATGGCTCTGAGTAGTGGTCCTTGCAAAGGTCTTCCAGGAAGAAAATCCCTCTCATTAAACTTTGCCATATTACATGTTGTAGCTAGCGACTGCATAGTCATACACTTAATTTAGTCTGCTGATCTTGAGCTCAAACAGGCGGTATTTAATCACACAAAATAATTCCAGGAAACCTGAAAATGGAGGAAAAAACCCAACATTGACTGGATATTTACTGATATATTATAAAACCGTGTAAATCCTCACAAAGCATCTCTAATACCTACCACGTATATGTGTGCAAGTGTGTGTTTGTACACATGTGTAAACAAAGTAGATACAAAGTTATCTATCTACATATGGAGAGGGAAAAGTACTGAATATGTATATATTGGATGTATTGGTTATAGTCTCATAGGATAGATGTATGAAAAATATTTTGGTAGATCATAGTCTGCAGTAAATATGTGCTGATGGTTGAATGTTAATACACTTTTGGATATAATATGAAGACAGATGCACAGCTACTGTGAATGGATACAGCTCCACTAAATACTGAGGCCAGTAGTGCAAGCATTGTTTTACACCAAACAGTATTTTGATTGTATACTTATAGTCCTGTCTTTATATTTGGTCCTTCATCTGGATTAATATTTTGTGCACCCAGACCAGAGACATAATAACTCTACTTGCAGGAGCAGCCCAATCTACTTCTCTGCTGCCAGCTGTTGGTGTGAGGCTACCCCTGATGACCATGGCAGAATCAGTCCTGTTATATGAACTTGCATATTGAAGTAAGTCAAACATTTTGCCAGCAGAATAGCGACCTATATTGTTCAAAAATAACCAGCCAGGCCCCTGTTACTACAGTATGTAGGCCATCACAATCCAGGGGGTATTAGCTAAACTCCACTTATGCACCTATTTTTGATTTATAAGTGGAGACGTCAGCCCCCACTAGATCACATGATGTGTAAATCCTCATGCAGGAAACCTGTGGTTGGACTCTGCATTGAATTCAGATCTCAGCCCTCTTCACAAGCTCATTGTTCAACACTTTCCTGATGATACAGTAAAGGTAAACCAGCCTAAATATTTTATAAAGCTTCTGCAAATCACTGGAAAACTGTTGACCACAGTACCTGGGGAACATGCAGCAGTGCTGCAGTCGATGCACAACAGCTAGACTCCAATGGTTGTTTTAATCTTGTTTAACTATTCTCTCAGCAGGTAACTGTGAGACATAAATTATCTACTACCTGCCAGCAAGGTGCCTGTACTGTAGAAGGTTTTTATGTTACTCAGGAACATATTATATCCAGCTTTGGAGACTCAGTCAAAGAAACGACAGTGTTCTTAACAGTAGGGCCTCTTAAATGTAAAGGGGCATGCAGACCTCAGACTTAGAGAAAGCAATAAAAACTGTAATAGAAAATATCTAGGAGGAAATACTTGGAAAATATCTGTACTCAACTTTTAACTGATTCCTGCAGTACTGACTGTTTTTTTCCTATCATATATAAAGAGCATCTGTCTACCTGTGGTCCAAAAGTACTTTTATTCTAGAATGAAGGAAACAACAACTATAAAGTACAAAAGTAAAATTCCCATGAAAGCACACTGCATGTGTGTATTTTTCCTTTGTGCTGTGCAAGGTAGGTACAAAAAGTCCAGAGTTTGTCTAGGTCTCCAAAATGTTAAAGGATATGATGTAGCAAATGGAGGCCCAGAGTTCTATGCTGCGTAGAACACCACTGCAAAATATTGCTGTTGAAGCATTCCGACCAAACTCCATCCCAACTTTCCTCCATGCCATTCCCATTGACTGCAGTGAGTGAACCAGGTGAAAAGCACAAATATGTCACAGCTTGAATAACAGCAGTCCCTTGAGACTCATGATGCATTTTAAAATAGTGTTAAAAAGAGTTCATGCAACAGTATGAAACTGGAATGTGTGGCCTAAGAAACAATCCTATATGTAACAGCTGCACCTTTGTCTCCATCATTATGGTGTGCTAATGGTATTCTGTAGAATTTGCTAGTTGATGTGTATGGATATGCTGCATCTGCAGCCCTGCTGTCAGGTGCTGAGGAGGCTGCAGGAGTGGAAAGCTGCCTTTAGGATCTCCCCTCTGAGAGACATCAGCTGGAGAAAAGCAATGTACAGCTGTGCCTCTTCTTTGAGACCATTCCCACGTAAAATCCTACAGGGGCTGGTCCTGTCTCTTTTCCTTTTCATCATGTGCTGAAGAGCTGTAGGAAAGGTCATGAGGAGCCGAGGGCTATGATACCATCAATCTGTTGATGGCAACCAGCTCGTACGTCTCTTTTCAGCTGATGCAATCAGTGCCATGACACAGATGTCACAAAACTTACAGGAGATAAGCCTGCAGATCAAAATCAGTTGGCTGAAGCTGAACTAAAGAAGGAAGAGATGTTGCTGGAAGGAAGGAAGAGAACTCTATGTAGTTAAGGCAGTAAGCAAATCCTGCTTCCATTCTGGGCAAATGACATGTAGTTTTGGGTCCCAGCAGAACCTATGTTGCCCCTGGATTCCGTATGGCTTGCAAATTTGACTTGTATCTTTTTCTGTCTGCTCTGCTATCACTTTTTGTGGTAAAGGTGGCTCATTTTACCTTTTGTGAGAAGCCGACAGAGACTTGTTCAGGTTAAAAAGAGAACAAAGAATAAAGCTTGTCAAAAAAAGCAGAAACATAGAGGAAATGTGGAAGGTGTAATTCCTTACAGACATACTTACTGTCAGTCCAGTTTTGTATTTTATTCTTGGTAAAAGAGGTGTTTGAATGTAGATAGTCAAGTAAGGATTAGCAGACCCAGTGCAGGCTTTGGAAATGAACATGATCTGAAACTGTCTGGTTTTATAGCCTTCAGCAAATCATATAATCTCTCTGCTACTGTTTTCTGATCTATAATCCAAGGGTAGTAATGTTTTCTTCTCAGTGGTGAATTAATGAATGCTTTCAGAGTGCTTTGCAGTGCCATATACAAATATTACAATTACAGAGAAGCAAGCAACATATGATATTAATGTCAAACGGATACAGGGTAAACTTGGGATGTTGGATAGCAGTGCACTGAGATACAACTGTAATGAGTTCATTAGTAATGCACGACTGGATTGATTAAGTAGTTGCCACTGTGTAAAGCCTTGTCTAGAGCTGATACTTGATATATTATTTTGACCTGCGACAGATGCTCAATGATCTTGTCTCTTAAGTTTTGGCAGTGCCTGTCATGTCAATACAAATTATCGAGCCGAACTGAACGAAAGAAGCTGTAGTTGCCACATGGATACCTTTTTTATATTCTCCTGTATATAAAAACTGCAGCTTCCCAAACCGGATTTTTTATATAACCTTTCAGAAGCTTAGTTTGAAATAGCTTGTCTTCTTTTTTTCTTTCTTCCTGAAAATGTTTCCTCCTGCCATCATGATAAAAATGTACTGCTGTGACAAAACAACCATGTTCCCATGATTTTATCCTTTCCTATCACAATGGTAGCACGTCCTGTATGGTTATGACACGGCACAGAAATTCTTCCACACTGAGGTTACTTTTACATTGCCCGATAATGGTAACTGTGATGTGAAGCATCAGAAGATATAACATTTTTCTACACAAAAGAGTCACAGGAGGACTCAAACAGTCTTTGAGGATCTGGATATCCAGCTGTGATTAGAGGTCTGGATGAGTCAGGGTAGTTGCATGCACAAGCCTTTCAGCTCTAGGCTGGGGATTTGAAGATGAACAGCATCTAGAAGAGGTTACCTATTCCTGGAGTTTTTGATAGCTTATTTGAACTGGGATTCAACTGGGGATCCAGACCCTTTTACTAGCAGGCTGATTATTACAGACCGGGAAGTTGGCACCAGCAGTGGCAGTAACTAGTGCAGCACACTCACCCATCCATCCATCCATCTGTCCATCTGTCTGTCCGTCCATGCCAGTGCAGTCAGTAAGGATTGCAGGTGAGAAGTGGCAGTTTGGATAGCATATATGTTAGGGGTACAGATATTTGACACAAAGGATGTTTTATTTTGGGTCCTTCAACTGTGAAGTGAAAAGATTCACAGATTTTTCCTTCCCTAAGTCTCCCTTCAGCCATCCATCCCTTCTAATCCCAAACTCCTTCTGATGGCTCCTGGGCTGTGCCTCGTGTGCTTGCACTGGCATTTTAGCGAGAGCTGGGAATGGTAACCTTGTTTTAAGGCAGGCTAACCGAGGCCTTCTGCAGATGGGAAGCGAGGCATAGCACTGTGAAATGATTTGCTAAAGGTTATCCAGCTGTGACTGAGAAAGTGTGCTCTGATTCTGCTGCAAAAGATGCCACAAAAGTGTAAATGTTAATAGTAATAACTTTCTCTATGTGTGTTTCTGCTTTGCAAAATTATATCTCCACCAGGGGACTTGTTAATGTCAACGTCATTCAGTTTTCATGATCACCACTTGAAGTGATCAGTCAGCTGTGTGGATCTACAAATTGCTCCCTTGCAGCCAGCCTCTTAGTCTAATGTTCGGGTGACAGTCAGCTGTAAGGATCAGACTCGAAGATGCCTTTGATTTTCCTTTGATGTTTCTGAGCCACGGAAGAATTTCACACAGCCACTGGGCGGTAGGTGAAGATCCCTTCTGTTTGTGGGAAGCCAATTATAACGTGGCTGACCCGCCTTGACCTTAAGATTACTGGCAGGACATCTGGGATGTCCTTGCAAGGCAGAGCTGGCTCACGGAATGTGCCAGACTCCGAGCATAGACCGATTTGTTCATCTGGATGCAGCAACCATTCCAAGAGTGTGATTATAACGGAGGCTGCACAAATGGATTCTGGTCAGACTCAGTGTATTTATTTATTTGCCTGCACTTTGGCATCCCTGCCGACGTGTGAGGATAAACAGGGTTCACCTTTAGGATTTAATGAGTGGGAACAACTTACAAGGACAACAGGTCCTAGTTTTTAAGGCTCTCTACCAGTTTACTCTCTCTCCCCTTTCATTATTTTTTGTTCCCTTTATTCACCTCTTATTCCAGATCTAAGACCAGCAAAACCCCTGACAAACAAGCATCAAGAAAGAGGCTATGTGCCAGAAGGCTCTCTGGAATAAGGCACACGCCGGGAGAGAGGTGGAGGCACAAAGAACTGACCCCGGAGGGGAGGCCAGTGGGACGGGAGAGAAGAGCTGGAACTTTTTAACCCCTGCTGAAACAAACGGGACGGGGATTGCTATGTGACTGGCGGCAGCATTTCGGCGGGGGTTGGGCGTTTATTTCCAAACGCGGGATGGCTGTGGGAGCTGCCCCGTCCCTCG